>CM046438.1:47633189-48059842 GCA_025506505.1 Flaveria sonorensis
TACCCTTACTCATTTGACTCGTAAAAGATGAAACACAACTCGATTCAACCTTTTCTCTTAACTGCTATTTTTTCACTCATGTGGTCACGAAGAGATATCACGTAAAACCAATAATGAAAGTTTGAGGTAAAATATAACCCAAGGAAACCCTTTAACATGTTTTATTATATGCTAGGTTTTTCAACTTATAACTCATTTGACCAGTGAAATAAAATACGGCCCGAATTAACCCCCATGGCTCGCTAAAGATAAACTCGCTAAGGATAAACATAACCAAATTGAGTGACCAACCCATTTCCTCATATGCTATATACGAGATTATATGTTCTATCCTCTTCTTTTTTTTAACAACAAAAGGATTTTATTTCATGTATCAAATTCTAGCAAGATACTAGAACACGACACCAACTTATAAAATTACATTTGAAACATCAAAGGCACACCATATTTTCAATCGATATCTAATTGTTTAGATCGGTTTTTTATCCAAAGAAATGATAGGGTTTTCACCTCACACATGAGGTTGACAACCGAGACTTTCCTGTTCTCCATAGGCTCCATAGTAATACAAAGATTACCACATAAATTAGTTTTTTCCTCCATATGTTTTCGTGAGCCATATCTTGAATGGTCATGAGGTCTTTGAAGGAGAATACATAGATCGAGAGGATTTTTAACCAAGTTTCAACTAATGCCCACAATTGATTTGCTATTAGACATGCCACAAAAATATGTTCAATAGATTCTGGAAGTACCTCGCAAAACGAAAGATCATAGAGGCAATATTGATGCCTTTTCTCGACAAAGCTTCTCTTGTAGGAATTCTACCCAGGTGGTTGTCCATATCAACGTGTTAACCTTTTTAGAAACCCAGTTATTTCATAAAGATTTAGTATTTTTGGTTGATACATGGAAGGAATCTACTGTCTTTCTAATATACTTTACCTTATGCGTGCCCCATTATCACCAATGCAATGCCATGTATCTAAGCCACTGTCATTTGTTGGATGGAAGGAATACATGTTTAGCATCGATAGGCGTGATTCTAGATCTGTTTTTTCATCATCTCTTTTCGGGTGCCTAGACCATCTCTAAATCCATTTCGTGTCTATCACATTTATGTTTAGGTATTAGTTAATGCAAATGTCCTTTACTTTCTTTAAATTATTTAGTCTAGGGAATGTAATATAAAGATGTTGACCATCCACCCAATTATCCAACCAGAAGCGTATTGTGTCACCGTTACCTGGAGATGCTTTTATTGAGGAGTTCAAATCCATGGTGTAAAGGAGGAGATCAGCTCTAGCTTTTATAATTACCTTCCATGGGTGTTGAACCATGAGAAGAATGAAGCTACCAAAAACTCCAAGTTTAATACTTACTCACAAATGCCAAAATCTCCTAAGTGCTGAACTACTGTAAATCGGCACATGTATAGCCTGATGAGCTGCTAATTCATAGCTACACTAGACAAGACTGTTTGTACCGAAGAGTACTGGTGGCTACATTATTCTGCAATTGATGACAACATTGTTTTGTTACTGGCGTCAATATTGTACTGAAGCTACTAATCCTCTAAAGTGCTGATTGCATGTCTATGTTGTACATATGTTAACCTAAAGCTAGAATAGATTATAAGGATTCATTCTAAGTGTTTAACTTTCATAGTATAAATATCTCACACTTGTATAGTCTTGAGTTTAGCTTGTTTGCCCACTTGTTATCTACTATTATTGCACTTTGTAATAAAAAAAAGTTATCAAGTGAATACTTTGAAAGAGTCTCTTGTGTTATTATTTTTACTTAAAGTGTTTGTGTTTGTTAGTAGATAGTTAACTTAAATTCCGCATTTGTTAACTAACGATCACTAGAAAAGTCTTGTCCACTCCTAACTCGATCCAACAAGTGGTATCAGAGTATTGGCTCTTGATTCACTTGAAGTCACCTTTCAACAAATCACTTGTTTCTTTTGATCATACTTTCAAACACCTTATTTCTTCATACCCTTTATCCATTCAAAATTACTGTTGTAGTCATTTCAAGTAAACTTGACTTGGAAAATGGTACTCAAACCAAACCCCTGATGTTTTACCCACATGATTATGATACTTGGAAACTCAAAATGGAAGATTTTCTAAGAAATCAAGATCTTAGGCTGTGGCTTTCAATTCTTAATGGATCGTATGTCCTTATAGTCCAAGCTGCTAGTGAAGGAGGAGCCATGATTTCGACTCAAAAGCTTTGAGGCTGATCAGAATGAGTATACCAAACAGTATCATTCATGGATTCAAGAAGTTCACAACTGCTCAAAAGTTAGGGGAAGAGTTGAAGGCCATATTTGAAGGGACTGGAGACATGAAGGGAAAAAAAGAGATGTCTTAAAACAAAAGTTTAAAAACTTTGGTTTCACAAGAGGAGAAACCATGACTACTACATATCTCAGATATATTGAACTGCTTGACTCTCTAAATGAGGTTGGGTGAAATTGGAGAATAGTGATGTTCTTAGAACGTTCTTGAGGTCACTACCAAAGACAAGGATAGTATACACTATGTCCATAAGAATAACTGAAAATCTAAAGATAATGACTCTTGAGGAGTTGTACGGCATTCTTAGTGCCTATCAGATAGAGATGGATGCAGATGAAGAATTACTCGGCAGATCTTCAAACTCTTTAAAGTCATCAGCACTCAGGGAACCCATTCATGAACCCTTTCACTCCCAAGCCTACCAAGTTCTAATGGTGACTCATCAAGTACCTATGATCAACTATCAAGAATCTCCAATTGCTGAATCACAGTCTACACCATCTTTCGGTAGATGAAATTAGCAGTCATCATCATCCTTTTCACCAAACTACACTTCCAACTCATCCTTTGTTAGTGAGCAAGCTAACTTCTTTCAACTCTTAGAAGAAGATCTTGAGTGTATTCATCTAGATGATCTTGAAGAACTAGACATCAACTACCAAATAGCCATGATCTTTTTCAGGGATAAACAGTTCCAGCAGAGAACCGGAAGATAGTTTCAAAAGCAAAAAAGTTTCGGATTTGGATTTGACAAGAGGAAAGTAAAGTGTTTTAGTTGCAATCAACTAGGATACTTTGCCAAGGAATGCAAAGCACCTAAATCAAATCCTTCTCCCTCAAGCTCACCAAACTTCAAAGAACCTTCAACCTACCAAGTCCTTATACTTCTGCCAATCAAAGACATATGACTGCTGTAGCCTCAGGAGAAGAGCTGATAGACTGGAAGTTTTAAGTAAAAGATATTACTCCAATCAACAATGCAATGATGGACGTTAGCTTAACCTCTTCACCTAAGGTAACCTCTGAATCATGTTGTACACCTGAATGTATTGCTAAAGTAAACATGTATAGAAGTCACAATCTGGATTTCATAAATGAAACAATCAATCAACATTTTTAAAACTATCTATAAGAAAACTAATCAAACTCAGAAAGAAAAGATAGAAGAGCTAGAGAAAATCTTTTCCCAATTAAAACATGAGCAAACAAATTTGGAATCCCATATTGATGATCTCTTGGAAAGATTGAAATCAATATAATGTGATTTAGCAATAGCTAAAACGTATGCTGATAAGTACAATATTCAAGCTAAAAAGTTTGAAAAATTGCTTGCTTTTACTGAAAACTCCTAAAAGCTATACCAAACCAAAAAAAGTATTAGGGTACAACATTGTAGAACCACTAATTGTCTACACTCCATCATACACTCGTAAGTGCAGCTTGGAGGTAAAGGAGTAAGTATCTGTTGATCCAATCGGTGCAAAGCCAACTACTAAAAAAACTAAAGTAGTAAAGAAGGAGGAAAGTGAGGGAAAGATTAAATCTTAAAAAAAGAAAGATAGAGGAAAGGAAAAGAGGTTGAAGAGAAAGAGGAGAAGAGGAGGAGAGAAGAAGTCCAAAGAATGACAAGGAACAAAGTGATTCTAAAGATGACGTTTGTTAAGGAAAACTCATCTATCGAAATAAACAGCTACAACAAGAATACACACAATGAAAACTGTTGTGTAGGAACCTCAAATCATTCAAAAGAAAGGCCACAACCGTATGTTCATATGTCTACTCTTGAAGCTATGAACACACAACACGCAATTCCCGTGGAAGAAAATTGATCTTACCACACATATTGACTACAAGCTTAACAAGAATATGTATGGAAAGATGAAAAGGAATGAAGAAAATCAGTAGATGAAATCTTCAAGTACGAAGGTGATACCTAAAGATTTTATTGATCAAGAGCTGACAAAGAAAAGGAAGAAAGAGGAAATAAAGAAGGAGCTAAAAGAACTTAAGAAAAAGATTGAGTCGACCAAGCTGCAGATCAAGACCACGTGCTTAATGTCTGGGAAAGACAATCATTTTGCAAAAGATTGTAAATATAATCCCTTAGCTTAGTCCATCAACCAAAAAAACAAAACAAGATCCTCAAAGAGGCCTGTAGTTGTTGATCAACCATCCAAAAGAAGAGATGGTACTCACAAAGTCGTTCGGAAACAAAACAGTTCACGTGCTAACCACAAGAAAATTTCAGCACCTCTAAAGAATCTACCGAACAAATCAGCAGCTACAAAGTCTAGAAAGAAGACTTTTAAGAAAGTCTCACAATCTCCAAAAGCTTCAAAAGGTCTTCAAAGAAAAATGATGTCAAAGCGTCTAGCAATTCTAAAGCCAAAAGGAAATCCTGGAGACCAAAGACATATGTCGACCTTGATAATACTCAAGATAACCCAAAACATGAAATTAAGCCTTCAGCACTTTAAATTTGAAAAACAATTGCTAAAATCTAGAAGACCCAAGACTAGAAAGGCTTGGCTCCCTATTCATCACTAACAAAATTATTCATGTGGAGGAACATCCGAAGACCAAAGATAAGTTGTGAATTGTAGATAGCGGATGCTCTTGGCACATGATAAGTAACAAATCAAGCTATCTAAATCTTGAATCATATGATGGTGGATCTGTTCCCTTTGGAAGTGGTACAAGAGGATAATACACTACTGGCAGAGGGATAGTAAGCAGTGGAAATGTAAGCTTTGACAAGGTGAAATATGTGAAAGAGTTTAACCATAATCTACTGAGTGTATCTCGTTTGTGTGATAAAAAATACAACACTCTCTTCACAGAGCATGAATGTATTATTCTTCCTCCTGGTTTTGTTATACCAAATGATAAAATACTTTTAAGAGCTCCTAGGAGAGACAATATGTACAATCTCAACGTGCAGAATGCAACACCTTCAGGAAATGTATCAAGCTTCATTTCAAAAGCTTCAATAATTGAATCCTCCCTTTCGCACAGAAGATTGGCACAGTTAAATATCAAGAACTTGAATAAATTAGTTCGAACTAGGTTAGTCACAGGACTTTTAAACAAAGAGTTCACATATGTTAATCACTGTGTTGCTTGTCAAAAGGGAAAGCAACACAAATCTTCTCATAAGTCCAAAGAGTTGAATTCTATCACAACTCCTTTACATCTGTTACACGTGGATTTGTCTAGTTTAATAGGTGTAAAGAGTTTGGGAAGAAAATCATATTGTTGCTTAAGCTCGGGATCTCCTCAGACGATGATAGAGGGGCGAAGTCCTTCTCGGGTGTTATAAAAGATGATTTTACAAGATTCACTTAGGTTTTCTTTCTAGAAACTAAGGATGAAACTGCTCAGATAATAAAATCATTTGTTATTAAATTTGAGAACCAAATTGATTAAAAGGTCAAAATAATCAGGTGTTATCAGGGTACAAAATTGAAAAACCACATTCTTGATTCTTTTTGTGAATCCAAAGGTATTTCTAGAAAATATAGTGCTCCTAGAGCTCCTTAGAAAAACAGAGTTGCTGAGAGGATAAATAGGACACTCATTAAGGCTACAAGAACCATATTGTCTAATTAAAAACTTCCTATAATATTTTAGGCTAAAGCAGTCAGCAATGCTTGCTATGTTCAGAATAGAATGTTAATAGTTAAGACAAATGGAAAAACATCTTATGAATTATGGCATAAGAAAAGGCCATTCATAGGGTTCTTAAGACCTTTTGGATGTCCATGCACTCTCCTAAATACCAAAGATCACTTATCCAAATTTGCCAAGAAATCAGTAGATGGGTTCTTTGTAGGATACTTATCACAACCTAAGACTTACAGAGTATACAACAAAGTTGACCACACTATTAAGGAATCTAAGAATGTGATATTTAATGAAAGGAGGTCCTCAAATAGTATAGGAAGTACCCCAAGTTGGATGTTTGATCTAAATGTATTCACAAATGCTTTTAACTATTTTTTGAGATTATTTCAAGAGACTCACTTAAAAGATCAGCAAACCCACAAACCACAAGTACTGAAGATTACATAGTTGATCTTCCATGTGGTTTCACTCACAACAGATCGATTGCTGATCTTATCCAATCACAATCAACAGATAAGCATGCTAGTACCACAAAATGTTATTAATCAACCATCAAATGATCATGATAACTCATCTAATGAGAAGTCTCAAGTAAACGTACATCATGGTACTAGGCAATCTCTTAAGAGGGAACCAAACATGGAAACTACTGAAAAAGGAGTCATTTCGGCAATTGATCCAATCATTACCACTGATCCAATCATTTCGAGTAGAACACCTCAAACCCGAGAACCCACTTGAAGTTCCAGCACCTAAAACCCACGAAAACGAGCACTAAACACCAGAATCTAGGTCCAGAAGCTGAAACCCGACTGAAAACCAAGAAGAATTACCTTAAAATCTCACCTTCAAGCAAATCTTCCTCCTTCTCTCTCTAGAAACCGATGGCAGCTTCTTCTCTTCTTGCAACCGAAATCAGATGTAGGGAAATGGGGGTCTGGGTAGCCATCCTCTGCTTTTTGAGCCCACTAGTGGCAAGTTTGCCACTTGCACACTTTAACCCCCTTTACTTTTGAAAAATGTTATCTTTCCCCTTTTCTCTTCTTTTCCTTTCCTTTTTTATAAATTTCCGGGTGTTATAAGTCCACCCCCCTTAAATGGGTTTCGTCCCCAAAACCTGTCACTCCTTAAAGAGATCTGGGTAGTGCCATCTCGTTTCTTCCTCTAATTCCCAAGTGACCTCCAAATCTTTAATCCAGAGACTATCGCCGCCACCTTAGAGAAGCTTTGGATAATTACCCTGTAGTACTCACCAAACCTAAGAAACTATGAATCTCAGATGGTGTCCTTGGAGACTTCCATTGCATCACCGCCTTAACCTCTGTCAGGTCTACCATAATCCCTTCAGGATTAACCACATGACCCAAAAGCTAAACCTCGCATAACTAGAACGCACACTTAGAGAACTTGGCATACAACTTCTCCCTTCGAAGCGTATCCAACACTTCCCGGACGTGACCGACATGTTCCTCTTCGCTCTACGAATAAATCAGAACATTATTAATGAACATAGTCACTGACTTATCTAGCATAGGTCGGCACACCTGATTCATCATATCCATAAAGCAGCTGGCGCGTTGGTTAAACCAAAGGACATCACGAGGAACTCGTAGTGTCCATAACGCATATGAAATGCTATTTTAGGGATATCCTGCTCCTCCACCTCAATTGATGGTAACTAGATCGGAGATATATCCTCAAGAACCAACTAGCACCTTGGAGCTGATCAAACAAGTCATCAGTCCTCGGTAACGGATACCGATTCTTTACAGTCAGCTTGTCCAAATCACGGTACTCGATGCACATCCTCATGCTTCTGTCCTTCTTCTTTACAAACAAGACCGGAGCACCCAGGGAGAGATACTCAGTCGAATGAACCCCTTATCCCGCAACTCCTACAACTGGACCATCAGCTCCTTCATCTCGGAGGGAGCTAGTCGATACGACGCATTGGCAACAGGTTGGGCACCAGGTATCAATTCGATCTGGTACTCAATCTCGACGTCCAGTGGCACACCTAATAGATCCTCCGGGAATACATCTGGGAAGTTACACACGACTGGTACATCGGGCCATCGTGGTACTGAAGCATCCACATCTTTCACGTAGGCTAGATAGGCACCACTTCCACGTCTCTGCCATAACCATCCAAATTACTTTCGAGATTGTACTAACTCTATCGCCACAGATTGTCACCGAACTCCCATCGGGCGCGGTCAATCGAATCATCTTCTTGCGACACACGATGTTTGCCTCATAGGTTACTAGCCAATCCATCCCTAGGATTACATCAATTTGTCTAAGGACACCACGAATAATTTAGCAGGGAACCTATGGCCTTCCGATTCTTTCACAGAATCCTCTAGGGAATCATGTATCCTAGTGGACTTACCGATAGCAGTTTCTACATCGAAGGGCTCATCAATCTTTCTAATCCTATGGGCAACTTCTTACAGAAGGCAGCCGAATTAAAACTCCTATTAGCTCCAAAATCAAAAAGTAAAGAGGCATAAGTTCGGGTTACTAGAAGTGTACCTGACACAACATCGGGATCCATCCTAGCCTCCTCCCGGGTCATCGTGCATGCTTTGACCTTCATCCTCTGCTCTCCTTCTCAGCCCCTTTCTTTGCCCCGAAGCTCTCAGCCCTCAACTTCTTGCAGTTTCTGCTCATGTGCCCAGTCTCACCACAGTTATAACATTTCACCACATAACAATCCCTTGCCATGTGGCCCTCCCTTCCATAGTAAAAGCAGATGTTTGATCCCCACTTATACTCCCACGCGTGCTCCCTCCCACATCTATTACACATCTTTATCCCCGTACCTGTCGTCACTACTCTCCGGTCATCCACCCTTGCCCTTTTGTTCTTTGGAGTGTAACCACCACAACTAACTCGTTCCCCATTCCAGTTTCTGTCACCATCACCTTTCTTACTCACCTCCACTATAGTCACTTCCTCCCTCTCATCATACAGTCTCCCTGCCAGATCGACCACCAACCTAAACGTGCCTGGACGGGCGGAAATTAGATGTCTACGGATATCCGTAGGCAACCCCTGAAAGTATCTCTTTATTCTCCATGACATGGGTGTCACCTGCTCTGGCACCAGCCTCGTGTAACGCTCGAAAATCTCAAGAAAAAGAAGGCAGGTAGAAGTTTTCACGCGAAAGGAGGCTCTCGCGCGAAATGTTCATGAGAAAGGAAGTTCTCGCGCGAAAGGGAGCTCTTGCGCCAGAACCCTGGGCGAAAGGTGTTGCTGGGTATAAATAGCTGAGAACACCCAGCCAGACTCTAGTTCACGCGAGAAGTGCTGCTGCTAAAACGAAAAAGCACCTGCGTAGAGAGAGAAAGTAAATAATCCAAGTGTTTAAGGTATGTAACTCATGTAGTAACTTGTGTTATGTACTAAGAATGGATTATTGATGTATATACCGCATGATTATGTAGTTTTTGCTCGGTAAAGGCTTCAGGAAGGTTGTTGGTGTGCCAGAACTTCAAGAGGTGAGTTTCTAGTCCCCTATTTACGCAAGTTTTACATTTTAGGGCAATTATGCATACTAGAACGTTTTAAAACGCCTGTGTATGTTTGGTTTGATTATGTTTAAGATGTTAGCATGTTAGAACAGCCTTAGACGCGATAAGTTGTGACTGGGCGGGAAAAGTAGGAAGTTTTCGCGTGAAAAGTTAATTGTATGTTATGAAATTCAAATCTAGAAAGTTCTCGCGCGAAAGGGGAGTACTCGCGTGATATGTAAGTTTTCGCGCGATAAGATGGTTTCGCGCGATTTGAATTTTTTCGCGCTACAAAATGGTTCTCGCGCGAAAGGGAAGTTCTCGCGCGAGGTGTTGATTTTGTATGTTAAGTTCTCGCATGCTATGCTGTTATGTGTGATGTGTTATCTTTTCATGTTAAACGATTTTAAAACTATACGCTTTATGATGTGGCTTTACTTGATATGTATGAATATGTAAGTAAAGTATTACGTAACGAAAGTGAAAGATAACGATGATGAAAGTGGAACGTAATGAATGAATGAAGGTCTTGCAATCAAATTGAAAGGAGGTTCACAAATCATTGAGGGGTTGTTAGCTCAACTGTGTGCGGTTTAGCTAACCCATGAGGATACACACATGGGGGTCAGTCTTTGTGACTGATCAAGACGTACGAAAACGGGAGCCTTGTCGCTTGACCCCAAGACGGAAGTTGCTTTGTGCATAATGATGGGGCGTAGCCTAAGACAGGATCTAGATTAAAAGTGAAAGAACGAAAGAAAGTACGAAAACAAATGATTATGAATGATGATTATAAGATAATAATAATTATTATCAAGATGTACGTACGACGTGTGATCATGAACGAAAGTAAAGGATATGTTTATATAAACAAAGTATATTATTTATAAAACTAGAACTCACTCAGCGTCGCTGACTTTTTGTATGCATAATAATTGGCAGGTGATCGTTTGATGCTGAGGAAGTGCAGGCATGGATGTATAAGCTACAGGGAATGATTTAAGTCTGGCATCCACATTTTTAGGAACTATCATTGTAATGATACAGATTTTTTAGATGTAAACGATTAGCATGATGTTTTGTCACAATTTAATTATTAATGAAAAGTTTACTTCCGCTGCAAATGACGTGTTTTAAATATTTTATGCGATGATTGACCGACTGTAAGCGTCCCGGGAACGGGGCCTTACACCTCGCCATCTCATTAAACTTAGTTGTGTACTGCTGGTGCATTATAGTTCTCGCCTGCAACTACAGGAACTCTCTCTCGATCTTGTCGAGTTCCCTAGAGGACAAAACTCCTAGATCACCATCTTCTTTAGTTCACCCCATCTCATCTTCCCGATCGCCCTGCTACCCTCGACCTGGACAATGTTGTCCTACCAGCACAAGGCCGAATCCACAAACGAATGGGTAGCAAACCTCACCTTCTGATCCTCCCTGCACTCGCTGATATTCAACACAGCCTCTATCTCTCTCACCCATCGGTGAGCAGCAGCAGCACTCCCATTCCCATCAAATGTCAGGGGCTTGCATCTCTGGAATGCCCCATAGTTGCACCCCTTTGCAGTTTCCTGTACGGATTCCTCCTCCTCCTCGTCACTGGAAACAACCATCTCAGTCTCTAGTTGCTCACTCAGCGTCTCTGACTTTTTTGTATGCATAATAGTTGGCAGGTGATCGTTTGATGCTGAGGAGGTGCAGGCATGGATGCATAAGCTACGGGAATGATTTAAATCTGGCATCCATTTTTAGGAACGATCATTGTAATGATATAGATTTTTGACATGTAAACGAGTAACATGATGTTTTGTCACAATTTAATTATTTATGAAAAGTTTAATTCCGCTATAAATGACGTGTTTTAAATATTTTATGCGATGACTGACAAATTGTAAGCGTCCTGGGAATGGGGCCTTACAAGTTGGTATCAGAGCCAAAGTTTAAAATAATTGGGTAAATTTTCAAAACCTAAACTTAAACTGAGAATGGGACGAAAGGAAAAGAGATGCCAGTCCTAGTAGCTACATGCCAGCAGGTAAAGGTTTTATGTAAGCGTTTATGTATATTGGTAAAATGGAATTATGTGCGCATGTTATGTGGTCTATGTGCCCCTATTAGATTTGGATACTAATGTAGTCAGGATAGGGAATGCTTGGGAAGAAGAAAGAGTAAAGTAAGTGGCTTATCATAACTGGCCACTGTAATTAGGGACTTACCATACTTGACGTAATCTGAGCAATTACCTTGAATGACCATGTTGGTGTTTGAATCTTATAGTGCTTTGATGGCTGTGGGTAGATCTTCGAAGGCTTCTCGAGGTGGAGTGTGCGATGGACGTGGTGCTGGAACACGTGCCACAAGGAACAGGGCTAGAACTGCCGACACAGCCCCCTAGATCCCGAGGTTCATCACCATGAGGGTGGTGATGAGAGTGCTAATTTGAGGGCCTCAGTGAATGAGGCAGTGGTTGAGGAGTTCATCAGGTCATGCAGATGATTCTGCCGTCTGTAGTGACTGAGGTTATTCATGCTGTGTGGGAGGATGAAAAGAAGGAGAAAGAGGAGAACCGCCAGGCGAGGGGGTGAAGGTGTAGGTTCTGGGGAGATGGAGCAACCGATACTGAGAAAGTTGTCTCTAGTGATGATGAGGAGGTAGAGGCTTTGAAGGAAACTGCAAAGAGGTGCAACTATGGGGCATTCCAAAGATGCAGGCCCCCTACGTTTGATGGAAATGGAATGCTACTGCTGCTCACGATGGGTGAGAGAGATGGAGGCGGTACTTGATATTAGCGAGTGCCGAGAGGATCAGAAGGTAAAGTTTGCTACCCACTCGTTTATGGATTCGGCCTGTGCTGGTGGGACAATATTATCCAGGCCGAGGGTAGTAGGGTGATTGGAAGGATGAGGTGGAGTGAATTGAAGAAGCTGGTGATTGGGGAGTTTTGTCCTCACAGGGAACTCGATAAGGTCGAGAGGGAGTTCCTGCAGCTGGATGTGGGAACTATGACACACCAACAGTACACGATGAAGTTTAACGAGATGGCAAGGTTGGTGCCGGATCAAGTGACGCCTGTGTCATGAAAGATCAAAAGGTACATCCAGGGTCTACCGGCGGGTATCCATAGACACATGATGCCGCCCGGCCAAGTACGTTTAGGTCGGTGGTCGATTTGGCAGGAAGACTGTATTATGAGAGGGAGGAGGTGACTATGGTGGAGGTGAACAGGAAGGGAAGTAGAGATAGAAACTGGAGTGAGAATCGTTTTGGCAGTGGTGGTTTCACCCCCAAGGGCAAAAAGGAAAAGGTGAAGGGTCGCAAGGCAGCTGCGACCAAGGTAGTGGTGAAGGCATGCAGCAAATGTGGAGAGACCATGTGGGGGAATGCAGGTGCGGATCGAACGTCTGCTTCAAGTGTGGGAGGCCTGGTCATGTGTCAAGAGATTGCGGGGTTATAAAGTGTTATAACTATGGTGAAGAGGCCCATATGAGCAGGGATTGCAAGAAGTCGAGGGCCGAGAACTCCGGGGCAAGGAAGGGGATTGAGAAGGAGGGGCAGAGGGCGAAGGCCAGGGCATTCACTATGACTCAGGAGGAGGCTAGAGTGGACCCTGATGTTGTGTCATGTACATTTTTAGTTAACCAGATTTGTGCCTCTGTACTTTTTGATTCCGGTTCTAGTAGGAGTTTTATTTTGCTGCCTTCTATGATAAGTTTCCCGCTAAGAGTAGAAAGATTGATGAGCCTTCAATATAGAAACTGCTATTGGTAAGTCTACCAGGATTTTGATATGGTAGAGGATTGTGACATAGGATTGGAAGGCCATAGGTTCTCTACTAGATTGTTCGTGATGCCCTTAAGCGGATTCGATGTAGCCCTAGGGATGGATTGGTTAGCAGCCTATGAGGCAAATATTGTGTATCGCAAGAAGATGATTCGATTGTCACCGTCGGATGGGAGTTCAGTGACGATCTATGACAATAGGGTTACTATGGTTTTGAAGGTGATTTCAATGGTTGTGGCTGAGAAGTGTATGAGGCATGGATGTGGTGCCTATTTAGCCTATGTGAAGGATGTGGAGGCGTCAGTACCACGGTTGTCGGACGTGCAGGTAGTGTGCGACTTCCCTGATGTTTTTCTGGACGACTTATCAGGTGCGCCACCTGACTGTGAGATCAAGTTCTAGATTGATCTGATACCTGGTGCCCAACCTGTTGCTAAGGCACCGTATCGTCTAGCTCCCCCCGAGATGAAAAAGTTGATGACTCAGCTACAAGAGCTATTGGATAAGGGATTCATTCGACCGAGTATCTTTCCATGGGGTGCTCTGGTCTTGTTTGTGAAGAAGAAGGATGGTAGCATAAGGATGTGCATCGACTAGCGTGAGCTGAACAAGTTGACCGTGAAGAACCGGTATCCGTTACCGAGGATTGATGACCAGTTGGTTCTCGAGGATAGATCTTCGATCTGGTTACTATCAGTTAAAGGTGAAGGAACAGGATATACGTAAGATAGCTTTTCGCACGCGTTATGGACACTACGAGTTTCTTATTATGTCCTTTGGTTTAACCAACGCGCCAGCTGCTTTCATAGATTTGATGAATAGGGTTTGGTTTAACCAACGCGCCAGCTGCTTTTATAGATTTGATGAATAGGGTGTGTCGGTCGATGTTGGATAAATCTGTGATTGTGTTCATCAATGATATCCTGATTTATTCGAAGAGCAAAAAGGAACACGCCGGTCATATTCGGGAGGTGTTGGAGACGCTTAGGAGGGAGAAGTTGTATGTCAAGTTCTCCAAATATGCATTCTGGTTACGCGAAGTTCAGTTTCTGGGTCATGTGGTCAATCTGGAAGGGATTATGGTAGACCCGGCGAAGGTTGAGGCGGTGATGCAATGGAAGTCTCCAAAGATGCCATCTGAGATCCGGAGTTTCTTGGGTTTGGCGGGCTATTACAGAAGATTCATCTAAGACTTTTCCAAGTTAGCATCACCATTGACTAAGTTGACTCGCAAAGATGTGAAGTTTGTATGGGGTATAGAGCAGGAGAATGCTTTTGATGAGTTGACTCAAGCTCCTGTCTTGACATTACTCGAAGGGAGCGAAGACTTGGTTGTCTATTCTGATACTTCTTATTCGGGGTTGGGTTGTGTGTTGATGCAACGAGGGAGAGTGATAGCCTATGCGTCCCAACAGTTGAAAATCCATGAGGCTAACTACCCTACTCACGATTTGGAATTGGCTGCGGTGGTCTTTGTGTTGAAGATTTGGAGGCACTATTTGTACGGGACGAAGTACACCATTTTCACTGACCACAAGAGCTTGAAGTACTTCTTCAAGCAAAAGGATGTCAATATGAGGCAAAGAAGGTGGTTAGAGTTGATTAAGGATTTTGATTATGAGATCCACTACCATCCGGGCAAGGCCAATGTAGTGGCGGATGCCCTTAGCAGAAAAGAGAGACCCGAGCCGATTCGGGTAAAGGCTTATCAGTTGGTAATGACCTCTAACGTGATGAAGTAGATCAAGGAATTTCAGGACGCGGCATTGAAAGAAGGTCGAATCAATTCCGAAAGGATGAAAGGCCTAGTCGCGGAGTTGGGTGAGAACACTCTCGGTGTTAGAACCCGATTTGGGCGGATGTGGATTCCTCATTATGGGGATTTACGAGGAAAGATAATGGATGAGCCCATAAGACTCGATACTCGATTCACTCCGGTGACACAAAGATGTATCAGGATATGAAGAAAGATTACTCGTGGCCAGGAATGAAGCGCGATGTAGCAGAGTATGTGAGTAAGTGCCTTACTTGTCTGCAAGTGAAGGCGGAGCATCAAAGGCCATATGAGAAGATCAAACCTCTGGATATACCCGAGTGGAAATGGGATCACGTCACCATGGATTTCATTACGAAGTTGCCGCCTACGGCAAGAGGGTACGATGCCATATGGGTGATCGTTGACCGTTTGACGAAGAGTGCTCATTTCTTGCCAATCCGTGAGACGTATTCATCTGAGAGGTTGGCGGATCTATTCATTAAGGAGATCGTAGCTCATCATGGCGAACCGGTGTCTATCGTGTTGGACAGTGACACTCAGTTTACATCAAAGTTTTGGAAGAGATTCCATGACGCGATGGGGACGAGGCTACATATCAGTACGGCGTACCATCCTCAGACAGATGGTCAGTCGGAGTGAACTATCCAGACACTGGAAGATATCCTACGGGCATGCGTGATCGATTTCAGAGGAAGTTGGAATGAACACTTACTGTTAGCCGAGTTCTCATATAACAGCAGTTATCATGCCAGTATTGGTATGCCTCCTTATGAGATGCTATACGGTAGGAAGTGTAAAACGCCCGTATGTTGGGGTGACATCGGGCAGATGGAGTTGGGAAGTATTGAGGTGATCGAGGCTACAACGGAGAAGTTGGAGAAAATCAAGGATTTTATCAAGGCGGCAAAGGATAGACAAAATTCGTATGCCGACAAAAGGCGTAGACCGATTGAGTTCCATATGGGCGACCTGAGAGACCGAGGAGGAGATTAGACAGCATTACCCACAGCTGTTCGAGAGCTGACAGGTTTCGGGGACAAAACCTCAATAAGGGGGGTGGACTTGTAACGCCCGAAAATCTCAAGAAAAAGAAGGCAGGTAGAAGTTTTCATGCGAAAGGAGGCTCTCCCGCGAAATGTTCATGAGAAAGGAAGTTCTCGCGCGAAAGGGAGCTCTTGCGCGAGAACCCTAGGCGAAAGGTGTTGCTGGGTATAAATAGCTGAGAACACCCAGCCAAACTCTAGTTCACGCGAGAAGTACTGCTGCTAAAAAGAGAAAGCGCATGCGTAGAGAGAGAAAGTAAATAATCCAAGTGTTTAAGGTATGAAACTCATGTAGTAACTTGTGTTATGTACTAAGAATGGATTATTGATGTATATACCGAATGGTTATGTAGTTTTCGCTTGGTAAAGGCTTCAGGAAGGTTGTTGGTGTGCCAGAACTTCAAGAGGTGAGTTTCTAGTCCCCTATTTACGCAAGTTTTACATTTTGGGGCAATTATGCATACTAGAACGTTTTAAAACACTTGTGTATGTTTGGTTTGATGATGTTTAAGATGTTAGCATGTTAGAACAGCCTTAGACGCGATAAGTTGTGACTGGGCGGGAAAAGTAGGAAGTTTTCGCGTGAAAAGTTAATTGTATGTTATGAAATTCAAATCTAGAAAGTTCTCGCGCGAAAGGGGAGTTCTCGCGTGATATGTAAGTTTTCGCGCGATAAGATGGTTTCGCGCGATTTGAATTTTTTCGCGCTACAGGATGGTTCTCACTCGAAAGGGAAGTTCTCGCGTGAGATGTTGATTTTGTATGTTAAGTTCTCGCATGCTATGCTGTTATGTGTGATGTGTTATCTTTTCATGTTAAACAATTTTAAAACTATACGCTTCATGATATGGCTTTACTTGATATGTATGAATATGTGAGTAAAGTATTACGTAATGAAAGTGAAAGATAACGATGATGAAAGTGGAACATAATGAATGAATGAAAGTCTTGCAAGCAAATTGAAAGGAGGTTCACAACTCATTGAGGGGTTGTTAGCTCAACTGTGTGCGGTTTAGCTAACCCATGAGGATGCACACAGGGGGTCAGTCTTTGTGACTGATCAAGACGTACGAAAATGTGATCCTTGTCACTTGACCCCAAGACGGAAGTTGCTTTGTGCACAATGATGGGGCGTAGCCTAAGACAGGATCTAGATTAAAAGTGAAAGAACGAAAGAAAGTACGAAAACGAACGATTATGAATGATGATGATAAGATAATAATAATTATTATCAAGATGTACGTACGATGTTTGATCATGAACGAAAGTAAAGGATATGTTTATATAAACGAAATATATTATTTATAAAACTAGAACTCACTCAGCTTCGCTGACTTTTTGTATGCATAATAGTTGGCAAGTGATCGTTTGATGCTGAGGAAGTGCACCCATGGATGCATAAGCTACAGGGAATGATTTAAGTCTGGCATCCACATTTTTAGGAATGATCATTGTAATGATACAGATTTTTGAGATGTAAATGATTAACATGATGTTTTGTCACAATTTAATTATTAATGAAAAGTTTACTTCCGCTGCAAATGATGTGTTTTAAATATTTATGCGATGATTGACCTACTGTAAGCGCCCGGGAACGGGGCCTTACACCTCGCCATCTCATTAAACTTAGTTGTGTACTGCTGGTGCGTCATAGTTCTCGCCTCCAAGTGCAGGAACTCTCTCTCGATCTTGTCGAGTTCCCTATGAGGACAAAACTCCTCAATCACCATCTTCTTCAGTTCACCCCATCTCATCTTCCCGATCGCCCTGCTACCCTCGACCTGGATAATGTTATCCTACCACCACAAGGCCGAATCTAAAAACGAGTGGGTAGCAAACTTCACCTTCTGATCCTCCCTGAACTCGCTGATATTCAACACAGCCTCCATCTCTCTCACCCATCGGTGAGCAGCAGCAGCACTCCCATTCCCATCAAATGTCAGGGGCTTGCGTCTCTGGAATGCCCCGTAGTTGCACCCCGTTGTAGTTTCCTATACTGATTCCTCCTCCTCCTCGTCACTGGAAACAACCATCTTAGTCTCTAGTTGCTCCCTTTCTCTTGAACCTCCTTCTTCGTCCTCTCGCCTATTGGCATTCTCCTTCTCCTGTTTCTCCTTCTTCTTATTTTCCCTCACAGCTTTAATAACCTCAGTCACCATCGACGGTAGAATCGTCTGCATGACCTGATGAACTTCCTCCGCTATTGCCTCCTTCCTTGAGGCCCTCAGATTAGCACTCTCATCCTCACCGTCATGGTGATTGGGCTCGGGCTCTTCAGGAGCCATTTCGGCAGTCTTAGCCCTGTTCCTTGTGGCACGCGGTCCAACACCATGTCCACCACGACCTCCACCTCGAGAAGCCTCCGAAGATCTACCACCAGCCATCTCTAAGCACTACAATATTCAAACACTAACAAGGTCATTCAAGGTAATAGCTCAGATTATGTCAAGTATAGTAAGTCCCTAATTACAGTGGCCAGGTGTGATTAGCCACTTACTTTACTCTTCACTCTCCAAGCATTTCCTATCCTGACTACATCAGTATCCAAATCTACAAAAAGGCACATAATACACATAACATGCGCACATAATTCCCTTTTATTAACCTTCATAAAACGTTTACATAAAACCTTTACCTGCAGGCATGTAGCTACTAGGACTGGCATCCCTTTCCCTTTTGTCCCATTCTCAGTTTAAGTTTAGGTTCTTTGAAAATATTTTACCCAATTCTCTTAAACTTTGGCTCTGATACCAACTTGTAAGGCCCCGTTCCCAGGACGCTTACAGTTGGTCAATCATCGCATAAAAACATTTAAAAGTCATCATTTTGCTGCGAAAATTTAAACTTTTCATTAATAACTAAAACATGTCAAATCATCATATCATTTCATTTACATTTCAGAAATGTATTATTACAATAACATTCCCAAAAATATGGATGCTAGACTCGAATCACCCCCAGTAGCTTATGCATCCATGTCTGCACCTCCTCAGCATCAACAATACCTGCCCACTATTATGCATACAAAAAAGTCAGCGATGCTGAGTGAGTTCTAGTTTTATATTAAAATACTTTACTTCCGTTTAAAACATTTCATTTTACTTTCGTACTTGATCACACATCATACATACATCTTGGTAATAATTATTATCTTTCATCATCGTTCATCATTCGTACTCTCTTTCGTTAATATCTTCCACCCTTATCTAGATCCTGCCATACGCTATACCCCTACGTCAAGCAAAAGCTGATACTATGCCGGGGTTTATAAGTAAACCCCCACGTCAAGCAAAAGCTGACACAGTACCGGGGCACGCGACAAGGACTCAATCATTCATTTCTTTCATTTTCGTCATTCGTTATCTTTCACCTTTATTACGTAATACTTTACTTACGTACATAGGTATAACATACCACGTAAAGTCACATCATATACATAGCATGGAACAACATCATCATCATAACAGCAAACAATGCATACACATCATAAACAAGCATAAGCCACCACAAGATATCATTTCTTAGCACTTATATTCTACTTCCCAAAATTTCAGAAATCCTAAGTGCCCAAAGAAATACGGATGACACTATTGCAAATGCAGATGACACTATAGCAAATGCGGATGACACTGTAGCAAATGCGGATGAAACTGTAGCAAATGCGGACGAACTGTAGCAATTACGGATGAACAAAGTCCAATACGCGCAACATGAAAAATTATCCAAGTGTCCATAGAGGACAGCAAACTCTCACAGCAGAAGACCAAGGTCCCACAGCGGACCACCAAGGTCCTACAGCGGACGACCAAGGTCCCCCAGCGGACGACCAAGGTCCCATAGCGGACGACCAAGGTCCCACAGCGGACGACCAAGGTCCTACAATGGACAACCAAAGTCCACAACGGACAGGTTAAATGCCTAAGTACACAGCGGACAGCATGCAAAATACACTAAGTATCCACAGCGGACACTATATGTCCACAGCGGACTCTATGCATGTCTTTTCTAAGTGTCCACAGCGGACATCATGCATACATTTACAATGCATCAAACTTACCTCCAGTCCCCAAACATCATTCTAACTTAAACTAATCATAGATCTAACATACTACGCACTTAGAACAAACTAAACATCATACAGCTACTTAGAAATCATCTAAAACATACATCTACCGTACATAGTCGCACATCATCTCAAAATCATAGTTTGGTTTAGAAACCTTCTGTCCAGTATGCATAGAAGCCCCAAACACATAGAAAACCAATAAAAGAGGGGATCTAGAACTCACCTTAACAGCTTTCGAGTAGAACACCTCAAACCCGAGAACCCACTTGAAGTTCCAGCACCTAAAACCCGCGAAAACAAGCACTAAACACCAGAATCTCAGTCCAGAAGTTGAAACCCGACTGAAAACCGAGAAGAATTACCTTAAAAGCTCACCTTCAAGCAAATCTTCCTCCTTCTCTCTCTAGAAACCGATGGCAGCTTCTTCTTCTCTTCTTGAAGCCGAAATCAGACGTGGGGAAATGGGGGTGTGGGCAGCCATCCCCTGCTTTTTGAGCCCACTAGTGGCAAGTTTGCCACTTGCACACTTTAACCCCCTTTACTTTTGAAAATTTTATCTTTCCCCTTTTTCTCTTCTTTTCCTTTCCTTTTTTTATAAATTTCCGGGTGTTACAATTGCTGCTTCTAGTTGTTGTACTCAGGTGCTGTGGATTCAAACTCAACTTAGAGATTATGGAGCTACCTTCATGAACACTCCTATTCATATTGACAATAATAGTGCTATCTCAATCACTAATAGTCCCATTCAGCATTCAATGACAAAACACATTGATATCAAGTATTATTTCATTCGAGATTATGTCGAAAAAAATTATTAAATTAGTCAAAATTCATACAAATGAACAATATAAAGATCTTTTCACAAAGCCATTTAATGAAACGAGGTTTAAATATCTTATATCTGCTATTAGGATGATGAATTTTGAATAATTTATAATCTATTAAATATTATATGAAATTCATCTAATAAAAATTGTGAAAATCTTGCTTTCTATATAACAAATCTGTGCATTTACTGAATTTTATGATTCGGCAGATAAAAGTACTTCGGCACTTGTCTTACAAAGATCCGGTAGGGCCCACTTCTATCTTTTGATAAGTAGTGGCACCGTATTTTTCCCTGAAAAGACTGTTCCATCATCACAGAACCGTCGTAATTACAGTTACAGTAGTAAATTTTAAAATATTACTATTATATATTATCCTTAAAATTGTAAATCGACTCTTCTTTCGACCATTGTCATCATCTACATTCAACTGTTAACCAAAAATCTTTATTTCTCCAAAACCCTACTCAAACTCAAAATCTTTCCAAATTGCAGCTCAAAAACCTAGAATTTCGACCTAATCATAATATTGCCACTTCACTTGAACCCATTAGTGACTTAGTATACGAACCTGTGCTGAACTTCCTTCGAAATAGCAACTATGCTTTTGCCATTCCGTGATTTGTTCTTCACATATTCGATAATTCTAGAACACATGTTCTGTCCAAAGAGAAGATGAAACCAAAGTCTTAACTACTGGTGTACAAGGGTTAAAAGTCACCATCTCCTACACCAAGATTCTTAACATCTTCGGCTACATGATGCCACTAGAAAATCCTCCTTCTCCAAAGAAGTGGTAAATTCCATGTTCAAAGAGATGGTATACGAAGGACCTCTTTCGACTTCCACCTTCTCTATATCACTGGTATATCATAACTGAGAATAATTCTTCATATCTTTTTACATTATTTATCGAACAAATCTAGCGGATAGGATTAAGTTCCATTAGATTTAGCTGGGGCTGTCCATGGACTTCTGAAACAACAAATTTACAATTTTTCGAACTTTATTTCAAAATCTCTATAAATGTAACTGTTGCTGACAAGTTCAAAATTTTATTGTACCTAAGATTAATTCAACTAATAAATTGAAACTTGAAGGAAATATGCATGCCTTAGAAACTTTAAACAAAGCTATTTTCACAAAGTTCAAGGCTACATCAAAATCATTTTCGGGCAAAGTGACAAATTTATTTACCTATATGCTTGAGGTCACTGAGCCTTAGGATGTCAACGTGGCTACACCCTCCAATGCTGATCCCATAACCTTATTTCAAAGCCCAAAATGACCAAAAATAAACAAACCACTACATCATCTACCAAGAAGATGCATGCTCCTATATCTTCTCCACCAAAAGAAAGCAAGGCAGGAAACTCGGGTCTCAGCTAAGCCAAATGTGTCAGCCCCACCAAAACCAAGCTCCAAGAAAAAGGTTTCTCTTCCTTCTTCTAAGCAGACCCACACGAAGCCTACTAGCCCTCAATTAGAGTCGTAATACTCTTTTGAGCAAACAAAATGAATACACACACAATTCAGTCAACTTCTAAGGAATAAGTCTTATTAGGAACTGGTTCACATCCCGGGCCATTAGACTCATCTACTCAAACTCCCATTCACATGTCTCCGACCCAGGATGAGGATGTCTATAGTATCATTCATCATGACCCGTTGTCTTCCCCTTTCCATATCTTACAGACAATGGAGACTTATGTGTATGTAGAAACATCAGACCCATCTCCTTTAACTAAAAAGATTGACCCTAGGGGAGAAAGGGTCAATATGCAAGAGGTTGTCTTTACTTTTGATCCATCAATTAATCAACAGGACAGGGACAGCATCATTAAGACCTCAACCATGTCAACTCACTTAGAGGGTGTCTCTATAGAGTCATTCCTTGAAGAGAGGAATCTATGGCTCCAAGAAACCACATTTAGTGGTGAGGATGCGGAGGCTCGGCCTAGAAACTCATCAAGTCCTTAGGATTCCACATTTGTGGTTGAGGGAAGTGTGGAACAAATTCATGAATTAAAGGCACATAACCTTGATCTTGCCCAAAGACTAACTACCTTACAAATATAAAATGCTAGACTTCAAGGATATGCTAAAAGGGCCACCGTTCTAGAATTTGAAAATTGCTTGTTGAGTGCTTCGACAGACGGAGTCATTGAGGTAGAGGCTCAGCTCAAGACTCTACAAGACCAAACTAGAAGAGTTGCTTCATTGGAATCTCAATTATTCACTCTTCAGTATTCAGCTGCTAGGGCAATCAATCTTGAATCTAAGGTTGCATTCCTTCAAGAAACCATTGAGCTTCAGCAGTCAATCATCGTAAGCCTCCAGTCTCTTCAGCACCATAGAACCTTTGGATATGCCTTCCTCCAATCTTCTAGTGTCATCTAGAATCTCATATGATGCTACCAAAAAGGGGAAAGATGAGCCCAAAGAAGCTAAGGATATCTTCTTGTATCTGGCTGATCAAATTGTAAATTTCTCATAACCACTTTCATTTTCTTCAATATGGAATGAAGATTATGAACCTTTGTTTGAAGCTAAATTCAAATTGAATGATGTATTAGATAGACATGGATAAGACAGCTTAGATGAGAAGAAAATAGAATTTAGAAGATCAATGAAAAGATTTAACCAAAAACTATAACTTGGAAAGAAAAGGATGATTGAACTAAAAAGAACAGATACTTCTTTCTATCTTAAAAGAAAAAGGACTGATGAGAAATCATCAAAAAGTGAACTAATACTAGGACTTGAAGCCTTTCCAAATTTTTTTAGTGAGGAAGAAGCTCCACTACTTAAAGTGCTATCGGAAGCTAAAGAAGAGAGGAAGAAATCAGCTGGTGATACAACTGCCAAAACAGGCAGACTAGAGACTTCTTCAGCAGTTGACTCAATAGGCAGGATGATTGTCTACACTAGAGGAACCCAAACCATGGAAGATGATATGGAAAGACATGGGATGACTCTTGAAGAAGAGGTAAGCCAACTTCATAAACTTCACAAGGACACACTTGAGTTTGAGCTCAAGAAATCAACTAACGTGATATTGGTTAACCGATGTTGAACTGAAACCCTAGTTAACTCTAAGGTGAATGTGGAAACAGATTGCCTAGAAGTCACCAAGGATGCTGTGAGAGTTCCGACAACTGCCAAGATCACAAAGCAGCTAGTAAGGCATCAGGTTTCTCTACTAATCCTTTAGCAGTCAGACATACTGCAATATCTACCTCAAATAAAAGTAAGAGACCTATGACTGTTGAAGAGGAGATTGAAAATGAGTCTCAGGAAAGAATAGCCAGATTTTTGATGATAAAGAGAATAGAGTTATATCCATATAATGTTGACAAAGAGCTAATTGTATTAAAGACTAGTAGATCTCAAGAAACTTCTGTAAAGAAGGACATCATTGCACTAGGCCAAAGTGCAAAAGAATCTAGATCTACAAGAAGAAGAATCAACCCTATTAGAGAAATAAATGGATTTAAACCAATAGCTTCATCTAAAAGGAAGGTCAAGTTGTCAAGAAAGTTCTATCAAAGTCATCCAGGCAAACTGTCAAAAGCACTCCACAAAGAACAACTACTCAGTAAGCTCCTGTGTCTATAACTGTTGAGTCTATGCCAATGTCCACCTCTAAGAAAAAGAAGGAGAAAAATCAAGAAAAATGCATCTAGTAGCTTAACTCAAGATAAAAGGATTTAATTTTAATGAGGTCATTGAATGGAGTCTTGCTAAGATAAAATCAAAGCTGATAGCCGTAACTCATGCTGAGATGAAAAAATAGCAAATGGGAAAGACAACAAAATAGGACAAAAAAAACTATTCAAAAGTCTTATCATCTATCGACTAAGCATCCAGCATCTGACACAACTTTGTCTAATGATCAGCCCATTTCATCAGTTATTTCTAAAAAGAAAGTTGTAATGAAAAGAATAATAAAGGCAAGGGTGATTGATTCTAAAGTGGAAGAGAAAATACTAAAAAGAATAAAAGTATTGGGTGCTGGGTATGTATCCCAAATGAAAAAATTTGCAGTCAAAAGAGCAAATAAAGAAATCATATATTATGATCATGAGAATGATATATTTGATTTGCCTCTTGACATCTTAGAGCAAATTGTTGAATACTTGAGCATTTTTGGATGTAGAAATAAAGAGTCCAAAGTTCTACTTCAACATGTGTTGTCTTTAGTCAAATCCAAATCTAGCGAAAAGATCCCTAAAATCCCATTATTAGTATCTGATCCAATATTCCAATGGGAATAAGATCAAGACAAAGATACATACTTCATCACTAGATCGGTAGCTGGAAGGGTAGCTTACTCAAAGAACTTGTCTACTTTAATAGATTCGAGATAGCTGACCTAGCCAGACTAAGACTAAGAAACATCAATAATGACTCTGAAGCAAAGGAAGTAGAAAAGGTGTTGATGAGGATTTACAAGTCACATCCTAAAAAGTCAAAGCAGACTTCAAAACAAAGAAGAGAAATAAGAGAAACTGAAGCCACCCTATCTACCGATCCTAGACTTAGCACTCAGTCATAATCTTCTTTTCCCACCACTCAAACTACTCTGACTGCTAAGCATGTATCTCCACAAGTTCAACAAGCATCTCAAAAAGATTCATCTCCAACAAAAACTCAATCAGATCTCTAGGAAGTTAAAGTGGAAATCACTACAGTTGCTAATGAATAAGAAGAGATTGGGACAACCCAAACTAACTAGTGAAGAAGAACTCTCAGAATCTGATCAAGATAAACACTCAGAAGGTGATTGTACAAACATCATTAACTTGGGATATGACTTGAAAGTTGAGACGTACTTCATTGAAAGAAGGATAGGTCCAAGTCCTTCTTTTAAACTGATTTAGAAATTCTATATCTCAACTCTGAATACCTACAGAAAATGTTCTCTTTTATCAAAGAATATGAAGGTATGCCTGACAAGTACAAATCAATGGCATATATTCATAAGATAAAGATTAGCAATAGAGTTGAAGCAGAACCAAGTGGAGACAAAGAAGAGGATGTTCTACATGTAACTCTATTAAGCATTCATGACGTTATCACTCATTAGAGTTATGATTCCTTAACAAATTCCTTTTGTTTGACCTTTGCTGGAGCTGAACAAAATTGATGTCAAAGAATATGACATGTTTAGACTATCTTGGCACAACATGAAAGATTTGTTGAATCTACCTGTTAACAACCCCTCAAGAGATAGAAGAGGATACATGTATGAACTACTATTGATAAGGATGAGAAAGAGTTTTGGTAGCGTCATCCTAAGGGAAATATTTTTGACCATGAGAATAATGAAGCTACCGAAAACTCTAAATTTGGTACTTACTCATAAATGCCGAAATCTCCTAAGTGCTAAACTACTGTGAATCGACACTTGTATAGCATGATGAGCTGCTGATTTGTAGCTACACTAGGCAAGACTGTCTATACCAAAGAGAACTAACGACTACATTGTTCGACAATTGGAGACAACATTGTTCTACCACTGGCGACAACATTGTACTGAAACTACTGATCCTCTAAAGTGTTGATTGCCTATCTATGCTGTGCATATGTTATCCTAAACCTAGAATAGATAATAAATATTCATTGTAAGTGTTTAGCTTTCTTAGTATAAATACCTCACACTTGTATAGTTTTAAGGTTTGCTTGTTTGCCCATTTGTTATCTACTGTTATTGCATTTTGTAATCAAAAAGTTATCAAGTGAATACTTTGAAAGAATCTATTTTATTCTTATTTTACTTAAAGTAATTATACTTGTTAGTAGACAGTTAACTTAGATTCTTCATTTGTTAACTACCGATCACTAGAAAAGTTTTGTTCAATCCTAACTTGATACAACAATCGACCAACAACATTTTATTTAATGGGATCATGTGAGACATACAAGCTGGTCTTTGATGTATTGCATTTATGGTCCTCCTCCAAAAGCTTATTATTTTCCGTTGTTTAAGTATCCATGTCCATTTGGCAAGTACCGCTAAATTTGCAGCCTTCAACGATCCAAGTCCTAATCCACCGGCTTAATTTGGTTTGATTACTTTATCCCACTTTAACCAATTTATTTTCTTTACTTTATTGTAACCTCCCCACAAAATCTTTTTCTAATCTTTTCTACGTGTGTGTTATGTATGATTATTATATATATATATATATATATATATATTATATATATATATACACATATATGTGTGTGTGTGTCTTTATGCATGTATATATATACTACTATATAATACATATATTAGAAGGATAAGATGGTAATTTCATACAAAGTGTAAGACACCTATACAATATTTTAAGCATAGAGTACAAGTGCTTTATACAATAGTTTTACTTTTCCCCCCATTTAGTTAACTTTTTCAAATTATTGTATTATTTACTACACACTACTAATACATTATTTAGTAATGTGATATTATTTAATTCAATTCATTAAATTTTGTTTTATTTAAAATAATACAAATTTACATTTAAATTATATTTACTAATTATATTTTTATAACTAAATACTATTTAAATTAAGTATTATTTTATTTAAATATATAAGTATATAACTTATATATATCTTCATATTTACAATAACTACAATACTAATATTATTCTAGGGGCATATTGTGAGTTTAATAATTGTAATATTTATCTATATCTTTTATAATAAAAGTGAAAAGATGATAGAATGATAATTTTACATATGGATTAAGAAACCCATATGAAAAGTCATGCATAAATTTCAAAAATTAACCATTTTATTTCATTTATGCCCTTACAATTAAGTATAACATATGATACTTATAATACAAATGCTAAAGCATATACACGTGGCCAAACAAAACCGTCATTTACTTTCAATGTTGTTCATTCATTGCGATTGAGCACTAATCCATCTTCCCCTTTTTCTTGCAGGTTGTTAACAACTCAATAAGAATCAAGATGGTAATTTGTGATGACAATTTCTCCATTAACTTTCTCCTATTTATGCAAATAACCACCGAAAGCCATCTCCAATGATCATAAAACTCTAACCTACATTCATACAACGAAGCCCTCCCCCCTAAAATCTAGATAAATAGCGATTTCCGACCAAATACCACCCATGCTTTCACTAATATTGTTGGGATAATATAGTTGTCTTAAAGACTTTTGTAATATACGTAATTGTTTTCTTTCATTCAGTTTTTTCAATAATTATACTTTGATTTTTTAATTTATGTCATAACGCACTGAGTCGATACTAACTAAAATAGAATTCCCAAAAATCGAGCAACAGTTGTACGATAGCAACGGGCGGGTATTTCCACTATATATATATATATATATATATATATATATATATATATATATATATATATATATATATATATATATATATATATATATATATATATCGGGGAGTGTTCTAATGAAAATCATTTATAATTAAAAACTATGAAAACCACTTCTAAACCATTTATCTATTAGATCAATGGTTGATATTAATTATGATATTTTTTAAATAACTCAAAATTAAAGGAGAATATATTAATGATATAAGGTAAATCTGGAATATGAAAATGTTAGTTTTAGAAACCACCATTCAAATTCATACTTTTACTCTTCTCTCTCCTCCATTATAAATTAAGTTTTAAAAAAAAATTAATGTATCTTCATCATTTTCAACAACTTACTTCATCTTTAGTATTATTTTTTAAATCACGTTCAACGTACTACAGTAGTGTTATGTATATGTAAGAGTGGTATTGCATATATGTAACAATGTACTTGTAATTAAAACAAGATGTGTTACGTCTATGACAACCATGTCCAATTGATTTCGTGTCAACATGTTACATGAATGTAACATTGCATTGTGTAACATACATGAAACTATACAACTTGAATGTTAAACTTACGTCATTAAAAAAGTTTTTCTAGAATCTTAATCACAATTAGCTAGTTTAATGTAAATAGAAATGGAAAAAAAATATATACAAATGATTAGGCAAGGTAAAGTTATAATTATGGAATTGTTATATTGCATGATACATATGTGTAATGAAGGAAAAAATGAAGAATACATGTAAAAGTAAAGTTACACTTAGCAGTGTTACATATACGTAACAGAAAATGTTACGTATATGTAATCATAGTATTCGTCTTCTTTATTATGTTCTTTTTCATCATCATCTTCTTCACCTTTACATTGTCTTCTTCGTCGTCGTCATCTTCTTCGATGATCATCGTCGTTTTCTTTGATGGCTCGTCATCTTTCAATGGTGGCTAGTGGTGCTAAGCAATGGTAAAGACGTTTAGAGGGTATCGTAGATGGATATGTAATCTTTAAAATTCCACGGTGGCCAGTGGTGATACATGAACTTACAAAATCTCAAACTCCATCTCTAAACAAAACAAACAAAAAAAGTAAAATATTATGAAACAAAAATAATATATATAGGTTTAGCAAATCATATTAATAAATAATTAAAATATGCCATGGATTTTGAAACAAGAAGGAAAAGGATTATCAAGGAGATATGATAACAAATAGGTATTCCTAAAATCAAAATCAAAATGTGAAATAAAAACAAAATTAATAAATCTGCTTTGAAATCAATTAAGTGGAATATCAAAAGATTTTGTTTATTATTAGAGAGATATGAAATCTCCATGCTAAGAGTTATCAAGATTCAAAATTATTGCAGGTTTCAAAGTGAAAAGATTTAAAAAATAATAATTATTCCCTTGAATGATGGGAAATAGATACTCAAATCCAAATCAAAACGTACCTTGTTGGTATCAAACTAATATTCGTTTGAAGACGATGGTGATCCAGTTGATTTAGACGATAGTGTTTATGTTTGAGAAAGATGGTGAGGTTGAAAATAAACAAATGATATTATTATTTGAAGAAACAATTTTAGAGAGAGAGTGATGGAGGGAGAGATGAGTAAATTTAGTAATTTAACAAAAATAATAAGGTGTTAAAATTACAAATATGACCTTTTAACAATAAAAATAAAAAAAGAATTATAAATTATATGATTGGTAGAAATTGGTTTTATTGGTTTTTTATTAAAATGATGGTTTTCATTTGATCTCTCCCCTAAATATATTTTGTAGGACCGGTTAGGGTGTTAACAACAATTAGTTTCATAAGAGGAGTGATCTTAGATCATTTAACAGTTCAAATAGGGAACAAAAAACTTTGAAGATACAAGGAACACAAGTAACAATAAGACAAAACTTAGAACAATAACATAAGTATTAGTTTTCAAGGATGTTGTATATTGATCTCAAGTTCTATTACAAGTGTTCAAAGCATGATTAAAATACAAGGACCTGAGACTCTTTTATACTACAACCTACAACCGTCAATACTTGGAAGGACAGTTGGAATTGATTAATCTAAACAACAAGATCAATCTAGAGTCAAAAGGCAGATTGCCTTTTGACTAGTGACTATGACATACCATAGCTCACTGACTTTTCCTAGTACAAAAAGTCTAAAGGAACAAAAGAAGAAAATTACAGACAAAGACTTTATCTACTATTCACTAAAGCATGGAAGTTTCACCAACTCATACAAGTTGGTGAGTTATCAGAGTTGCAGCAGAAAGCTGGTCAGCTTTATCAAAAGTAGATCAGAGAAAGCATCTTTTCTCTGTCTTTCGAAGAAATAAGTCTTCACAGCAAAATGGCTTCGGAAGACTTTGCCTTTGAAGCTTCGGAAGACTTCATCTTTGGCTTGGGAAGAACTTGGCCTCTGGCTTCTGAAGTTTTTACACTTGGAATATTTTTCTTGTTAAGTGTAAAGCTTCCGAAGTAATTTCTTCTGAACTGTTGGCTTCGGAAGAACTTTACACTTAGAGTTTTTTAGAGAGTGTAAAGCTTCCGAAGCAAGTTCATCCTTGTTCCTTAATGCATGTTGGAAGATCTTTGGTTGTATCACCCTCATAATCTTCAGATAGATTCTTACACACACACACACACATACATATATATATATATATATATATATATATATATATATATATATATATATATATAGTAGGGATCCTAAAAAAACCACAATGTTATTTAAAAACTAGAGAAAACCAATGAAACCGGTCACATAATTTACAAATTTTTTATCACTACCCTTTATTTTTGTGTATGTGTATATATAAATAAGAGTATAGATCAAATGAAAAACCGTAGCATGGTTTACATATATGTCACATATGGGTTACATATACGTAACCATTTTCATTCTACATAGTGTTACATATACATAAGACTCTTCACTCTCGTATTTATGTTCAACATATATGTAACAAAAGTTTAAATAACCTTTTAACAATTAAAATAACAAAAAAATTATGAATTATGTTATTAGTTTTTGTGGTTTTCTTTGGTTTTCACATAACTATTAGTTTTCTCAGAAACTCTCCCATATATATATATATATATATATATATATATATATATATATATATATATATATATATATATATATATAATATATATATGTATATGTATATGTATATGTATATGTATATGTATATATGTATATGTATATGTATATGTATATGTATATGTATATGTATATGTATATGTATATGTATATGTATATATGTATATGTATATGTATATGTATATGTATATGTATATGTATATGTATATGTATATGTATATGTATATGTATATGTATATGTATATGTATATGTATATGTATATGTATATGTATATGTATATGTATATGTATATGTATATGTATATGTATATGTATATGTATATGTATATGTATATATGTATATGTATATATATATGTGTGTATATCTATATGTGTATATATATATATGTGTGTGTATTTATATATATATATATATGTATATATATATATATGTGTGTATATATATATATGTGTATATATATATGTATATATATGGTAGGATTCACTTGAGAACTAATTCTAATTTGAGAACTTAAGATCTGCCCACTTTTAAATTTAAACGCCTACAATTTGTTCATACATTATTTTTTTTCTAATGGCACCATTAAATCATTTTTTTTTTGTTGTTTTTAATTTGAGTATAATATTGCTATGGATTAGGTTCAAATACAAAGGCTTTTAAAACTAAAAAATACAAGAAGTAATCTCAACAATCCACCTACTTGATCAATGGTTGAGATCAACTTGTAGAAAAAGTTTGTTAGATGGTTATTTTAGAAATAGTCATTTTTTTTAACTTTTTGTAATTTCCACATTTTTTTAAACGTTCATAACTTTTATGTATGACAGTATTTTTTTTACAAAAATCACACCATAAAAATGAGCGTTTTTTATTTTTTAAATGAATACGGTATTATTATATAAAAATACAAAAATAATTATGTTTTTAATCTCATATCTCGTCATTGTGTCTTTAGTGCAATTTATTGTGTATTTTGTTGGTTGTTGTATTAATCTAGATACTATTGTGTTTTTCTAAAATGATAAATTTTTAAAAATATAATGATGGGATAATATTGTTGGATATCTTTAATATGTAAAATACAATAATCAATTAACAACTAATGGATCTAAAACATTCAAAACAATGACAAAATAACACAATGTCTAATTGTGTTTTTTGATCATCATTGTGTTATCTTGAATACTATGAGTTTTGAAAAATACATTAGTGAAATAACATTATTGTGTACTTCTAATGCTAAAACAAAATGATTAATAACAACAAGTTTATATAATCTACTAAATAATAATGACAAAAACCACACATTGTGTTTTTTTAAACACTATAAGTTTTGAAAAATATATCGGTGAAAGTGTATCATTGTGTCTTCTAGTTGTAAAATATAATGATAGATAACAAGTTTATAATTTATAAAAACAATGACAAAAATAACACAAAATGATATAAAACTTAAAATACAATGATTAATACACATAACAATGATGTAGAATATATAACACAATGAATTGATATTTGACACAATGAACATATAAGACACAATGAGCTGACATATTTAACAGAATGACCAAAATGCTCTTCCCTTTAAAACGATAGAAGAACATGTGTCAAACTCATAATCCTTTTTAGACTTTTTAGATTAAACATCTTTTTACTATAACCTTACCCTATTGCTATATCATAAAAAATTATACGTAAATACTATATATATATATATATATATATATAGTATTACAATATAACATAAATACAACATAATGTACTGCATATATGTAGTTTGATAAACTACATATATCCAACACATATGTAATATAGAGATATTATACTCAGATTAAATATAAAAATAATTCTTAATATTATGATGCAATTTTTAAAAAATAATATTGTAGGAAAAAGTTATAGGCGTTTAAAGAAAAAATGAAATTAGTTTTCAAGTCCTCAAACTAAAACTATTTCATACATGATCATCTCCTTATTTATATATATATATTAAAAAGTATGTGTGATAATGAATAATATAGCGGAAGGTTACTATACAAAGTGCAAAAAATGTGCGAAGTGTACTAAGTGGCCAGGGCATGACATGCGTCTTTTGGTAGATGGGTAATTTCATATGCGGCACAATTACGCATATAAAGTGCATAATTACGCAAGTTGTGACATCTGGTAATTTTCCGTTACCAAACTCCGTTAGTCCCGTTAGGTCTTGCATACATGTGTCGTGAGCACACACTAGTTGTCGTTGAACGTTAGTGACTTAATAATAATTAAAAATGGTTATCTGATAATAATTTAATTAATAATGTTGATTATTAGTTTGTGGTTATGTGATTTGTGAATTTTATGTATTATTTGTGAATTTTACCTTGTAACGTGCCAACGTGTTATATTTATTTCATGTGTTGTGTGATTAGTGGAAAATATATATGATTAATATTGTTGGTTAAAAATACTTGTTGCTTTGTAGTTAAAAGTTGTTAAAAGTGTTTAAAAAGATTAGTTTTATCAAAATTTAAACAAGGAGGGTTACTTTGTAATTAACACAAACTAAAAAGTTACCAAAAATTAAACCCTAATCCTCCCTCCCACACCCATTTGCGGTCGCGACTTGCACACACACACAATTCGATTTTGATCAAAAACAACAATCAAGCATCGATTTTGATTAGTTCCAAGTGATTCCAACGTGTAGCAAGCATCAATTCTTGATTTCTACGTGATTAAAGGTTAGATTTTGATTGGTTTTCATGAGTTTTTGATTTTGGCCGAACCCTAGTTCGATTTTCATGGTATAAGTCGAAATTGATGATGATTTGATGATGATATGATGTTAGTCATGTTGTATGAATGTTAATCTATGTAGATTATGCAAGAAATCCATGGTTTTGTCATCTAGTTCATACATTGCCAAAAGTGGAAACTTTTATTCATGAGAATTCATGTTTTGATGAATTGTTGATGTTAAATGGATGATTATGAATGCTATGAACTAGATTAGGTATAATATTGATGAATCTATGATTGAAATTAAGTGGTTGTTCATACCTTACTATTAATAGTAACTTTTATGCATGAGACTGATGAATTATGATGAATTGATGATGTTAGTCATGTCTAGATGATTGTTATGGACTTGATTAGGCATAAAGTTGGTGAATTTACGAAAGGATTGGATGTTAGATTGGTTTTGGGTGTTACTTTCCCGAAAGGGAAACTTTATTTATGTAGACCATTGGATATTGTTAATTAAACATGTTTATGTTGTTAGGATCATGTTAGAATGTTTGTTGATGATATCTATGGTTGTAGATTGTGTTGTTTGGGTTTTATGAATACTTGATGCACAACTTTGGAAATTTAGGCTCTTATGGAATATACATGATAGTGGATGGTGTATGATGAGTTTTATAGCACTTAAGGGTTTGTAATATGACATACATGAATAACTTGTATGATAACCATGTATGATGGATTGCTATACTTGATCAAAAAAGAATTTAACTTGACATGTCACCAACGGGTCAAACGGGTCAACTTTGTCAAATGAGTCTTGTTTTCCAAAACCTTGGGTCAATGTGGTTATTGAGCACTTAGGGTTGTTAAGTTTTCTGTGTACACGTACTTATGTACTTGTGTGTTCTAGGTAACCTTTGAAGGGTTGTCTTTCCACTCATCATTAGCTTTTACAATCATTCGTTTGCGCATCTAGTGAGTTCAATGCCCCACTTTTACTACTTCTCTTTTGGGGGGAGAAAGCATACTTGTTTTTAAAAGCTTTACTGATATAAGATGTGTTTGGTAAGACATAGTAGGTTATACCATAGAAAATCCTCACATTTTTAGATCGTTAATTAAGGAATCTAGCTGGAAATTTTGGGTAGTACTACTAGGTCTGACAAGGCCCACTCGGGTGACCGGAAGTCAACGGGTGCAATATTGTCCTAAACTACTAACAGCGTCACGACCTGGTATGTCGTGAAGGGAGGCAAATAGACAAACATAGTCAGCTTCGATCGTGAAATCACTATTGTTCTTTACTAATGAAAATAGACTAGCTATCTACTTCAATGCACTTGTTTATATTTTTACTATGCTACTGCTTATGATTGATTACAAACTCTTGAACTCACCAACCATCGTGTTGACACTTTTAGTATGCTTTTCTCAGGTCGTTTCTAGCAGCTGCCCATAGGAGCACGCACGTGTCAAGCATGCTTTGTTCGAACATTGTTTACTTTTAATCTAGCATTTACTTACGTATTTTGATTTGTGCGCGTGTTTTGCGCAGTTTACATTTAGTACCTTGTGTTTGGGTTATTTACAAAACGCTTCCACAAATATTTTAAAGTTTTAAACTCTGATTTGTTTAAATGTTGCATATAGAGTCGTTCTGAGTAACTAATGACTGAGATCCTGGTTTGTTCACACGCCTCGTGGTAAAACCCACACGTGGAATTTGAGGGTGTGACACAAGTTATATCTATTATTATGCAATTTATATTCATAATTACGCAAATAAAAACTACTTTAAGTTATAAACAATAATTACGCAAGTTATTTTTATAATAACGTAAGTTATTTATATAATTACGCAAGTTATATGATAATTATGCAAGTCATTGTTTATAATTACGCAGTTAATAATCATGCAACTTATACGCATAGCACATAGATGTTTTAAAAAATGTTGATTTTTTAAAAGAAGTATAACAATATTATACTCAAATTAAAAGAAGAAAATGCTCGATTTTATGGTGTAACTTTTTTAAAAAAGTAATGTTGTATGAAAAAGTTATATGCTTTTAAAAAATTGGAGTAATTTAAAAAAGTCAACAATTATAAGCATGCTTAATTATTTCATCTCTAATCTGAACCATTCTTTTCTTAGATCAACGGTTGATACTACTTCGTACACTTCTTCCAAAAACACCACTTTTCATTTTAATCTTTTTCTACATATATATTCATGTGGTGTGTGTAGGTATGCATGTGTAGGCATGCATGAAATCATATGAGTTTGCATGAATGCATGTGCCATATGTGTGGCCCATGATCATTTCAGGTCCAAAAATCATATTTGTGTAGGTATGAATGTGTGGGTATGCATGTGTAGGCATCATTGTGTGGCTCATGTTAGTTTCTAAGAAAAAAATTCAGGTCCAAAAATCGAGGTTGTCAGAATAGCTCAACGTAATAAGTTAAATCAAGAAAAAAAGAGACATTGATTAGAATACAACATTCAAATGAATTATGAAATTCAGTTATGTTTTAGATGTAACTTTATAGAATAGTAATTAACTTGTTCAAATGTTTTTTATGTCGTGTAAAGTTTTTTTTGTCACTATAAAGTAATTCAACTTTTGTTATATGTACCAGTCCACTATTTATATAAATGTTAATTTTTTTATAATTAAGTTAGACAAATAAAACATTTATAAATTTTGGTACTATTTTGTGATTGCTTTAGTTCATTTTTAGAACTCTTTTTCTTAAGTCTAACTTTTTCACTGTTACCTCTTACTTATCCTATATATTAAAAAAGGAACAGGATGAACAGTAATGGTGCAGGTTGTGAAGCTTGGGATACAATATTTGATGCATGCACAATGTTTAAAAGGGTTTGTGGCTTTCATTTGTACATTGCAGTTGAAACCTTTTCTCCGGCATTTTGGTGGTGGTCGGTTGGCCATGCATGGTCTTTATGTGTTATCATTGCCGCTTTAGGTCTCTATTTTACCATCGGCTACGTCTCTATCTCTCTATTATGGCCATGGCGGTGGAGGTGGTCATTAAGACTGTCGAATATCGTTGCCACCTTAGGCATCTGTTCCATCAGCGCCTACATCGGGCATGGCGTGATAGCGGTCGTTGAGATGGTCGTTGTCGCTATCTCGGTTGTCAAAAGCGACTTGGCTCCCTCATCCCTATTTCTATTGTCAGTAGCGATGTGCTTGGTGTTGACACTGTTAATGTTGGTTGCGTGTTGGGCTCCTATCTTTGTTTGATGTTGGACTGATCTCAAATCGTGTTTTGTTTTCGATTGGTGGCGATGGTGGTGTTTCTGTTTTCATGCCACCTCCAAAATGTGGTTGACATAGTGTCGTGATGTGTCTTGTCTTTTCACGGCGTCATCGGCTACCAGTGTTGTTTTGGTGTGTTATTAGGGTTTTCAGATATGGTTTTGGTTGGCAGCTGTCGATGGTCTTTTGGTCTTTCTTAGATGTCGGTGATGGTAGATTAACGCTTACTTGAGACTCTCTTAACCACATTGATGATGTTCAGCTTTAGCTCTTTAGAGATGTTGGTTTAGTCTGGTGTTTTGCATGTTGTTCTAAAGGAACACACAACACAGTGTTGCTGCCCTGAGTCGTCGTTAATGAATTTCTGTCAGCGACGACACAGATGTATAATTGGGTGATATGTTATGTCAATGATGATAAGTGATACCTTATCTGAGACATTATGGTTAGGTTGTTTATCATTTTGATGATGATGAGATACTGCCATATGAGGCACCCGTGTTGCTTATCTGTAGTCTTAAATATGATTTATATTTTCCTTTATTTGGTGATTTCTGATATTCATTTAGTTAATCTGTTTGCAGGGGTTTGATAAATTTTGAGTTGTAATTTTTTTCTCTGTTATTTGGGGTTTTCATTTGGTATAAACCTATGTTAGGATCTCGTTAGAAGATAACTATAAGGTTTGTTGCGAAGTAACAGTTATACTCTCATGTGAAAGACGTGGTGATGATGATTGATCTGTTGTAATCTAAACCAGGGCCTCATTTGCTCCTTTGATTCGGTTGGATGTTTACGTATTTGATGGTCACCATGTGTTCATCAGGTGTTGCACTTGGTTATCGTTTCGGTTGTTCGAAAGCCATTGTTACCAAATTATTGTTGAGTATTACGGGGAAACAATTGCCATGGCATGTTTTTGGTGTTTCTTGTTATAATGATTGTTCAATAGCCCTTGATTCATGTTGTTTTATTACCACTAACGGTTCATAATGTTGCTTATGGGATTTAGTGAACTGTCTCGATGTTGTGTTTTTTCGCCACTTGAATAAAGATGGGTGAATGGTGATGACGATAAAAGAATGTGCTTTGAGTTTGTTGTTTTGGCGTGGTAAACGGTTAGTTTGCAGCCACAACAAGCCGCCATTTTCGAGCCTTTTATCGAGTTGTGTAATAATCGATTCAACCCTGTAGTGAATCGCGAGTGGAAAAACAACTAGTTCAAATAAACTAAATTCACTTATTGGTTACCAAAATGGCTAAATCTTTCATTTGCTTAACTTAATTTTAAAAATACATATATTTGTAGAAGGGTGAGGTTATTCTACAAAGTGTATTTTTGCTGCAAAGTGTGAGAAGACACAATGAGACTAAAAAAGTCACAAAAAAATTATATATCACAATCTAAATCGAATTTCAAAAAAGTACTTCGGAGTCTCTATTCCTCTCGTCGTCTTCTTTCGGAAAAAAAATAAAATAAAAAATAAAAAATTATCTTGTCTTTTATGACACAATAACGTCATTGTGTCGTTCATAATGACACAATGACGTCATTGTGTCTTTCATAATGACACAATGATGTCATTGTGTCTTTCATAAATGACACAATAAAAAACGTTAATTTTTTATTATTTTTTTATTTTTTGTTTATTTTTTTTCTTAGTGAGGGCGGCTAGGGGAACAAAAGCTCGGAATTGCTTTTTTGAAATTCGATTTAGATTGTGAGATATAATTTTTTTTTGACTTTTTTTTAACTCATTGTGTCTTCTCACACTTTGTAGCAAAAATACACTTTGTATTTGAACCTTTTTCTTTGTAAAAATATTGCAAAAGGAAAAGGAAAATATATTGGTTAGTATTATGTGTTGTTTTCCGTATATTCTACACTTTTCAACCCGTACATAACACCCCAATTTCTCGGAACTCCTAGCAGGTTTTGTAAATTCATTTAGTATCATCACTAGTTCATATTGTTTGAAATTTAGGTGATTTTATTTGAAGTTTAGTGTTATGGACCGAAACCATTGCATGATATGAGACTTGTCCTACATTGATTGTATGGGCAATTGATGTGGGATTTATAGGCCAAATGGGTTTCTTTACCTATTAGACTAGTCTTTTGGGTTGAGTTCTTCCATTTGGTTTGTAACATTTAGGTGATTTTTAGTTTGATTTGCATAAATCTAAGCAAATATTACAAGATCTTTTCATAACAAGTAAATACATTTAAGAGTACTATTTGTAGACAATAATATAGAAGGTTTCTGTTTGCTGGCGGTGAGGAATCTTGATATAAAATTGAAGTAGATGTGAAGATTTATTAAACCTAATAAACATTTGACTTTCTGGTGTGGCCGTTGAGCATTGTATATGTCTTCTAATAGAAGCGAAGCATGGTTAATGACATAATTATGAAAACAATTATTATTTTTTAATATATTTTAAATAATGTATTAAATATTACAAAATTTTAAGTGATCTTTGGTATAACATCTATAATTAATCTAATAAAATACGTAAATCTAATTAAAATAAATATAAAAGTGAACACGTACTAAAGTTTTAAGAAAAATTTTAACCGCATAAACTTACTATTGTTAACAAAAGAAATATCAAAATTGAGTGCATATGGAATGCTTAATATTCATTGTATATACCTTTATCCTTTGAGTTTAGGGTCGATTAAAAATCTCACAACGCGAAGCATTTGTGAAAAAAAAACTCAGTTTATATTGGTATGTTTGTAAACGAGTTGAGCGACTTAGAATATTATGGTGTAGTTTATATAACTAAACCCAATTTTCATGAGATTTTTTGGTCTGATGATCGACTCAAAATATTGTTATATTTCAACGGCCACTATTCCAACTCTAATTAGGAAAAACTTTACAAGCGGAAATGAGATTTTTTTTATTATAGTAATATCTCCTGTATTAGAAACAATCTTTTCGTTTTTTTTTAATTTGATATGTTCCCATCTTTTAGAACTAAAATGAACACCCATTATCTTTCTTATATGTTTCCTTTATGCTAGGAAGTACAATTCTTTATTTGGTCCTATTATCGACTATCTCATCACTCTCTCTTGTTGTGTCAAGTATTGCTTTCTCTTTCTCTTTTGGAAAGATTTATGTTGAGTTACTAATAATTGATGTGCTCCTCGGTTTCATACACCACTGATTAAATAGTTTAAATCATTGACAGTGTCCAAACGACTATTTATGCAGGTCTAAACCCGTGTTATAATGGAGTTCAAGATAATGTTGGAAGTTTAGTGAGAAAAATATGATTTCTCACTCATTTTGGGACATTAATAATTAATTGTATTTGTTGCAATTAATTACCAAACCATTTCGTATGTGTTCTCCTAAGTGAGAAGAACACAACGACCTAAACCGTGTCCAAAATGGAGCTAAGATGAATGAGATATCGATGCTCAAAGTTGTGTGGTTGAAACACAAAAGCTGTGAAAAATCTGAGTGGAAGTTGTTGTCCCACATTAGTGGAATGATAAACTATAAATTAGTTTATAAGTGAGACTTTTCAAGGGATTGTGTTCCCACATATGTTGAGGGACACCCAAGGTCAAGCACAAGGGTGCTAAGCACCCAACGCGCACGGGCTCGGGCGCAATGTGGCGCTTTGACGGCGCACTTCGCACGCTCGCATCGCTGCGAGCCGCTTGAGAGCCGTCTAAATATTTTTGAAGTGTTGACTGACTGTTGGACTTTCGTAACAGATAGTCTGTTCGCTTTCGTAACAGACAGTCAGTTCACATCCCTATTAATAACTCGTGAATTAACTAAGGGATGCTTCAGTTCCTAACTGCCACAGAGTTCACAGCATATATACAAGACCTGGTGTCTTGTGCAGGTTTACCCGGTTTTTACATGTTCCACAACACACAGAAAGAACAATTTCCAGCTTTCTCGCAACTTCGTGCTCTCGTTTCAGTAGTGGTTTCGGGTGCTAGGCTAACTCCGGCAGTACTTCTGCTCCGGCTGTTGTACCCTGGGAGACAGACGGGATTCACCTGGGTGACCCGTAATCTGTTTTAAGGGATCTCTGTTCAACAGAAATCCTCAGCCATTGTTCTGTTTCTTTTATTCATTTGTTGTTTCTTAACATCGTGTATTCTGTTTGTTTAGTTTCTTTTGCATTGTAATCAAAGTTCTTTATCTATAAAGTAATTATTATTTTTTGTGAACGATGTTCCTACAGATAATTCATATGGAGTTCACAACAAAAGTGAGTTGGTTCGAAGTTCGAACAAATCAAACGAGTAATCGAATCCCCACAATGGGTTGAACACAAAAGCGTAAGTTTGATTTTAATATAAAAAAAGAATAAGGATCACAAAATTATTAAAATAGCCAAATTCAGTCGCAACTTCAAGTAATCTTGTGTACATCGTGGTTCTGTTAAAACTTAAAAAGGAGTATATATGCCATTGCTAAGATAAAAGGATTTAAGATTCTTTTAATAAAATAAGAGATAACTACAGAATTTAATATGTTTTAGTAATTTCAACCGTTTGAATGATTAGTAAGGTTTGTACCATAATAAATATCCAATAACAAGACAAATAGCATACTTTAATAAATCTAATTTAAACAATAAAAGGACTTGGGATTTTGAATTTGTTTTAGCCTTTCTGATCTGTGTTGACTCACAAAAGTCGTTCAACAATTAAAAACCAACATATTTTTGTTTTTTCTCACAAAAATCCCTCAATAATATATGATGCCATACACATATATAAACATATTGAAAAGGTTTACCGGCTCATTGGAAACTCTATTTTTAAAACTTTTTCGAACAAGAGGTTTGGCGTTAAGCTTGAAACGAGTAAAACTCGTGTTCTCATAAGTAAAACGATCCGAACTTGGGCTCTCGTAAGTTAAACGAGATACGTAGAGGAAAAAATTCACGCGAAGAAACAACCGTTGTAAAAGTTATTTTGATTTTTTTTCAACAATTTTGCTCGAATTTAACAAGCGAAATGACTAAAATATGTAAATAATTGTTGAAGGATTTTTATGTAAGAAAACATAAGGTATGTTATGTTTTTATATGCAAAAAAATGTTGAGAGACTTTTGTGAGAAAAGATGAGAGTATGTTGGTTTTTTATGTGCAAAAAATTGTTGAGCAACTTTTGTGAGACAACATAGAAAAAAATGTTAATTTTTTATGTGCAAAAAATTATTTAGAGATTTTTGTGAAAAAAAACTAAAAGTATGTTAGTTTTTTATGGTATTCGCTTTTTTCTATAAGAAAACTTCAACCGAACTGAGAAACCCAAAATCCAAACTCATAAAAAGCAACACTATAGTGTATAACCTAAAATGACATCTTAATCTTAATAACAAAATAAAAAAAAAAAAAAATTGCATTTATGTATTAAAAGGAAACATAAGCAAAGGTATGGCCATAGAAAATAGTAGAGGGCCAGGATGGTCAAGGTGCATGAAACCCGCCTTTGAAATCGGTTTTAAAAAATTTCCGATCCCTTCACTCTCTCTATATATATAAACCCTTAAACCAACAATTTCCAATATCATTTCTTTTCATCCTTCAATTCAATAATAATAATGTCTTGCTACAAGGGAAAGTACGCTGGTATTTATCATCTTCAATCTTCCTTTTATATATCCTTTCATTTTGTTTTTAAGCGTGTTTTGTTGTTTATTTCTGTCATATCTTACTCCGATGTCGTTGATCATCATCATCATGATCTGTTTTTCGTCATTTTTCTGATGTAATATGTCGAAATCGATCTGTTTTGGTGATTGTTCATCGGATGATTGATCATTTATTCGTAACACGTTATTACGAAGCTTTAGCGATTAGTTTCATTGAAGGTGCTTGTTATAGATCCGATTGGAGGTCATTTATATAATTGTTAAATTCATCAACATAGACTAGTTTTTCCAGAAATATGTGAAATTGACAATATATGCGATTCTCGTTGATTTTTCTGCATGAACGATTGATCGATTGTGTGAGTCACATTTTTGGATCCATAATATTATCTTCTAATGTCTGTTTATATCCTATTTCATTTGAATCTGGTGAACATTTCATGAATTGGATTAAGAGATTCAATTTTGGAGTCTGATTAAACTGTAGATCATATATAGCATGCGAATAAAAGTAATTGGATCCATCAATTTTGTTACAATAATTGCAAATATAACTATGATTGAATTGTAGATCATGATGGTTTAGATGTGTCAACAATTTTGAAATTGATGTGTTATGAATGTTGATCAGATGAGCTTATTGCCAATGCCACATACATTGGCACACCCGGAAAGGGTATTCTTGCTGCTGATGAGTCAACTGGCACAATCGGAAGCGTCAATAATTGCAAATATAACTATGATTGAATTGTAGATCATGATGGTTTAGATGTGTCAACAATTTTGAAATTGATGTGTTATGAATGTTGATCAGATGAGCTTATTGCCAATGCCACATACATTGGCACACCCGGAAAGGGTATTCTTGCTGCTGATGAGTCAACTGGCACAATCGGAAAGCGTCTTTCCAGCATCAATGTAGAGAACAACGAGACGAACAGGAGGGCGTATCGTGAGCTTCTTTTCTGCACTCCTGGTTGCCTTCAATACCTCAGTGGAATTATACTCTTTGAGGAAACTCTATACCAGAAGACTGCTGCAGGTAATATAACATTATAACATCCCCATTCGTTACAGATATCGAATTGACAACATGCTTTTGTAACATCAATGATATTGTCACAGGTAAGCCCTTTGTTGAGCTGATGAAGGAGAATAAGGTCCTCCCTGGGATCAAAGTTGACAAGGGTGTCGTCGAGCTTGCTGGAACAAATGGTGAGACGACCACCCAGGGTCTTGATGGGCTCGCTCAGCGATGCGCTCAGTACTATGAAGCTGGTGCTAGGTTCGCCAAGTGGCGCGCTGTCCTCAAGATTGGGGCCAACGAGCCATCCCAGCTGGCGATCAATGAGAACGCCAATGGGTTAGCCCGATACGCCATCATATGCCAAGAGAATGGGCTTGTCCCCATTGTGGAGCCAGAGATCCTTGTTGATGGACCTCATGACATCAACAAGTGTGCTGATGTGACCGAACGTGTGCTGGCTGCATGCTACAAGGCTCTTAATGACCACCATGTGCTTCTTGAGGGCACCCTCTTGAAGCCCAACATGGTCACCCCTGGATCTGACTCCAAGAAGGTTGCACCTGAAGTGATTGCTGAGTACACGGTTCGTGCCCTGCAGCGAACCATGCCAGCAGCGGTCCCAGCCGTGGTGTTCTTGTCTGGTGGTCAAAGTGAGGAGGAGGCCACGGTTAACCTCAATGCCATGAACCAGTACAAGGGTAAGAAGCCATGGAGCCTAACTTTCTCTTATGGGCGCGCGCTGCAGCAGAGCACCCTTAAGGCCTGGGTGGGTAAGGAAGAGAATGTGAAGAAGGCTCAGGAGGTGTTCCTTGGTCGATGCAAGGCCAACTCTGAGGCAACGCTCGGGAAATACCAGGGCGGTGCTGCAGGCGAGGGTGCAACCGAGAGCCTTCACGTTAAGGACTACAAGTACTGATATCTGATGGGTACAAACACCTCTAATCTCTCATGGGTAACAACATCTTTACTATCTCATGGGTAACTGTTTTTATGTTTGTGTGTTATGTTTTGTGTTTTGTCATATGACATGAATATTTTTTGACTTAAAGAGGGGTGTTTAAGCCTCGGGTCATACACTTAAGTTTGTGTTTTGTTTTTTTTTTTTTTTTTCTACTTTCGGCCTAGTTTTAGTAACGATGTCTAAAAATAAGCCCGAAAAGCATTGGGCATTGGTCGAGGTTGTTGATATCTTGACCCTTTTTAAAGTTATTTTTTTCTTCTATCTATGATGGTGTATACATATTGTGCATTTTGATTTTTAACTTGGATTTGCACGCGATATGTGGTGAAACATGCTAGAAACATCCACGTCATCGAGTTGATTATGAGAAAATTGAGTTCGAAATCATTTCTTTAATACGTACATCTATTTGGGTTATATAAAAAATATGGTCACAATTTCGTGTCAACCATGTTCTTCAACTTTTGTGGACTATTGATACCCACAAGAATTCATGACAAAGAACAATGTTACATTAAATTATGTACGGGATTGGGTGATATTCTAGCTCGTGTCTTGCTGCCATATTGGATTTTACTATAATAATCATATAAATTATAAAACATGCAAGGGAGCCCAATAAAATACAAGGTTTCAACTTTCAAGACCTAAGCCTTTTTCTTTTGGTGTTTTTAGACCTCCAAGATCACATAAAAGTCTGCAAGAAATAATATTTTTATGTTTTGGATAATATTTGCTATTACTATTACTATACTATTTAAATCTCGTGAGAATAAATAGTTATATATCAATCATTTGAATTTTGAAGCGTGAGAGTAAAAGTAGTTTCTACGTAAGAGTGTTTTGTTGGTCACAAAGAGACATTCAAAAGTCATGTCATACAGACATATATTGATCGATTAATAGAGAAGGACCAGTGACAAAATTACACCTATTATTTTTAACTTTTACGAACCAATAGGATTCTTCCACAGGGACTTGGCTCCCATTTTGTTGTTCACGAGCAGACATTCAAATACCATGTCACGTCATGTAGGCTCATCACTCATGTAATCATGTATTGGTGAGTTAATTGAGAAGAACCAAGTATAAAATTGCATCTATTATTAGTTAAACATTTACTAACCAATAGAATTATTCCACATGGACTTGGCTTTGTGAATTAATGAAGTCATATCTATGTTCATTTTAGCATGTGATGAGCTGAACTAATAAGTCACAAAGTCACATCGTATACTGTGAGAAAAAACAACTTAATTCTTGTTGCATAGTGCAATCGAAAGGCCTAGTTTTATTTATGTATAAACTAGAGGTTGTAAAATGAATGGGTTGGATTGGGTTGATTGTTAGGTCCGAATGAATTTAAGTTAAGATGGGTTTAGATCAGAATGGGTTTATTAAAAAAAAGTTTAGGATGGATAAGTTCAGGTCAGGATGGTTGCGGGTCAAGATAGACTAAAAATTTAATATGATTCAACATTAAAAAGGGATAAAAAAGTTACTATAATTTTACTGTCATACTGTTAATGATGAATTTATAAATGACTTAATTCGAAATAAATTTAACAATCTATAAATTTAAAAGAAATTACGAGTTCGTGGGTATGTTATTTACCAAGTAGGGGTGTTAATAATTTGGTTTGGAACCCTGTAACCGTCTAGGTCAATCATTGATTTGGTTTCACGGTCGGTTTCTTTAATATTTGGTCGGTCAGTTCAAAAATCTAAACCATTACGAATGATTTGGTTTACGGTTGTAGAAACCGAACGTTTGAAACCGGACAGGACCGGGCAATGACATTTTGTTATTTTTCAAGTACATGTGTGTGTTAATGTGTCGTGTATCACCGTGTGTATTAAACGTATTTCAAACCAATTTGCGCTTACTGCAAAATAGGCTATTCAAACCCATTTTGTTAGTTGTGTCTACTGGTCTTGTGTTATGTTTTTCAAATCTTTCATTTCGCAACAGACAAAAAAAAAAAAAATTGTGTTGGTATTGAACTTTATCTTCATATCTTGTAATCATCATGAATCGGTGATGATTATTCTTATGTTTGGGTGTTGAATATTTTAATAATTTAATACATAATTTGATAAAGAGAAGCAAATTACCCACCGAACATTATCCATAGGTTATATCGTTTGATTGTACATTTTACTCAAATAAACTCATTCTAACCTATTAAGTCACATGTTTCAACCCATTCTGATCCACTTTTTCTTCTCAAGACTTTGTTGATGTCCAACTTAACCCATTCTTTAGTTTAGACGTTACCCATAGTAACCCAAAAGATATATAAAAGTTACCCAAACCTATCCATTAATGATAGAATAGGTTGTGATTGCCACGCCTAGTATAAACAATTGGGGAAGGATCTAGTCCTTCTTAAAGGGCTAACCCATTACTAATGACTGGTGTAAAAAAAACTCATGTGTAATCTATATAAAATAAATAAATAATAGAAAGTGAGAGAATGGTATAACACACACTAACGAATTTTAATTAATATTATTCACCTACACATATTCTTTATTTATTTTAAAAAATATTCGCTTTATTTATTTGTAACATTAATACCTTTTCTATACAATGTTATTTTTTTTAATAAAAACGGCATACTTGAATTAAAAGAATTTTTATCTTAAATCAGATTAATCTTGAAAATTATTCTAGAACATCACTTATCTTATTGATGTAATGAACAGATACATTTATGTAATAAGTTTCCTTCTTTTTTTATAAAAGTTCTTTTTTTATAAAGTTCCTTTTTTATAAAAAAAAAAGTTCATCGTCTTTTTGAAAACATTAATAACAATTTTATACAATATTACTTTTTAATAAAATTAAACCATTAAATAGAGGATTTTTATATTTTAATCAAGTATAGTCATACTATTATTTGTCTAAACGGTTGTTTAATGTCATTGTAAAAACTTTAAAATGACATTCAACAATAAACATTCTAAAGTTTCTTACATAGTTAAATTTACTATAAAAGATTACATTTGCAATAAAGTATTAACTTCATCACTTTTTAGATAGTCTTAAAATAAGTTGAAGCAATTACATGCGTGGACATGCATTTATTTAGTTATATACTAGAGTTAATTACGGTTTCAATCTTTATGGTTTGGAGGTTATAATTATGTTTATCCAGGAGTTTCAATTTGACCGGCTTAACCACTATAGTTTCAATTTGTGCTAATTAAGTTGTTATGTTAACTTTTTTGAAAAGACCAACATATCCTTATACTAAAATAGTTACTGTAATATAAATATATTAGTCACGTCTTCAACCCGGCTATCAAGCTCATTTGACGTATATAACCTATCAAAAGTTCAACTAACTGACAACAACTTAAAACGTAGATCTAACACAGATGCAATTGACATGAGCACTCTAACTTCTCCTTAGTACTTCTCAAACTTCTCATACATAGGCACACTTATGTTTTTCAAGAAATCATCATCTAATGTATAAGCATGAGCCATCTCTTTTAACTTTAAATATTTCAATAAGAAACAAATTCAAAAGTTGGATATGATGTGCCCGAAAACAAATTAGTGGCATCTAAAAAAACTTCAAGCATTTAGCACACTTTTCTCCGCTCGAGTACACTCGTCATCTGTTAGGGACCATTCAAATTGGAATCTCTCAACGCGTAATCTTGAAAGGCTCATTTGTAGTGAATAACTGATTGAATCATGTGATGTGTTGAGTTCCACCCAGTTTTAACATCGATACATAAAGACATATGAGTAGAGATAACAAGAGTTATTACAATCTCACCAAACTTCAGTAGACGACCCAAAATTTTCTCAAGTACTTAACACCATCTTTAATTTTCCATAAACATGATTCAGTGGTTCCCAAACCATCTTGCACCACCAAATTCAATATGTGATTACAACATCAAACATGAAAAAACAAACCATCAAATGTAACTTTCCCTTCCTTTGGAAATTATTTCTTAAAATAATAGTTGCCCTATCATTATTTGATGCGTTATCTAGAGTAATTGTTTCTATTTTGTCTTGAATACCCCATTTAATAAGACACTCTAATAATCCATCTGCTATAACCTCACCACTATAGGGTGGTGCAAGCTCATTAAAACCAAATATTATTTTTGCATTTTTCAATCGGAGTAAACAAAGTGAGTTGTTGAACACATATACCTAATAGTTTGATTTGATGTCCATCAATCACTTGTATTTGATATCATATCAACATTTTTAAAAACTTTTCTCATCTTTAATGTTTTTACATCGTTTAATGTAATCATGTGTAATTTTTGACCTACTTACTTTTGATACAAGGGATTGCCATATTTCATTAATTGGTTGAACCAATGGTACTCTACAAAAGAGAAAAGTAACTCATGGGCTATAATCATCTTTGCAATTATGTCCCTCCACTTTGTTTGCGCTTAAGAGTTGACGTGGGGCCTCTAGCAACATATACATGTTTCTTTCTTACAGGAAGTTGCAAGACCAGTGAAGGGGGGAAGTAACAGTTTCACAAGAAGAGAGACTTAAACACTTCACAGATCAAATAAAAAAAAAAAAACGGTAAATGAAACAAAGAACAACGTAAAAACACAAGCAGAATACAAGTATTTGGTTTTCAAGAATGATGTATATTGCGCTCAAGGTTTTACAATTGTTACAATGCTTAGTCCTAAGGACTGGTATATGAGATACTTCATACTACATCCTACAGTCGGCTAAACTTTGAAGGCCAGCTGGGACACTAATCTAGACAACAAGATCAATGTAAAGTCAAAAGGTAGGTTGACTTTTGACTAGTGACTATGAAATACCATAGCTTACATTCTTATCTATTACAAAAAGGATAAAAGTATAAAGTAGAAAGTTACAGACTCTAAGACCTTCATCAGTTAGTCCGGATTCCTCAGACTCTCAAAGTACCTCCTCATATGACATACCATCTATCTAGATTTGTAAAGAAAGACCAGGACAGGATGGGTATCTCAGCAGAAAAATGCTCTATTTGAAGTAGAGTTGGTTGATTAGCCTCTTATTGTTCACCCTCAAGATGTTTTGACCCATCCTGAGGTGTAGAGGTGGATGCCTTGGACTTCTTCTTGTCCCTTCTTATGACCATTCTCTTCCTCTTTCTATCTTTTAACTGAGAAGGTTGGTCTTGAGTACCAGATGTACCTTCTTTATCCTTCTCAGTTGGGTCCTTTTCCTTCATATGTTTAGAAGGAGAAGGTTTAGGACCCTGCTATGGGTCACAAGAAAAAATTGGCTAAAATGAAGCACTAGGTCCAGGTTGTGTTGTCTCTTGGGGTTCAACCTTGACCTCAGCTTCATGTGTAGCCTGACTTGGTGGAGAAAACAAGTCTACCAGCTCACCCTTCTTAAACTTCTGCTTGATCTCTCTAATGTGCTCATCCATAGTGGATAAAGACAATGGACCAAGTCTCCTTCCGGAGAACCCATAGAACTTCAAGAAGCTCACCATTTTCATTCTATCAGCAGACTTCTTCTAATTGGCTCTAATGGTGGCTCTTGACTTAGCAGCCTCTTCTCTCATCTTCCTCTTAGTAGCTTTTTTTTTCTTTTAGCACTTCTTGCTCTAGCTGCTTGAGGTACTCAAACTTAATATACTCATATGATAAAGGAAGTAGGTCTGCTACTTGATAGAGGCATGTGGCTTTTAGGTATGTTATCATCTTTTGTCTATCTTGTTCCCCACCTACCTGAGTTTTTTGTTCAACTACTACAGTCTCTAATTCAGGACTTTCTTGAACTGGAGAGAGGACAGGGGCTTTATACAATCTTTTTCTTTTTCTTTCTTCCTTAATCTTGAATAGCAATTATGCAGCCTCAGCCTCCTTCCACTCTTTTGACACTTCAGTGTTAGCTAGTTTATTCAACTCATCCAAGGGAAGAGAGATTATTTCATCAATGTTGTAGTTCCTAGACCTCAGATAATTTAATCCAGCTGCCCTTAACTTATCCTCTTAAGTATTTGGCCTAGGGGCAGCCCTGATTGCAGCTTGCATGTAGCTAGGGGTCTCACTTGTTCTCTCTCCCTTTGCCTTCCTCTTTCTCTCCCTCTTCTCCTCCTCAATCTCCTCAGAGGTGAGAATCCTCTTCCCTTTGTCAATCACTGGCCTGTATAACTGAAGGTGGAGAGAGCTTTGGCCTTATTCACTTGGTGCTACACTTGAGCTCTGCCCAGGGAGAGGTTGTGAGACACCTTCACCAGCTGGTGTCTCACTGAGGGTACCAGGTATTGAAGTAGTTCCAGCTAATTTAGTGTCTCAGCTGAATCCTCTAGCCAACCTTTCAGCTTGCCTGTTATGACTTGGGTTAGCAAGTGGCAGGTCAACCAGAGGAAAAACTCACATAGTATCTCAAGGTCTAAAAATTAAACACTTCTTGTTGACCCTTAGATCTAGAGAGTACCTGGGCTCTTCTATTATTTCATACCTCCATCCTACTATTAGGTTGTTAGCAGGGTAGGATAGGGTAGACATAGCCCTTGGTATTCCCTCCTCACATAGGTGATGGTTATTTGTGGCTATGTGGGTGGTGAAGATGTAGAAGGTGTGGGTTTAAAGTTAGCTGGTTTTGCCAAGTTGTCACCTGAGCAATGAGCTCTAACATGTTTGGGACCATGGCTGTTTCTACCCCTAAGAACCAACAATTGTTTTTTCTCATGATTTTGAAGATGTCGGGCTTCATCTGTCCCAATTTAAGAGTAGTACATGTTCCCCTCAGCTGTGAGCCCAGTTCATAGTTGAGAATATGCTGGACATATCTAGGGAACATGTAGTACTTTAAGGAGTCCAAGTTAGCAAGCAAGTTTGGGTAAACAAACTGAGAGTACTTGAACTTGACCCCTTGAACCATCTCATGGACTATATAGGATAAGTCCCTAGTTTGATCCCATCCTTCATGTTTGTTTGATAAAAAGTGAATAATAACATGGAGGAGGTACTTCCATTGGTAAGAAACCTTACCCTTTTTGAAGGTCCTCACAGTGAAGTCTCCTTCATAACCCATCTGCCTGAATGATTCATTGACAGCTTCTTTGGGGAAGGAAAGCTCGCCTTCTCCAGCATCCAGTCTAAGATGAGTGTTGATGCTTGGGGTGATGAAAACAATCTTTCCCTGCACTGATGCAGACAGTGCCTTCTCACCGTCCAAGATTACCTCTTGGCAGGTCCTCCAAAATTCTAGCAGTTGGTCTTTATAGAGTGGAGGGTCTATTGTGAGTGCGGTGAGGTAAGGTGATTGAGTTAGAAAGCAGAAAACATCTGAGAAACTAGGATCTTTCTTAGACGATAACAGAGCAACCTGGTTGTGTTGCCTGTGTAAGAACAATGAGGGTTTGTGGGTGAATTTAGGGTTAGAATTTTACAGATGAAAAGGAAGAAGAAAGTGGGTAACCGTAATAAGGCTATTTATATGGTTGGATGTGAGACAAATTTAATGCTAAAGGATAAACTTTGAAATCCAGATGTAGGTCCCACCTCTGAAAAAAATACCCAAAAAGGTAGTTATCTTGGAAGTTGAAAATCTCCGAAGGTAATTTGTCTTCGGAAGTTTTTGAGAAAACTTCCAAAGCCAATTTGACTTCGGAAGATATTCCTTAGTTTGACAATAATTGCTCCGGAAGAAAAGTACTTAGAGTAATTTTGCTTCCGAGACATATTTGGTTTCAGAAGATATTAAAATTCAAAAGTTTTATTCAAAGGATGAATAAAGCTTTCAAGACTTAATTGCTTTTGGAAGAAAATTTTCCTTCAAGACATGTAAGTACTTAGAAGCATATTTAAGCTTCGAAAGATATATCTAAATTTCTTCCAAAGTTAAATTCCTTAGTAAGTAGTTACTAGTTTTGAAGACAAAATTTTTTTCTAAAGTCATTTTACTATCTACCGAAAGAAAATATATTTTTAATTCTTAAAATTCTAAAGAATATCATTTAGAAAAATGTTATTCCAAGGTAAACAAGGCTTACATGAGTGATAATTTAGACAACTTTAAAGACACGCATATTTGAAAAACAATCTAGAAATTAATTTAAGAATATCTACTCAAAGTTAATCATCCTACAAGATATTACATCTGATAATTTAGACAACTTTAAAGACACGCATATTTGAAAAACAATCTAGAAATATTTAAATATCTACTCAAAGTTAATCATCCTACAAGATATTTACATCTTTGTTCATCAAAAGCTTTTGTGAACAGATCATCATATTGTTTATTTGTGTTAACTTTGACTAGTTTTATCAATCCTTTTCAAAATTATCTCTTATCAAATGATACCTGATGTTGATGTGCTTTGTCTTTAAGTGATGTACTAGATTCTTTATGATAAGATATCACTGTTATTGTCTATTGGATAGGAGTCTCTTGAAGTTGAATCCATAGTCTAACATCTAATTCTGAATCCAAAGTACTTGAGCACAGCAGCTTCCAGTAGTAATGTATTCAGCTTCAGGAGTTGATGCAGACACATAGGATTGTTTCTTGCATTGCCATGAGACTATTCCTCCACCAAGGAATTGACATCCCCTGAAGTAGACTTTGTAGTCATGTTGCAACCACCATAGTCACTATCTGTATATGCATATAGATTAAAGTTAGAATTCTTTGGATACCAAAGTCCAAGCTTGAGAGCTCCTTTGAGGTATGTAAGAATCCTCTTGACAGCAACCAGGTGTGACATCTTGGGGTTGGCTTGCTATCTTGCACATATGCATGTGGCAAACATAATACTAGGCCTGCTAGCTATGAGGTACATAAAAGACCCAATCATAGCTTTGTAGAGATATTCCTCATCACACACTCCCCTAAGATCAGGTCTTAGGGAGTGTTTTTTGGCTATGGAGTCTTAGCACCTTGCACACCGTCAGATGAAATCGGTTTATATGTCTTACACATACTTTGACTGGTTTATGAGAGGTCCTTGTCCAACCTGCTTCACTTGAATTCCTAGAAAGAAATTACGTTCCCCCATGACACTTATTTTAAATCTATTCTTTATTAGCTTCTCAAATTCTTTAAAGAGATTTGGATTAGTTGGCCCAAAGATGATGTGATCTACATAAACTTGAACCAGCATCAAGTCATTCTATGTTACTTTGATAAAGAGTGTGCTGTCAATAGTACCTCTCTTTAGTCATGTTGGACAAGGTACTGTGACAGTGTCTCATACCACTTTCTTGGAGCTTGATGCAACCCATAAAGAGCTTTGTCAAGCTTGCAGACATAATCAGGATGATATGGGTCTACAAAGCCAGGTGGTTGCTTGACATACACTTCCTCATCTATCACACCATATAAAAATGCATACTTGATATCAAGCTGGTAGACCTTGAAATCCTTGGATGCAGAAAAATCAAGGAATATCCTAACAACTTCAAGTCTTGCGACAGAAGCAAAAAAATTTGTGTAGTCAATCCCTTCTTCTTGATTGTACCCTTGAACAACTAGTCTTGACTTACTGTTGATGAAAAATCCTCTATCGTCCTTTTTTTCCTAAAAACCCACTTGGTATCTATTGGTGTCTTCCTATGAGGAAGAGAGCATAGGTTCCAAACCTTTTGTCTTTTTAATTGAAGTAGTTCCTCTTGTATTACTTCAACCCAGATTCCATCTTTCAAAGCTTCATTAACTTTCTTTAGCTCAACCTGGGACAAGAAGCAAGAGTGCAAGCAAACATTTTTATCATGGGTTTGTCCTCTTGTTCTCACCCCAGTCTCAACAACTCCAATGATGTTTATGGTGGGATGGGAATTGTGGATTCTCAGTTGAGGAATCATAATAAGTTGGTTTGATAGATCTAAATTAATAAAATTTAGATCTAGTGATTGAGTATCACCTACCACATCAGCACACTTATCAAGTGTAACTTGATCCAATGAATGTGTGATATCATTGATGTTGTCTTCAGTGGAGCGGTTGTTGGCATCATGAAATTCTTGATCATTTTCACCATCTCCATCTCCTTCTACATTGGAAATCCCTTCATTTGAGTTTTGTGCCTTAGTATTGGAATTGGTAGGCACCTCAGATGTATTAGCTGAAGAGTTTGTCATGGTAGTGCTGACAGGATTTCCTCTTACAGGGTTTGTTACCACTGGAGCTGAAGGGATTCTATCATTTGGTCTTCTCAGCTCAAATCTTAGGTTAGGATCTCTTGCTGATATGTTACCTGTAGATCCTAAAACATTTTCATAAGATTTATTAAAACAGTTGGTAACTAAATCAAGATCAAATAGCCAATCAGGAGCAGATGCTTTCACACTAGGAGTACGCTCATTGAAGGTCACATAGCTGACTTCACAACTACTCTAGTTCTGAGATTGTATACTCTATAAGCCTTAGCTTGGGAAGAGTATCCAATGAAGTGTCAATCATCTGATTTCTCAGTAAATTTGGCTATATGATCTTTGGTATTCAAGATGGTGCATAGACATCCAAATGACCTGATGAAACCAATGAAAGGTCTCATTTTATGACACAGTTCATAAGGAGTCTTACCATGAATTTTGACTACTAAAACTCTGTTTTACATATAGGAGGCAGTGTTAATGCCTCTGCCTAGAAGGTGATGGGCAGTTTAGAGTCAGAGAGCATGGTTCTTGCAGCCTCAATAAGTGTCATATTTCTCCTTTCAGCAACACCATTCTATTGAGGAGTTTTAGGTGCACTATATTGTCTTGTAATACCCTTTTCATCACAAAATGTATCAAGGATTTGGTTCTTGAATTTAGTTCTTGATCATATCTTATGATCTTGACCTTGTGATCATATTGATTCTCAATTTTCAGAATGAAGTTCTTCAATATTTCAGGGGTCTCATCCTTACTTCAAAGAAAGATGACGCAAGTATATCTTATGAAGTCATCTGAGATCACCAGACAATATGAAGTTCTTCCTAAACTCATTACACTGGTGCGGCCAAAGAGATCCATATGTATAAGTGTAGGGGAGTAGTGATGCAATTCTTTTCTTTTGGCTTGTGAGACACTTTGTGTTGCTTTCCTTTCAGACATGCAACACAATGGTCATCACTTGTAAACTTTTTATTTGGCATTTCAGTTACCAAATCATCTTTAATTAATTTATTCATGTACTTAAAGTTTACATGGCACATTCTTTTATGCTAGTTGAAAGACTCATCACTATTGGCTTTAGATAGAAAGCAAGAAACTTCTCCAGATGGGGAGGTTTCCTGCAAATCCATCTTGTACATGTTCCTTTCCTGGGGGCCAAGCAGGATATGCTCTTGACGAATGACCAGCCCGGGTTTGAGAACAATGCACTCATGCTTAGTGAATAGCATGTTCTCTTTACCATGATGGTTTGAACTTGAACTAGGATTCCTTGTACTAGAGTCCATAGTTGAGTCTTCAGTCTTCAGCACTTCAAACTCAATAGAGATAAAGACTTGTTTTTGCTTGGGATTGAAAGTAGGCTTGATCTATTAAGCTTTCTTTGATTTTCTTTTAGCAGCCCTGATCAGATTCTTCCTTACTGACTTGGCCATCCTTAGTTCTTTCTTCTCTCCAGGAGTATAGCGACATTTCTTAGGACGATCCTCCTCGCTCACTTCTGGTTCATCCTTTACTATCTTTTCTTCATCTTCATCCTCTTCTTGGATAGGGTCAATAAGGGGCAACTCATCTTGACAAGTTTCACACCTTGGAAATCTTATAGATAGTAATGTGTGTGGAGGAGCTATCTCACTTGAACCCAGTCCCTGCCTGTTTTGATAACAAATCTTTGCATGCAAGGATAAGGATATGATGTTCTTGAAGGTTTCCTCTTCAAGAACATATTTTTCTGCCCTGGCTTTGCTGATCATAAGCTCAGCCTGGTATTCAGTTAACTTGGTAATGAGACCTTTGATTTGAGTCCTGTAATTTGTGTGCTCATGCTTAAGAGTTGAAATTGTTTTCTCTAAATCTTCTATTTTAAGGTTATAGTCATTTTCAGCTATTTTGAAATCAACTTTTAAAATATTCAAAGACTTAAGGTCAGATCTTACTTCCAGGTTATAAGACCTATACATGTTTACTTTAGCAATGCATTTAGGTATACAGAGATGTTCTAATACTTTGGCTTCTTCATGGTTAGCCATCAGTGTTTCATTTTGAGAAATATCCTCTACCTGAAAGCTCTAGTCAAAACCTCCCTCTTCAATAGAAACAATAGCTTGTTGTTTTGGTTGGCTTGGCTTCTCAGATCTGGGAGCTATATCAATGTTGTTGGTCTAGATTATGCTTGGCCACCATTAGCCATTGGTGCCTTGCACCCCCTAGCAAAGTGTCCCATCTGGTTATAGTTTTAACACTTTCATCCGGTTAATTTGTAGAATCTCTTGACTATGAGTGAAAAGAGCCATTTGCTGGACTATCTCCATATACTCCAGGTCATCTGGATGGATACAATCCAAGTCTTCAAGAGTGAATAGAAAGTTGCCACAACTTTCATCAGAAGACACAAAGTCTTGAGTTGAGCTTGTCCCTTGGCTTCCTTGGATGTAGCTCTACCTTGGTGTCTTCGGGAAGGTGATAAAAAGGCCCTTTTATGAGTTGTCAGGGTAGCAGATAAGATGATGCTGTGGTTCTCTACTATCCCTTTCAACCACATAGAGGACTGAACTCTGTTGATTGCTGGAATAGCTGCTAGATGGATTTTGGATGTTCATCTCCATCTGGTAACCACTCAGGATACCATGCAGCTCTATGAGAGTAAGGGTGGAGGGGTTTTTCAGTTCTCTTAATGGCCACACAGTAGTGAGTCCATTGTCTGAAAAAGAGAATATGAACTTCCTCATAGTGTCCCTATTCTTAAGTTTAACTCCAGCATCCATTAGATTATCTACAATCTCAACATACCTAAAGTATTGTTGAGTCATAGTTTCACCTGATTTAAAGGTGAAATTCTCAAACTGCTGCTTCATGAGGTCCTACTATTTTATTTAGCCTCATCAAACCCCTTATAAATAAGCTTCAGTGCATCCCAAAGCTGCTTTGCAGTTTTGCACTTCTTGAAGACTCTGTATATAGAGTTGGGAAGAGAATTTTGTAAAGCAGTCATGGCCTTCTGATCTAATCAATCTTCTTCCAATCTTCCTCAGAATAGTCAGCCACTTCCTTTGGAATCATCCCACCACCAGCAGTAGCTGAAGTGGTGCTTGGGATATGAGGTCCTGAGACAAATGATCTCCACATCTTGTTGTCTTGAGACTTGATGAAGCCTTCCATTCTTTGGCACCAAGTATCAAAGTCATTAGGAGTGATTAGTGGAGATTTTGTCATGGTACCGGTTTCCATGTCAGCCTTGTTGAGAGCTGCCATCAACTAGCTCAACACTTTACCCGTCACTTAGTTCAACATGATCTTTACTTGGATTCGTCTCAACTCCACCAATTGTTTCTTTAAAGAAAGAAATCTTCAATATAACTAAAAAACAATTAAAACAGTAGGTTGCATAGTTTGAACAATTATATGTATTCAACCATATACTTGACAAGAAATATCAGAAACAACTATAGGAAATATAAAAGTTGAATAACTTACTGGTTGTGTCACAAACTAAGTCTCTAGATGAGCAAAATTGGTTGAAGAACTTGTTAGTAGTTGTTGTTGATGAAGTAAATAATTAAGGCACAAGTGAAGTCATAAATATCAAAACCAAATTATGTATTGAACCCAAATATTCGATTCTTAAAAGCGAAGTTGCAAGATAATACCTTTTTGATGAAGTCGTGCTGCTCACAAACTGATGACGTACCAAAGAAGGACTGCTGATGAACTGGCGAGATATTAAAAAAGATGAAGTTTCAAGGAACATGTGTGTGACCTCTCGCATTTTTATTTAACGTGTGTTAATCATCGTTATCTCTTGTAAAGGACTTGATTGTTATTAATGCAATTACAAGGATTCGTTCGTAAATTCTTGATGTAATTAAATGTTTGGATAATTAATATTGACAATAATAATAACAACAATTATAACATTAAAAAAATAATAATAATAATAATACTAATAATAATAATAAGCATACTAAGTGTTAAACTTGAAATTGAATAATAATAACCTAAGTCTTATTATTTTTATTGTTATTAGAAAACTTGTAAATAATTTCTAGCATGAAATAACAAAATTCAAAAACCTCAAGGACTAAACTGTAATTTGTTTTAAAAACACAAACTTTGGATTTAAGTGGTAAAACATAAACTGCAGGGGACCAAAATGTAATTTTTCTTTAAACCCAAACCATTTCCCCCGTCGGCCCCATCTTCCGGCCAAAAGTCCAGCCAAGTTCCGGCCAACACCCAACCGTGTTTTACCTCGATTAAAACCCCAATAAACCACCTCATTACAATCGTACAACCGTTTCGAACATTATAGCAACTTCAATCACACATTAATCGCCGGTTTTCAAACAATGCAATTGAAACCGAAAACCCATTAAAAACAACAACATTAATCAACATGAAACGGAACTAATCATGTGATTACAACAAGGATTAATCATCATATGAGTAATACGAAGCTTCACACACTCCCAATCTCGTCTTAAACACATTCAAACACCCAATGTACCACCGTGAAACCATCAGACCTACAACCTAATCGAACTCCGACTTTTGAGCATCTAAAACTAAAATTGACAGAGGGCTTTCGATCTTGATCAACATTAGAAGCTTCTGCTACTGTGGATTTGACTACAATCAACATTTCCACTCAAATTAAAGTTAGCCCAGTCGCGACCTTGTTCTAATCTATTTCAACTTGTTCAACTACAAATCAGGTAAATTGATTACATGAATCAACTCGATTTTACATGGGGAACAAAAGCCCCGTGAATAATTTGAGTTTAAACAACGATTTGATATTCAATTTGGTAAATTTCAAGATTAGGGTTCCTAAACCCAATTTGGGGATTTTTTGAAAAAGACTTTTAAATTTTGTCTTCTATTCATAACACAAAACCGGGCTTAGCCCAACCGGTTCAAGTCATTGGTTGTTGGGCAGGAGGTCCCGGGTTTGACCCCGGGCACCTGCCACCTTTTTTTTTTAAAGGCTTTTAATAAAAATTTAAATTTCAGAAAATATTTAAATATTATCAATAATCATATAAAATCATTTTTTTTTGGAAAATAAACAAAATCATTTTTCTTTTAATTTCTTAAAAATTTAATTAAGAAATTATCATTTCTTTTAGTTCAAAATTATAAAATTGTACAAATACAATTTATTATTAATCTTAAATTTAATGAATTTCCACTAAATTTGCAATAATTCCTATTAAATAAATTCTTTATTGTTACACATTTATTTATAATATTTAAGAAAATAAATATACATGTACATAATTAAAAATGTACACTTATTGTAATTAATAAAATTATTTTAATCACTTAAACCTACAAGTTATTATTTTATTTAAAGAGTAAATAACGTTAATTTGATAATAAAGATTTAATTTATATTAATAGTGTTAATCACTAAAATTTTTATCATTTAAATACCAAAATAATAACAAATTGTACCTATTTAATAATTTAAAATCACGGGTTAAATGGTTTATAAATTTAACACTATAATCACCATGATTAACTTAACACGTTGTCCATTTAGGGTGAACGTTAACGTATCCTCGGCATTATATACAAGACCTTCTTAGTTGACATTCTTAATATCCAGGTGAGTTTTTCCATACCCCTTTTAATATATTTTCACACTTTGGGATGAAACATGTTAACCTTATGATAAATACACTTGTAAACTCGTTTGAATCTTGTAAACACTTGGGCAATTCTTCTTATTTTTCGTGGTTAGTTGAACTCTTATAATTACCATGTGATGACTATAATATGTATAATCATTAACTATTGCTAGCCTGACGACGTCATAGATCTATGGGCCTGACAAGCCTACTTGGTTACCCCAAGTACACTTAGCTAATCGTTTAATCTTGTAATCTTGTAATCTGTCAAGGTTTGATTGTTACATTTGTTCATCCATCCCTAGTTACTTTATTCAATAGCCTATGACATGAATTGCCATCTTTTATTTATATTTATGTATGAAAACTATGAAAAACTCACCAACATTATGTTGACCTTTTTATTTTAACATGTTTCAGGAAATAATAATGCTTAGCTTGCTATGAAGACATTGTTATATCTAGGACTGGACCTAGATTGAAATAAATAGGCATTTGATATCATATGACATTGAATTCCTATGTTTTGGAACTTGTTTCTATTTCTTAAGTGTATGTCATGAATATTGATCTTTAATAATATTGCCATTTAAATTAGCGTTGTGTGGCATGAACAATCTTAACCCTCACATCTCGACGTTTCCGCCGTTAAGGTTGGGGTGTGAGAGATTGGTATCAGAGCCCATAACTATAGGGATTTAGGTTACTAGAAATGGTGGCCTAGACTATGGTTAAACTAGGAAACCTTTTTATGACAATTGCTATGATCTTGTAAGTATGCTTATATGTCTATCTTGATGCATGACAAATTCCCTTATGTGCTATTTGCTTACATTTAGAAAATAGTGCCTTAGAAATATGCCTTGCACCTTGTAAACCCCAACTTTCTAATCTTCTTCTTATACCTCTACGTTCCATCGCGTCTAATCTTTTCTAAACCTTATTCTCGACTACATGTGGAAACCTACGCATCTTGTCGAGTGAAAATTTTTTTTTCCTTAGACGATATGTCTAAATCTTGAAGTTCTCATCGAGGTTTTAATTCTGATAGACTTAGGGAAGTGTGTGACACATAACACCTGTATTCTGGATTTCCTGGCAAAAGGCCATCGGGCTAAGGCAAGCATTTCGTATAAATCTCATTACGAGACCTGTTATGCTTACCTGGGGATTTCTGGGATGAGTGCTAAATTATGGTCAACATACACATTTTTTCCGAGGAAATTAGGATTAAGTCACCTCGACGTGTCCATGTTCCTGTTGGCTATGTGATACCAAATGGAACCATCCCGGCTGAATATAAATTATCTAAAACTCCGGTTTTCTTTGAACTGGTTTATCTCCAAATACTAATATTTTTCTTTATTTCTATCTTATAGAATGTCTCGTCATCATGGAAAACGTGCTACCTCCGACCGCAAACTCACTGCAATGATCGCCCGGCAAATGGCCGCTGTACTTCCAACGATGGTTGCTGAACTTAGCAGCACCCTAATGGGCAACAACAGCAACAACTCCAATGGAAACAATGGTGGTGGTGACAACAATGGTGGTGGTGACAACAATGGTCAAGGGGAAAATAGCAACAACCAAGGTGGGAATAGTCGCACTTGCACATTCAAGCACTTCCACTCGTGCAAACCCACTAGCTTTAGTGGAAAGGAAGGAGCCACTGGACTTCTCGAGTGGTTTGAAAGTATGGAAAATACGTTTATCATCAGTGAATGTCCTGATGAACTCAAGGTCCAATATGCTACAAGTGTCCTTCAACAACGGGCACTCACTTGGTGGAATAGTGAGAAAAGGAACCGAGGAACTGAAGTTGCCTTGGCGTTGCCTTGGGAAGAATTTAAGGACATAATGATCCAAAAATTCTGGCCGAGGAGTGAATTGCAAAAGCTGGAGGAGGAATTCTGGAACCTCAAACAGGATAGCGGAAATCATTTGGCTTATTCCACCCGGCATCATGAGTTGAGCATGCTCCTACCTCACATGGTGGATACCGTTCCCCGCAACATCGAGAAGTTTATTAAGGGGGTACCACCTCAAATTCAAGATGCCGTGATGGGTAGTAGGCCCACAACATTGGAGGAGGCGATTAATATCACCGCCTAGCTCACTAAAAACCATATTAGAGCTGGTACTCTGATGGTGAAAGGTGCCAAGACTGTTGTGAAGGTGACCCTGAGGCTACAAAGGAGGTGAAGGCCGAGTCGTCTTTCAAAGGCAAGAAGCGCAAGTTCACACCGGCTCGTAATTATGCGGTGACAACATCAAATGCCCCTCAAAGGCAAGCTGTCATTGCAAACCAAGCCCCCGAGGCAAGGGCTTATACTGGGCCGCACCCGATGTGCAATACTTGCAAGTACCATCACGCGAGTAACACTCCTTGCCGAGTTTGCTCGTTGTGCGGGAAGTATGGGCATCTGGTGGCTACTTGCCTTTGTGCTCCTAATAATACGACGTTGGCTGCAAACCGAGTCTGCTACAACTGTGGCGAACCGGGTCATGTCCGTCCACAATGCCCCCGCAATGCGGGAAATGTGCCATAGGCTCGTGGAAGGGTATTCAACATCAATGCTAACCAAGCTCAAGCCAACAACGATGTGGTGAATGGTACGTCATTAATTTCTTTTAATTGTACTGTTGTCTTGTAAAATCCCTACATGCGTTCATTATGCCAATAATAGGTTATTATTTGAGCAGGTATGTATCTTGTAAATAGTCGTTATGCTTCTGTACTATTTGATTCGGGTGCGGATAAGAGTTTCGTGTCTTTAGACTTCGAGCCTATTCTTTCCAAGCCGCGTTCTAATTTAGAGAGATCTTTTACGGTCGAAGTAGCCGATGGCAAGTCTGTCGAAGTCGGCGTCGTGATACGTGATTGCACCTTAAGTCTTAACGAGCATGATTTTCTTATCGACCTTATTTCTATACAACTAGGGAGCTTCGATGTTATTATCGGCATGGATTGGTTAGCCAAGCAACACACGGAAATTATATGCTTTGAGAAGTGCATTCGAATTCCTTTACCATCGGGTGATACCTTAAAAGTTTTTGGAGAGAGATCATCCCAATGACTCAAACTCATGTCTTGTATCAAGGCCCGCAAGTGCTTAAGTAAAAACTACGTAGTTTTCATGGCTTACGTAGTCAACACGAAAGCCAAGGGTAAAGAACTGAAGGATATACCTGTCGTGTGGGATTTTCCCGAGGTGTTTCCGAGGATCTAGGGGTTACCTCCCGTGCGAGAAGTTGAGTTCAAAATCAACCTGATTCTTGGTGCAAATCCCGTGGCTAAGTCGCCTTATCGTCTTGCACCGTCTGAAATGCAAGAACTAGCTAGTCAACTGCAAGAGTTGACCGATAAGGGTTTCATTCGACCTAGCTCTTCACCATGGGGTGCACCCGTGCTATTTGTGAAGAAGAAAGATGGTTCTTTCCGTATGTGCATCGACTACCGGGAACTCAACAAGCTTACTATCAAGAACCGATATCCTCTTCCTCGAATTGATGATCTCTTCGATCAACTTCAAGGAGCTACACAATTCTCGAAGATCGATCTACGTTATGGATATCATCAATTATGTGTCCACGACAATGATATTCCAAAGACCGCGTTTCGTACTCGATATGGACATTATGAGTTCATGGTTATGCCTTTGGCTTGACTAATGCACTTGTGTCTTCATGGATCTCATGAATCGGGTATGTAAACCGTATTTGGACAAATTCGTGATCGTGTTTATTGATGACATTCTCATCTATTCCAGACAAAGACCGATCACGAGTCGCACAACGTCAAGTCCTCGATCTTTTGAAGAAGGAACAATTATATGCCCAAGTTCTCCAAGTGCGAATTTTGGCTTGAAGAAGTCCAATTCTTAGGACATGTGGTGAATAGCCAAGGAATTCATGTTGATCCTGCAAAGATAGAAGCCGTGAAGAATTGGTGTGTTCCCCAACCGAGGTTCGTTCTTTTCTGGGTTAGCTGGTTATACCGTAGGTTCATTGCAAACTTTTCAAGATTGCGAAATGCGTACGGCGCTAACTCAAAAGAATAGACTTTTGGAGTGGGGGCCCGAACAAGAAGATGCGTTCGAGAATGCTCCTATCTTAACCCTTCCGATGGAAATGATGACTTCACTGTATATTGCGACTGTCTAGTCAAGTTCTTGGTTGCGTTCTCATGCAACGAGAAGTCATAGCTTACGCGTCGAGACAATTGAAGGTTCATGAAGTGAACTACACAACTCATGATCTCGAACTTGGTTCCGTAGTATTTGCTTTGAAGATTTGTCTACATTATCTCTATGGACGCAATGCATAGTCTACACCAATCACAAGAGCCTTCAACACGTGTTTAATCAAAAGGATCTCAACATGAGACAAAGACGTTGGGTTGAACTAATTAGCGACTACGACTGCGACATTCGCTATCATCCTAGAAAGGCGAATGTTGCAGCCGACGCGCTGAGTCGAAAGATTCACAACAACTGTCTCGCTTCAAGAAATCCAAGATCAAAGACAATGGTTTGACACGTAGGAGAATTTGACATCGAGATTCATGTGGATGTTAACGAGGCCACTATCATAACCAAGCCCCCGAGGCAAGGGCTTATACTGGGCCGCACCCGATGTGCAATACTTGCAAGTACCATCACGCGATGAACACTCCTTGCCGAGTTTGCTCGTTGTGCGGGAAGTATGGGCATCTGGTGGCTACTTGCCTTTGTGCTCCTAATAATACGACGTTGCTGCAAACCGAGTCTGCTACAACTGTGGCGAACCGGGTCATGTCCGTCCAATGCCAATGCCCCCCGCAAATGCGGGAATGTGCCTAGGCCGTGGAAGGGTATTCACATCAATGCTAACCAAGCTCAAGCCAACAACGATGTGGTTGATGGTACGTCATTAATTTCTTTTATGTCTGTTGTCTTGTAAAATCCCTACATGCGTTCATTATGCCAATAATAGGTTATTATTTGAGCAGGTATGTATCTTGTAAATATTCGTTATGTGCTTACGTCTATTTGATTCGGGTGCGGATAAGAGTTTCGTGTCTTTAGACTTCGAGCCTATTCTTTCCAAGCCGCGTTCTAATTTAGAGAGATCTTTTACGGTCGAAGTAGCCGATGGCAAGTCTGTCGAAGTCGGCGTCGTGATACGATTGCACCTTAAGTCTTAACGAGCATGATTTCTTATCGACGACCTATTTCTATACAACTAGGAGCTTCGATTTATTATCGGCATGGATTGGTTAGCGAAGCAACACACGGAAATTATATGCTTTGAGAAGTGCATTCGAATTCCTTTACCATCGGGGATACTTACAAGTTTTGGAGAGAGATCATCCCAATGACTCAAACCATGTCTTGTATCAAGGCCCGCAAGTGCTTAAGTAAAAACTACGTAGTTTCATGGCTTACGTAGTCAACACGAAAGCCCAGGGGTAAGAACTGAAGATATACCTGTCGTGTGGGATTTTCCCGAGGTGTTTCCCGAGGATCTTAGTGGGTTACCTCCCGTGCGAGAAGTTGAGTCAAAATCAACCTGATTCTTGGGCCAATCCCGTGGCTAAGTCGCCTTATCGTCTTGCACCGTCTGAAATGCAAGAACTAGCTAGTCACTGCAAGAGTTGACCGATAGGGTTTCATTCGACCTAGCTCTTCACCATGGGGTGCACCCGTGCTATTTGTGAAGAAGAAAGATGGTTCTTTCCGTATGTTCGACTACCGGAACTCAACAAGCTTACTATCAAGAACCGATATCCTCTTCCTCGAATTGATGATCTCTTCGATCAACTTCAAGGAGCTACACAATTCTCGAAGATCGATCTACGTTATGGATATCATCAATTATGTGTCCCACGACAATGATATTCCAAAACCGCGTTTCGTACTCGATATGGACATTATGAGTTCATGTTATGCCTTTTGGCTTGACTAATGCACTTGCTGTCTTCATGGATCTCATGAATCGGGTATGTAAACCGTATTTGGACAAATTCGTGATCGTGTTTATTGATGACATTCTCATCTATTCCAAGACAAAGACCGATCACGAGTCGCACATACGTCAAGTCCTCGATCTTTGAAGAAGGAACAATTATATGCCAAGTTCTCCAAGTGCGAATTTGGCTTGAAGAAGTCCAATTCTTAGGACATGTGGTGAATAGCCAAGGAATTCTGTTGATCCTGCAAAGATAGAAAGCCGTGAAGAATTGGTGTGTTCCCAACCGAGGTTTCGTTCTTTTCCTGGTTTTAGCTGGTTATTACCGTAGGTTCATTGCAAAACTTTTCAAAGATTGCGAAACTGCTTACGGCGCTAACTCAAAAGGATATACTTTTTGAGTGGGGGCCCGAACAAGAAGTGCGTTCGAGACGTTGAAACACAAACTGTGTAATGCTCCTATCTTAACCCTTCCCGATGGAAATGATGACTTGTCACTGTATATTGCGACGTTCTAGTCAAGTTCTTGGTTGCGTTCTCATGCAACGGGTAAGGTCATCTTACGCGTCGAGACAATTGAAGGTTCATGAAGTGAACTACACAACTCATGATCTCGAACTTGGTTCCGTATATTTGCTTTGAAGATTTGTCTACATTATCTCTATGGAACGCAATGCATAGTCTACACCAATCACAAGAGCCTTCAACACGTGTTTAAATCAAAAGATCTCAACATGAGACAAAGACGTTGGGTGAACTAATTAGCGACTACGACTGCGACATTCGCTATCATCCTAGAAAGGCGAATGTTGCAGCCGACGCGCGAGTCGAAAGATTCACAACAAGACTGTCTCGCTTCAAGAAATCCAAATCAAAACAATGGTTTGACACGTAGGAGAATTTGACATCGAGATTCATGTGGATTTAACGAGGCACTATCATGCTTCAAACCATAAGGATTGATAGTGATCTCGAGTTTGCATCCGCGAGGCTCAACAAGCGGCGTTACCGAGGAAGGGAAGATGACGATCTGGCGTATAACGTTCGGTCACAACTGGAGACAAAACCGAACGGCATGTGGTATTTCTTGAACCGACTCTGGATTCCAAATCGCAATAATCTCTGTCACTTCATTATGAACGAAGATCATCAAACTCGATATTCTATCATCCCGGGTCCGATAAAATGTACATGGATTTGTGTGGCCAATATTGGTGGCCGGGAATGTGAAAGATATCGCGTCTTATGTTTCAAGTGCCTTACATGTGCAAGAGTCAAAGCTGAACATCAACGGCCTAGTGGTTTACTTGAACAACCTAAATCCCTATATGGAAATGGAAACACATATCCATGGATTTTATAACCAAGTTACCACTACCCCTAGTGGCCATGATAGTATATGGGTGATCGTTGACCGTTTGACCAAAACGGCAACATTTCATACCATACGAGACACCTACAAGGTTTTCAAGATTGGCTCGTATCTACATCGATGAAATTGTGAGTCGTCATGGTGTGCCGTTGCACATTATCTCCGATCGTGATGCTCGGTTTACTTTCGCATTTCTGGTCCTCATGCAAGAGCTTTTGGGTACTCAACTAGATTTGAGCACGGCTTACCATCCTAAACGGACGGTCCAACCGAGCGAACAATCCAAACCCTTAAGGACTTACTGCGTCTTTGTGTTCTTGATTTTGGTGGTGACTGGGATACGCATCGCCATTAGGAATTTTCGTATAACAATGGCTATCACTCGAGTATCAAGATGGCACCATTCGAGGCTTTATATGGTCGTAAATGTCGTTCTCCGATCTGTTGGACCGACATAGGTGAGAACTTCATTACTAGTCCTGAACTTATTCAAGAAACGACCGACAAAGTCTCCAAGATTCGAAATAACCTGGAGGGGGCTAGAAGTCGTCAAAAGAGTTATGCCGATAAAAGACGAAAACCGTTGGAATTTCAAGTCAGCGACATGGTCTTCTTAAGGTCTCTCCATGGAATGGTGTGTGTTTGCTTTGGGAAGAAGGGTAAGTTAGCCCCACGTTTTGTAGACCTTTCAAGATTCTGAAAAGAATTGGGAAAGTGGCTTACAAACTGGAACTACCTTCCGAACTTAGCGGGGTTCATCTTGTCTTCCATGTCTCAAACTTGAGGAAATGCCTGGCTGATGAAAATTTGCATGTTTCTTTGGAGGAAATCCAAATTGATGAGTCATTGCACTTCGTTGAAAAACCTGTCGAGATCATGGATCGAACATTGAAGAAGACCGTACATCTACTACACCGATCGTCAAAGTCCGTTGGGAAAACAAACGTGGAGCTGAGTTCACTTGAAAACGCGAGGAGCATATGAGAAAGAAATACCCTCATCTTTTTGTTTAGTCTTGTCTTTAATTTCGGGACGAAATTCCTTAAAGTTGGGGAGACTGTGACATCTCGTATTTTTATTTAACGTGTGTTAATCATCGTTATCTCCTGTAAAGGACTTGATTGTTATTAATGCAATTACAAGGATTCGTTCGTAAATTCTTGATGTAATTAAATGTTGGATAATTAATATTGACAATAATAATAACAACAATTATAACATTAAAAAAATAATAATAATAATACTAATATATAATAAGCATACTAAGTGTTAAACTTAAAATTAAATAATAATAACCTAAGTCTTATTATTTTATTGTTATTAGAAAACTTGTAAAATAATTTCTGGCATGAAATAACAAAATTCAAAAACCTCAAGGACTAAACTGTAATTTGTTTTAAAAACACAAACTTTGGATTTAAGTGGTAAAACAAAACTGCAGGGGACCAAAATGTAATTTTTCTTTAAACCCAACCATTTCCCCCGTCGCCGCCCATCTTCGGCCCAAAGTCCGGCCAAGTTCCGGCCACACCCAACCGTGTTTTTCCTCGATTAAAACCCCAATAAACCACCTCATTACAATCGTACAACCGTTTCGAACATTATAGCAACTTCAATCACACATTAATCGCCGGGTTTTCAAACTATGCAATTGAAACCGAAAACCATTAAAAACAACAACATTAATCAACATGAAACGGAACTAATCATGTGATTACAAAAGGATTAATCATCATATGAGTATACGAAGCTCACACACCCCAATTTCGTCTGAAACACATTCAAACACCCAATGTACCACGTGAAACCATCAGACCTACAACCTAATCGAACTCCGACTTTTGAGCATCTAAAACTAAAATTACAGAGGGCTTTCGATCTTGATCACATTAGAAGCTTCTGCTACTGTGGATTTGATTACAATCAACATTTCCACTCAAATTAAAGCTAGCCCAGTCGCAACCTTGTTCTAATCTATATTCAACTTGTTCAACTTCGAATCAGGTAAATTGATTACATGAATCAACTCGATTTTACATGGGGAACAAAGCCCCTGATGATAATTTAGTTTAAACAACGATTTGATATTCAATTTGGTAAATTTCAAGATTAGGGTTCCTAAACCCAATTTGGGATTTCTGAAAAAGACTTTAAATTTTTTTTTTCTATTCATAACATAAAACCGGGCTTAGCCCAACCGGTTCAAGTCATTGGTTGTTGGGCTGGAGGTCCCCTGGTTCGACCCCGGGCACCTGCCACCTTTTTTTAAAGGCTTTTAATAAATTTAAATTTCAGAAAATTTTTTAATATTATCAATAATCATATAAAATCATTTTTTTTCTGGAAAATAACAAAATCGTTTTCTTTTTATTTCTTAAAAATTTAATTAAGAATTTATCATTTCTTTTAGTTCAAAAATTATAAAAATTGTACAAAATACAATTTATTATTAATCTTAAATTTTAAATGAATTTCCACTAAATTTGCAATAATTCCTATTAAATAAATTCTTTATTGTTACACATTTATTTATAATATTTAAGAAAATAAATATACATGTACATAATTAAAAATATACACTTATTGTATTAATAAAATTATTTTAATCACTTAAACCTACAAGTTTTATTTTTATTTAAAGAGTAAATAATGTCATTTGATAATAAAGATTTAATTTATATTAATAGTGTTAATCACTAAAATTCTTATCATTTAAATACCAAATAAAACAAATTGGACCTATTTAATAATTTAAATCACGGGTTAAATGGTTTATAAATTAACACTATAATCACCATGATTAACTTAACGTTGTCCATTTAGGGTGAACGTAACGTATCCTCGGCATTATATACAAGACCTTCTTAGTTGACATTCTTATATCCAGGTGAGTTTTTCCATACCCCTTTTAATATATTTCCACACTTTGAGATGAAACATGTTAACCTTGATAAATACACTTGTAAACTCGTTGAATCTTGTAACACATGGCAATTCTTCTTATTTTTCGTGGTTAGTTTCTCTTATAATTACCATGTGATGACTATAATATGTACAATCATTAACTATTGCTAGCCTGGCGACGTCATAGATCTATGGGCCTGACAAGCCTACTTGTTAACCAAGTACATTTAGCTAATCGTTTAATCTTGTAATCTTGTAATCTGTCAAGGTTTGATTGTTACATTTGTTCATCCATCCCTAGTTACTTTATTCAATAGCCTATGACATGAATTGCCATCTTTTTATTTATATTTATGTATGAAAACTATGAAAACTCACCAATATTATGTTGACCTTTTTATTTTAATATGTTTCAGGAAATGATAATGCTAGCTTGCTATGAAGACATTGTTATATCTAGGACTGGACCTAGATTGAAATAAATAGACATTTTGATATCATATGACATTGAATTCCTATGTTTTGAAACTTGTTTCTATTTCTTAAATGTATGTCATGAATATTGATCTTGAACGACTAAGTTTATGATATGCGCAACACATTGACTATGAAAAACACACTGTCACAAATTGGTTTATATTTTAATTTTAGATGTTTTATCGTAAGCGTATTATTTGACGCGTTATCAAAAGATATTAACAAAATTTTGTTTTTCAGTTTATATGTTTTAATAACTTTTTCAATAACATAAAAAATATTTTGACCAGTGTGAGAATAATTAAACAATTCAAACGCAATCGTACGTTTCATCATCTGTCACGAATCGGGTTCAACCCAATGGGCGATGACACAAATGTATGAGTTCAGTGAACCGTAAGGAGTCAACCAAACGTCACTAGTTAAGCTAACACCGGTTTGTAAATTTTCAAAATAAGATATTATTCATTTTAGCTTTTTTCCACATTTTTTAAGCAATCTCTTCTAAGTGTAGCACGACTTACATGTGTGTATCGCGGTTGGAGAGTTCGTTGAATTAGCCGAGTAAAACGTTCATTGTCGAAATGTTTGAATGGCAAGCTTTCTTGAATTACAAATGCGCCATTTGCTCACGAACCACATCAATGTCATAAGCCCAAACATTCTATTCGTTTGTCATCGAAGTTGACCTCGAGACGGTTTATTTTTCAAAGCCTTACAATATTTTATTCACAATGTGGTTTTTCAAAGTTCTATTTGCATCTTTTTTGAAAAACTTATGACAAAACTTGCAACGAGCTTTGTTTGGACCACTAGCCATTTGACATAAATCGTATTTGCACATATTTTCGGGTTTCCTATTCGTAGGAAGGATTGCTACCACCACGTTGCTTGAAGACGCATCACAACCAACGGATGATTGAGCACTTGATGAAGCCATTTTGAAATGAACGAGTATGAGAGTTTTTTTTTTTTGAATTGAACGAGAGTATTGAGCGTTTTTTAGAATAGAGAGCGTTTTTTAGAATAGAGAGCGTTTTAAGTTGTTGTGGTTCAATCAAAACATCAAATACATATTTATACTAACTTAATGTAGGTAAAATGGTAAAAAAAACACAAAAAATGGTCAAAAAACGACTATATAGCCGTTACATCATGGTTATTTTTTTGAAATCCGGTTTGAAAACCGGTTTGAGAACTGGTTTGGTGAACCAGTTTAGGAACCAGTTTGAGAACCGGTTTGAAACCGGGCTGGCTTGAAACCGGTTTCAACATTTGAACCTTCGAACCGGTGGAGGAACCGACGGTTCGGACCGAGCCGGGATGGGTTTGGGCCAAACCCGTTTTTTTTGGCCGAACCGGTTCCGAAACGGTTTTTTTCCATGTCTAATACGATGCGATGGAAGGCCATCTTATGTAAAACAAGTAAACACCTGCTCTATAAAACAAAGCAAAGTCTCTCTCAACGAATCAAAAACGCAGAAGAAGAATGGATCGAGAGTGGGGTTCGAAGCCTGGTAGCGGTGGCGCCGCCTCCGCCCAAAACGAAGCCATCGACCGCCGTGAGCGGCTGCGGAGGCTCGCACTGGAGACCATCGATCTCGCTAAAGACCCCTATTTCATGCGCAACCACCTCGGAAGGTAAACTGAACCAACCGCTAGGGTTTTGGATTGAAATGAATCAATGATGTGTTGTGTGATTGTGGTTTGTTGTTTTGCAGTTATGAGTGTAAGTTGTGCTTGACTTTGCATAATAATGAGGGGAATTACTTGGCGCATACTCAGGGGAAGCGGCATCAGACGAATTTGGCGAAGAGAGCTGCTCGTGAGGCGAAAGATGCGCCGGCGCAGCCGCTGCCGCATAAGCGTAGTGTTACTCTCCGGAAGTCGGGTAATGTCGAGTATCAATCAAGTACTGCATTGGTGTTCATTTGTGACTTTGGAATTGAGAAATCCCTGTATTGTTAGGTCTAATTTCAGTAGTCTTACCTTTATCTAAGTAAACATGGACCTTTTTTTTTTTAACAAAGAGGGTTTTAACTTTTAAGTAATAAGATATAACATCTTTAGTTCTCAGAATTTGTATTGGATTATTATAAAAACCTGAGCTTTATATGTATCAATGATGATATGATTGCAATTTTGAGAAGGAGATACCTGATGATTCGGTGATATGATTTTATTTTTGTTAGTCTTTTTATTCTCAAAAACGATGAGCAGATAGGTGATTAGCGACCTTCTAATGTTTAACCACCAGTGCGATGTTGCATGGATTATAGGGATTCTTGAGGAAGATGTAAGTAGTTCATTTAGGTATATAAATGTAACCATTTGTGAATGATCTAAATAAGTAACAAACATTTTGTTCCTTCCTGTTTCAATACAATTTGATTACTAATTTTAATTTTCTAATGATAAATTAATTGTGAAAGATTGGGACGATGTCTATTTTGAGAAGGTTTAGCGATAAACAGAAGGTGAGAAGAATTGATTAATCCTTGTGTGATACCCTTAATTGCTTAATACTACTTTTAGTTGCAAATTGAAGTGGTGGCAAGACACATGACTCCTAGGTGGCTCAAGCTACTTAAGTGGTTCAAAGTGTTGAGCTATTGAACACTGACAAATTTATTTGAAGCATCTAGAGCTGCCAAATTGTATGTTTAATAAATTGAATATCTATTAATTGGATGATATTAACAATTTTTTATTATGTGATCCAATTTGGTGGATCTCATGGACATCATTGGGAAGGTTTCTAGACATTTTCTATATTCACTCACCTACCTTTCATTGGTTGTTGGTTTTTATGGAGGGGGGTTAAGTGTGGGATTCCTGTCTTTCATTAGCTTTACCTTCTTTATAAGTTGCCTTCCAACTAGTTTCTTTATATCTTTTTTCTATTTTGCTGTAATTATTAGTAATTTACTTATCAAAATGGCTCTAGTTCAGACTCTTCTGTTGGCAATGTCTATACTTTTTGTCTGTTCTTGCAACTGTTAGTGATTGCTTCTTTATAACCATATAACTTATTTACTCCATGTACTTTGTTTGTGTATTTGGTATGTGTTACATGTTATCCTTGATCGAGTTCCAACATTTCATGTAGTTGATGGCCTCATTATTTTCTTAATCATAAACAAACGTGCTACATGAGATTCAAAAAAGAACTTGCATTTGTAACACTTTACATCATATTTGTAACTTAAAATGGTCTAACATCAATTGTAATAATTGTGCAGTTAAGATTGGTCGACCTGGCTACCGAGTGACGAAGCAGTATGATCCAGAAACGAAGCAAAGGTCTTTGCTGTTCCAGTAATATATCTTTTTATTTTATAAAATATCATATCTGTCTTTACAAACTAAAGTGAGCTCGTTTGTGAATTTGAGTGGTGTCATTAAACATGTGAACTTATTGGAGCATCTCAAAATTATTGATAACTTTGCAAATGTAAAAGTAAGAAACAATCACATTCATAAACATAGAGCAGTTTATTGACCTTAAATTGTTTTCATGACTATAAATTGATCCATTTCACTTAAAAGTCAAGCAAATAAGGACCAAGGAGCACTGAAAATATTACAGAAAAAAATAAAAATAAAAAGATAACAGAGGACAGAGGACAGATTGGCTGGAAATAAAATTAAATTGCAACATTGGGGACATGAACATAACTGCTGCGTTAGCCCAAACAGTATGCTTGGTTCAATGTGAACTGCTTATCTTTCCATACAAATGGGTGATATGATATTATTTATCCTACGCATTAATAAAGGAATGTAATGGTCCAGCCATGGATTTTTTCCATCTTCATGTAAAAAGTTCAATGTCTTTATATATTTATATTCCAGGAGGTTTATATTCATCGCTTACTACCTCATCTATTTACAAGTAAACTAATTTAGTATCATTATAGGAGTTTGTTACCACCAAACATTATGGTGGGTTTTATGCCCATCTAGAACAGAGCTCCTACTGCTGGCACTTGTTGAGATGTTTATTTAAGTTGCAGTGTTGTGTCATCTGTGCGTTCAATACGGGCTGTTATAGTCAAGTGTATGTTTTGTCTGTATGTATCTTGATGATCAGCAATTCTACTAATTTTTCTTTAACGTATTTGTTTTCCATTACAGATTGAATATCCTGAAATTGAAGATCTTACAAAACCAAGACATAGATTTATGTCATCTGTTGAGCAGGTATGGCCTTTTTTACTGTCGTATGATCATACTGAACCTGTTACGTGCATGTTGTAATGTCATTTCATTGATTTATCTGCCCCAGTTTTTCCTTACCAACTCATGCTTGTTAGTAGTGCATGAAGGGTTTCCTTAATGTTTTATTCTTGGTTCCAGCCTGCTTTATGTGCTATATGTTTATGCATGGTTCTTTCTATAACTACCTATCAGTGTAAATACTACATTTCTTGATTTTTTAGGCATTAGATCCTAGGCTAGAAATATGAAACCCTAGCAGCTCACTAGCATGGCTGCTTACTGCACTCTGGTAGCCTGCATGCCATAAAATTATATTGCTATATTAGAATTGTTGATAAAGATCATATTACAACTTACCTCTGCAACTATACATACGATCACTTATCTTTATCCATTCTTCATCCGAATCATGTTTGAGTATATTGATATATAATTATAACATATGTTTAAGAAATTCTAAATTTGAAGGATATTAGTGTTGCAGTTACTTTCACATTTTACAGTTTGAATTTATGACCAATTTACATATGAATGGGTTGATATGGGTCATGTCTTCTCAAAGTAGTCAAGTGGATAAAATTAAAAAAATTAAAAAGGTGAAAAGGGAACAGGCCCAGCATGTATACAATTTTTTAAATTGTTTTATTCATCTATTTACATTACTGCTGTAATAATATTATTATTGTAATCACAATCGAGCATATTTGACATTTATCTGCTAATAATTGTTTACATGATTTATCATAAGATGTGGGGTGTGCTTTGTAGATATAAGTATTAATAAAGTCTTATGTGCATCTGTTTAACTTCTTCAAGTTGATGGTTTCCCTCTTTACAATCAAAAAAGGTTCATACTAATCTTTCTTAAATGCTACATTGGCAGAGGGTGGAGTCTTTTGACAAGAGATACCAGTATCTTCTGTTTGCAGCTGAACCTTATGAGACGATTAGCTTTAAGGTATTTCTATCTAATTCTTGTAACTATTAAGTATATTTTTATATATCAAGTGCTGACTGCAATTGTTTTGTAGGTCCCCAGTACAGAAATTGACAAATCTACTCCAAAGTTTTTCTCTCACTGGGATCCAGATTCTAAAATGTTCACGGTAATAGTTCATCACACATTTTACTGTCGTCTTCTTATAGCTTCTTTTTTTATGTTTCTGACAATAGATATACTACTATTACGCTATCAAGGTCAAATGGATAATAATTTTTCATCTTGCAAATGATATCTTTTTAATTTTTTTTAACAAAAAAGATGCTTGAGAAACTGTTGTTTCATAGGGTAACGAGTCAAAAAGTATTTTAAGGTCAAACAAGTAATTTGTTGGTTCAGATCAAGCAGTAATTGGGGTGTTCGTGAAACACTGAAACCAACTGGAGGTCCAAACCAAAGCATATCAGTCAGTTTTAGGTTTATATGGTTTGGTAATCACAACTTAGAACGTGGGACTGCCCGTGTAAAATGAGCTGGCCTTTGGACCCTTTTTATTATTTTTCATTTTTGAAATATACAGTTATGCATATGTATAATATATTGTTAAGGGTGAGGTTATTCTACAAAGTGTATTTTTGCTACAAAGTGTGAGAAGACACAATGAGGCTAGAAAAGTCACAAAAAAAATTATATCTCACAATCTAAATCGAATTTCAAAAAAGTACTTCGGAGTCTCTATTCCTCTCGTTGTCCTCTTTCAGAAAAAAATAAAATAAAAAATAAAAAAAATTTCATTGTGTCTTTTATGACACATGGCACATTGTGTCTTTCATAATGACACAATGACGTCATTGTGTCTTTCACAATGACACAATGACGTCATTGTGTCTTTCACAATGACACAATGACGTCATTGTGTCTTTCACAATGACACAATGACTCATTGTGTCTTTCACAATGACACAATGACGTCATTGTGTCTTTCACATTTCACAATGACGTCATTGTGTCTTTCACAATGACGTCATTGTGTCTTTCACAATGACGTCATTGTGTTCTTTCACAATGACGTCATTGTGTCTTCATAAATGACACAATAAAAAAACGTAATTTTTTATTTTTTTCTTTTTCGTTTATTTTTTTTTTAGTGAGGACGGCTAGAGGAACAAAAGCTCGGAATTACTTTTTTGAAATTCGATTTAGATTGTGAGATATAATTTTTTTGTGACTCATTGTGTCTTCTTACACTTTGTAGCAAAAATACCTTTGTATTTGAACCTCTTAAAATCATCTTTCTGTTTTTTAAAAAAAAGATTAATACAAACTAAAAAGTTTGAAATTAAAAATGATTCAAGCGCCCAACTCGTGAAACTGAACTGTTTTGGCTAGTCAGGCCGACCTAACTATCCCGCCCGTTTAGGTTTGCTGTTCTTTGAATATGTGGTTAATGATTCAGCCCAAAGTGTTCGTCAAAACCAAGCCGAACCAGATCGTGAACACCTCTACTTGAAAAGTAACTCCTTTTTTTTCCGTGAACTTTAGAATCTCTATAACTAGTTAGCGTCAAATAGTAATTTTATTTTGTAAATAAAATGATTTAGGGGTTGGGAGGCTTTAAGCTTCAAAGTTACACTTTTGGAGTTGTGGGTTAATTATGATCCATTCAGCCTCATTTGATTCATTCTTCTTGATGCATTCTTTTGACCCATTCGACCCATTGGAGAATAACAAAAGCTAGAATATAATGAGTCAACTTTGACTGCAAGTGTCATGTGCACCTTTTCCTCTTGTTCGTTGGGTTTATATATTTTGTTACAAGTATTTTCTGATGCTAATGTGGTATGTACAATTTACAGTTGCAGTTGTACTTCAAGTTAAAGCCACCAGAGACGAACAAATCCTCATCAGCTGCTGCGACCAATGGAACATCAGCTCCTGGTGTCCCACCGCCGCCACCACAACAAGCGCCGCCACCCCACCAACCCTGCATCAATGGGAAACCCGCCTAGGGGTCCTGGCTCTTTGCCGCCACCACCACCTCCAATGGGAAATGGACCTCCGAGACCTATGCCACCTGGTGGAAACTTCCTGCTCCACCTCCACTGTCGAGGGTGGCATGCCAAACTTTACACCTAGGCCTCCAATCCCACCACCACCACAAGGGTTCCAAGGGCAAATCAAGGAGTCCGCCCTCCACCACCCCCCCACCCCCAGTAACTCAACCAAATGACCATGGGTTTCTAAACCTGCAAACTATATTATGATTCTCGTGGGTTTTTGTATTGGGCACATCGTTCTTGGAAAGATTATTAATATGAGATGTGTTATATGCATTGTGATTTAGAATTAGTGCAATGATTTATTTTAAGTTTGATGTTTTTATGTGCACCGTCCTTGCGCATAATCGTTTGTCTAGTTTGAAACTACAATTTTCAAGCCAAATAAACCATTAATTTATAATTTAGTTTTCAAAGGAATATTATTATTTGAAAGATGTTCAAATACAAAGTGTATTTTTGCTACAAAATGTGAGAAGACACAATGAGTCGAAAAAAGTCTAAAAAAAAAATTATATCAAGTAATTCCGAGTTTTTTTTTCCTTAGTTGTCCTCACTAAGAAAAAAATAAATGAAAAATTAAAAAAATAAAAAAATTAACGTTTTTTTATTGTGTCATTTATGAAAGATACAATGACACAATGACGTCATTGTGTTATTTGAAAGACATAATGACGTCATTGTGTCATAAAGATACAATGAATTTTTTTTTATTTTTTTTCTGAAAGAGGACGACGAGAGGAACAGAGACTCCGAAGTACTTTTTTGAAATTCGATTTAAATTGTAAGAGATAATTTTTTTGTGATTTTTTTAACCTCATTGTGTCTTCTCACACTTTGTAACAAAAATACATTTTATAGAATAACCTCACCTTTATTATTTAAACAATGGATATTTTCAAAAGGATCACTTACTACAACACGATTATTATATTCTCGTGTACATTTCGATGGATTAATCAAAGTTTAAGATGCGGGTGATGCAATAGGTGAGGCAAGTGCGACGACGAGAAATCAAATTACCCATACAAATAGCTCCGGTTCTTGCGGACCTCACAGCAGTGATTGAGTGAACTATGATCGTCGTTGCAAGACTTGTCATCATGGGCGAAGCTTTTAAGGGGCCGGTGGGGGTGGGGTGGGGTGGGGGGGGGGGCTGTTTTTTTTTCGCTTAGCGGTGGAAATTTATACGTATTTCATCAAAAAAATTATACGTATTGAATCTGCCCCCACTTGATAGCACTATGCCTTGGATACAATGTTGGCAGTCACACTTGCTGATCTAAAGCATTACCTATTGGTCATTCGATATGTTGAGTCGTTGCAGTTATATGGTACAATTTTTGTTTCAATCTGCATTAGAATGTTTAATGTTAATGCTCATGATTCTCTTAGACTTCATACAATAGTTCCGACTAGTTCGAGCGTATATAGGTCAGGCGTTAGTAAGACCGTTAGCATGGTTGGTCATTAGTAGCTTTAGATGCCAACATGTTTGTTTTAAGGGGTTATCCCTTTATTTATAGTTCTGGACCTCATTGGATTAGATATAAGAAATTTTGAACATATATAAGCCCTGTGCCCTGATAAAATGTTACCCATCAATAATTTATACAGAGTTAAGTTATTTAAAAAACGTGAAAAAAAAATGTGCTTAAAAATTTAAGAATAATGTCAAATAACAACGAGAAAACTAAACTATTGTTTAGTGAGGGAGACATATATTCTTGAAATAGAAAATGTCTAGTATAATTTAAAGTTCAAATGAGAGATTTATATAAACTGAACTCCCTCACAAACGCCATGCCATGGAACTTCTTTTCTTTTGCTTTGAAGCACTCACCCTAAAACTTCCGTCAAGTGGCTGTTGGCCTTCCGTCTTATTCGGCCTCAGTCGAACCCCCTTTCTTTCTAATACTATGAGTTCAAAATATCTTTTATAAGCATAATCCCATAATAGGAAACATCAAGAGTTTGCTCTAACAAAACCTCATACTCCCAACGATTATGATTATTCTAGGGATAAAGTTTGTAGTAATCGCATGTCTACAGGGTTCTTATGTGAGAAAAATTATCTGTGAATGGGGGCACCTTTATGTTATAGATTTTTAAGCTTGCACCTAGGGCCCCAATTTTAATAATATATATACGTAGTTTAACTTAGTTATATTTTTTTTTGGTCTAAAAATATACTATATTTAATCCTACTTCTACAAAATGATTTCAAACCTAAGTTTTTAATATACATAGTTTAATCATATTTCTTTTAACGAACCCATTTTTACACCCATCATAAATAAGTCTTAGATCCATATTTGAAAAGTACCCTGAAATTTTATTTTACTTTTTTTCGTTTAAGGCCTCCAAAATTATTGAGCCCCGCCATGACTTTGATCTTATTAGTTTATCATTTTCATTGATTACATATTAAAAGGAAACTTTGAGCTCTAAAGTTTCCTATTGATAATGTTAGTTTATTTTTTGTTTTTTTTTTCAAGACTGATGGTAACAAACCGTAGTTATATATTATATTTATCACCCATGCAACTTTTATGTTATTCCTACTCATCAATTCATGATAACAAAGTCAATTCTTCATGAATCAATATGTCAAAGAGTTGTTTAAGGGATATCCAAACTTTTTTTTTCTTTAGAACGTATGATTCGTACAACCTTTAATCCTAGTATAACATCTACATATTTTATCCATCATTTGATTTACCTTTTCATACTAGAAAGAAACACATTTCCAACACATATTTGTGCGACTAGACTCTGTTATCTAATGTTTTTATTAAGAGATCACATCCATTGTTTACCAATTCTAAAGAATGGTTTACTCCTGGCATCTAAAAACCCTACCTATAGCTTTACTATTAATTAAAGTTAAAGTCTCAACAACAACCACCTACTACCTGAAACTTAACTATAGCTTTGATATGAGTTAACAAAAAGTATATTGGTATTTTACGTGCAAAAAATTATACACAGGGAAAAACTAATTATGGTATTTGCCCTTCAAATTATTTTGAAACTTATACTTTTATAAGAAAGTAGACAACCCATCATTCCGTCAATTAAAAAAAAAATTTGACATCCCAATAAAAATTATATGAAAATCACGCCATATTTTTGCCGGTTTGACTTTGTTTTTGCCCGTCAACCTTTTTTTTTCCCTAAAACTGTAAACCAAACCGATCAGCCTCGTTCAAAATGTTGTAAACTGACAGACATATTACAAAAAAAAACCGTACGCAGAGGTTTCGCTGGTTTAAACCGAACCACAAAGGGCCGACGTGTCTATGGACAAGATCTTTTGAAAGAAAACCAATAACGGATCCGATATATCACAACCAGGCGCCATCATTTCCTACGTTTGCCCTATTCACAACCACATTACCAAGTGACATCAAAACTAAAACTGAAACTGAAACAGAAACAGAAACGGATCAACTGGGTCGAAAGTAACGCTAAATATATTTTTTTATATTTTCAATCCATATAATCTTCTAAATCGCTTTATTCATTAATTTAAACTAGATTAATATTTATAGACATTTAGCAACTGTAAACAAAAAAACAAAAAAATTAAAAACGAGAAGAATCAGGATAATGCGTTTCGGGTCACAACCCAAAAAACGCAAAATACTACCCAGTTTGATCCAAACCCGTACCACAACCTGTGTAGGACAAGTTAATCCACTACAAGATAATGGCGGTACGAGTGAGATCAATCCGTCTCACGGTTTCGACACATTAAGACCCGAATTGAAAATCTGGTCTGATGCCCAACTACTTATTTCTATACTAGTTGAAAGATTCTTGAACATCCCATAACTACAAAAACGAAATCTTTAAAAGAGGGAGTAAAAGACCCGACCAGGAGCGAAAAACATTATCATTCTAAGGTTTTAAGAAGCCTAAACAAACCTGCTGCTTCACGGATTCTTGAAAACTCAATACAGAACGCCTGAACTTCAATGAACAGATCCTGAACGTTTATTATCTTGTTTCTGATCAAACTCTGCAAGAAAACACACACAAGCCTCACCAACCGGTTCTGCATGTACTTATCCTTAATATTCTCGCATGATGATATACAGTTTGTTATGTACATATGCACAAACTCAGTTGGCAACTCAACCGCGGTGGTCAACCTGTTCACAACTTCCATTGAATGAAGACTCATGTCCATGTTCACAAGAACCGTGAAGTACTCTGAGATCTCAGGTGAGTTCATTAGCTTGATTAGAACTTCAACAGCAATCAACGGGTTGTTCTCCACCAGTTCAGGTAGTTTTCTTGGAGTTAACCCACAGTGGTAAACGAGTTTGCGGGTCGGATGCTAACTCGAGCAAAAACTTTTCTTGTTGGGCTGGAGCGAGCGGGCCTTTCAATGCTTTCCCGATCAGCTCACGAACAGCTGCACCATGGCTCGTGTCAGCACACATTCCCAAATCCCAAAGGGGTTCTGGTGTTGTCAGGGTTAACCCATACAATTCTCCTTCTAGAACCGGGAGTCTAGGTGGACAGGGTCTTGTCCAATGAGGATATAGTCCTTCCAATGAGGAAGATTGTAGCAGGCCTGTTACTGTTTCTTCTCTGTCACCAGATCCAATCTTAGGTTTGACGCCGGGCTGGAGATCAAATTCAGGGGAATTGACGTCAGACCCACGTGGAACATCAGGGTCAGGTATCACATTTTTTATGGCAGCGTCTTTGAAAAAGCAGTTAAACAGCTTAGGCTGAGTTTTGTTAAGGTACTGTTTCTGTAGCTGGTCGAGTGGTGGGAAAATGTGCGATGAAGGATCATATTTGTTGATGTAATCTGCTGCTGATACTTTCAATACCTCCTTCGTCCCACCTAGCAGATGAAGAATAAATGATCTTTCAGAGTTTTCGGCTTTTTCATCAGCTGCGGCATTTACAAGCAAAGAAAGGTATGGATTGGTGGATGATTGAGGTGACGAATATGCATGATGAAGTAAAGCAAATGCAACCAAACGCTCAGTGGGTTTTAGAAATTTCGGTGTGTCTTCCAAAAGAACGATAAGTGCAGAGCAGATTCCAAGATGCAGAGAGCGGGGAATCTTCGAGGAGAAATCAGTAATGATTTCTTCAAGAGGACGTTTCTCCCCATCTTTAAGTAGGGAATACAGGACAGCAGTCGCTGAATTCCCAATCATTTTCTATCCTACAACAGCAATAAAAAATACCTCAAGTTTAGAACCCTCATTAAGCAAAGATTCATAGGAAAATTAATTGTTCAAAGAAATGAAACCAAAATAAAATATGCCCTGCACCTTCTCACATAAATGTTAGTACATTTCTGCAACTAGAAAGTATTTAGGGTGTGCTTAGTCACCTGTTATCCTGATTATTTAGGCTGAAAAAAGGATGCAGACAAAGCCACACCAAAGACTATTTTTTTCAGGCCAAGTACTTGTGCAATTTCTTGTTTGTAATATAAGTAAACTTGTTTTAAAAAATAAATGTTACTTTTCCCATGTTCAATTCTAGGAAAAATAAAGGTCGCAAAATGGGCAGGTCAGGTAAGTTTGGTAAAGGATCAAGATGGGAGATAATTACGTATGTCAAAACGGGTAAGGTCGGGTAAAAAAGAAACACTTTTTCCATTGTCAAAATTGTATAGACAACAAAACATATGTCAAGTATGATTACAGAACCCATATCATTGTGATTATAATCATCTAACTTTTATAAAGTGGCATAAGGATGTTCTATGCATCTGAATACACTTAGAATTACTTGTAACCTGTTAAACCCATTTGACCCGTTTCTATTTTAGTTTGGATCTTTTAACTAAATCACTTCTTCTTTGAGAGAAACATGTATGCTTGTTTTTCTTCTTAGTCCTTAGGTATACAGAAAATGAGGAATCAAACAAAATAAGCATTAGAAAGTCGCTAAACCACCTACAAAATTCAAACATGCTTTTGGAAGCAGCACAAGTACACACAGGTAAACAAGTAAAGTGAATCAAACTGCTTCCATAAAGAATTCAAATTATGGTAGTACACAGATATAGATGACACATTAAGACTCACAGATGAAATTTATTGATGTAAACCACAGATCACATAACCATCTTTTCACAATAAGTTTCCTTCAATTCTAACCACACCTCTAATGCAAATTTTAAACTTGTCCTAAGACCACTTCATCAGATACTGAATTTAGAACTCAAGACAATTCTACAGAATTACATCTATCCCACTGCCTAGATATCACATCATTTTCTGTTGGCTTCACACAAGTTTCTTTTGCAAACACCCAACTTGTTTTTTACACTTAATGCAGGTTCCATTGAATAAGCCCAAACCATATAGTTTTCAATACCTTTAAATTTCATATTAATAATGCACAATTACTAGTGTCACTAGCATGCAAGTAAAGTGTGTTAAAATCTAGTTTACTTATATAGACATTACCATGATCACTATGTACACTATAATCATCACGCACGGATGAATCAAGCATAGAAAGGGAGTTAAGTTGATGAAATAAGATTTCAGCAATCAAAACTTATAAAACAAGCACACTTAACAATTCTTACAATATTAAATCAAACCACAACAACAGAATAATACTCAATCAAAACACCAATATCACAATCATACACATAGAAATGCAAGATGCAACAACTAGCACAACAACAGAACAACACTCAATCAGAACACTAATTGATCAAACATTCAAACTACAAACAACCGGTTCTATTAAGCCACAAATCAACAGAAACCCTAGCTAATCAACAAATCAAAGGGATAAAGACAATCAGTTCTTCAGAACTTAACAGTTTTGAACTGAAATTTGAAATTCGAATTAGATATAGAGGCTTGTTACCATGTAAACAAGTATGAATACACAGAAACAAGCAATAATTTCCAGATTTTACTACTGAATCAAACAAGAACACGAAGAAAGTAAACCCTAATTCCAAAACTCCCGAGTGATGTATATCTACAGATCTACAATCACAAGCAAGAAGTAGGATCAGAGACGTTACCTCTTATATGAACACACGAGTTTCGTTATCGAGTGTTACAGAGTAGATCTACTCCAACTCTGATTCATGACCTACGCTTATAACATATGTTTTTATCTTTTTTCATTGAATGGTAAATTGATTTATCCGGAACACTAGCCCATCGGATTATCTTCGTTGCTGGAGTACGAAATATACATTTACCTATCTATATTACGAGAAATGTGGACCAATCTTGACATTAAACAAAGTTTAGGGTCTATTTTGTAGTTTATTTTAAACTTATTATCTAATAAATAAAGGGATAAGTCAAGGTAGTTTGAAACTTTATCTCCAATGGATTTGAGATAAGTCTTGGTGATTTAAAGTTTATCTCAAAAGGATATGAGATAAAGCCTAATTTGTAGGAGTTGATTAACTTGATGGACAAGGTTAGTTAGCTATAAATATAGGTAGGTTTTTCTTTGATGGATGTAAGTTTTTTCCTATCAATTAATTGGAGAAGGAGTTCCAAAACTATTGCTGTGTTTTGTTCTGTTTTTCAAATCTGGTATCAATTATACTACAATTGGTATCAGAGCTGTGTTTAAAAGAGACTTGGGCAGTTGATTCGAAGGTCTGGATCAATCACCAGATCTGAAAACAGGGCAGCAATACAAGAGGAGATCAAAGCTTAAACGATGGGGGAAGTTGTGCAGCAAAACGTGAACCAGAATGAGAAGCTGAATCTTCAATTTCAGTGCCCGATTCTAACAGCAACCAATTACCAAATCTGGTCTCTTAAATTAAAGCGATTTTCAAGGCTCAAGGAATATGGGAGGCGATCGAACCAGGATCCAATGTCGATTCAAAGAAGGACAACTCGGCAATCGCATACCTGTATCAAGCACTCCCTGAAGATCTGATTCTACAAATTGCAAGCTGTGACACTGCCAAAGCAATCTGGGATTCGATAAAAACTCGCCATCTTGGAGCTGAACGAGTCATGGAGGCCCGGTTGCAATCATTGAAGACCGAGTTCGATACAATCAAGATGAAGGAAAGCGAAACAGTGGATGATTTTGTGGCAAAGCTTTCTGGGATTGCCTCTAAATCAGCCACACTTGGATCGGTCATTGATGAATCAACTTTGGTCAGGAAATTACTAACAAGCATGCCTGAAAATTTCCTGAATATGGTGGCTACAATCGAACAGTTGGTGAACCTTAAAACTGTGAAGTTTCAGGAGGTTGTCGGGCGACTGAAGGCCTATGAAGAAAGGGCCTGTTTGAAGTCAAAAGGATCAAGCAACAATCAAAACCAATTGCTGCTTTCATATGAGGATTGGGAGGCAAAGAGGAGACTTGAAAAGGGCTATGGCCGAGGTCGAGGGGGCAACACTGAAACCCGAGGCCGAGGTCGTGGTCGTGGAAGATTTGGAGGCCGAGGGCGTGGAGTTGGCCGAGGTCAAGCTGCACAAAGTGGAACTCAAGGCTCATCAAACCAGAAGAAGGATCGCTCACAATTACAATGTTTCAGATGTGATGCTTTAGGGCACTTCTCTGCAGATTGCCCGACAAGGAAAAAGGAAGAAGGTAACCAACCCAGGCTAATGTTGACAAGCCTGCACTCTTAATGACAGTTGCTTTTCAAGATCAAAAGGAGCTGATCTATCTCACTGAGGAAAAGGTGTATCCAGCCAAATATGTGTCTAATCAAGATGAACAATTCGCGTGGTACTTAGATAACGGGGCATCTAATCACATGACGGGAAATAAAGGGTTGTTTTCGAAACTTGACACAAAGGTAGGAGGCAAGGTGAGATTTGGGGACGGATCATGTGTTGACATTGAAGGAAGAGGCTCAATTCTGCTGGAATGCAAGAATGGAGAACATCGTCTCTTGACGGATGTGTACTACATTCCATTCTTGAAAAGCAACATCATCAGTCTTGGGCAACTCACCGAAGGGGGGTGTGAGATCCTAATGAAACAGGAATTCTTATGGATGTATGAGCCCGATGGAAGTTTATAATAAAGGCACAACGATCACCAAATCGGTTGTACAAGATCACTTTAAAAATTGGCTCACCTGTTTGTCTGCACTCAAAAGTAGAAGATCAGGCATGGATATGGCACGCTCGTTTAGGTCATGTGAACTTCGACACCATTACACGAATTGGCACAAAAAGGTTGGTTCTTGGGGTACCAGCAATAAACCATCCTACCCAAATGTGTGAGGCATGCCTAGCTGGTAAACATACACGACAAAGCTTTCCTGATCAAACTGTTTTCAGAGAGCAAAAAACCACTGGACCAGGTGTATGCAGACCTGTGTGGCCCAATATCTCCACCTACACCAGCTGGAAACAGGTATATTTTACTTCTTGTGATGATACACAGTAGGTTTATGTGGGTTTTCATGTTAAAAACAAAGGATGAAACCTTTGAACAATTCAAAAGGTTCAAAGCCTCTGCCGAAAATCAATATGGAGGAAAAATAAAGGTTCTCAGGACTGATCGGGGAGGAGAATTTACCTCCCGGGAATTAATTTGTTTTGTGAGCAGGCAGGTATTACAAGACAGTTGACCGCACCCTACACCCCTCAACAAAATGGAATAGTTGAGAGGCGAAATCGTACGGTACTGAGCACAACAAGAAGCATCCTCAACGCGATGAGTATGCCACAAAAACCTGTGGGCTGAAGCTGTCAGGCACTCAGTTTATGTGCTGAACAGGCTGCCCACGAAAAGCTTGACTGATCAGACCCCATATGAAGCTCTAAAAGGAAGAAAACCAAGGATGGATCATCTACGTGTATTTGGATGCGTTGGTTATGTGAGAGTGCCTTCAAACCAGCTAAAGAAACTAGACAATAGAAGCTTACCAATGGTACATCTAGGAATCGAAGCAGGTTCAAAGGCCTATCGAATGTATGATGTCAAAGAAGGAAGGATAGTCATCAGTCGAGATGTAAAATTTGATGAAAATAGAAAATGGGACTGGCAAGAGTACTTCGATAATTCTAGTGACAAAGATGCTGATTTTGTGATCCAAATAAATCCATTCAGAACTGATCCAGAGGAATATCATAAAGAACCTGAGCCTGCGGATCTAAACAGCCCACAAAGCTTAGATCAAACAGGCCCATCGCAGCAAGACCTTCCTCATATAGATCATGAAAACTTTTCAGCAGAGCCATCTGGTGATAAAAATCCTCTACATTCTGTTTCTAGCAGCCCAGAAGCCACTTTTACAAATCGAGGACCTATGTTACCTCGGTTGCCTACGGATAAAGATGACCCAGCAGACCCATCTTTGGCTGAAGAAGAAACCTACGATGATACACCACCTCAAGGCTGGAAGAATTTAAATGAGGTCTATGATCTACTTCTTACCGAAGGAGATCCAACAAAATTCAAAGAGGCCACAGGTCATAAAGAATGGGAGCAAGCAATGGAAAGTGAAATTGCTTCCATTGAGAAAAACAACATGGGAGTTAACGGATCTACCCCCTGGACATCAGCAATTGGTTTTAAAATGGCTATATAAAAGCAAAAGAGATGCCAATGGTGTGCTTACGCGTTATAAAGCCGGTTAGTTGCAAAAGGTTACATCCAACAACATGGAGTAGATTACGACGAGGTGTTTGCACCCGTAGCCAGAATTGAGACTGTTAGACTCTCTGGCATTAGCAGCTCAAAGAGGGTGGCATGTACATCATCTAGATGTCAAAACAGCCTTTTACATGGGGATCTCAAAGAGGTGGTATTGTAACTCAGCCTGAAGGTTTGTCAAGAAAGGGAAGGAACAAAAGGTGTATAAACTGAAAAAAGCTCTTACGGATTGAAACAAGCTCCACGAGCTTGGAATACAAAGTTAGATGCGGTTTTAAAAGAGTTTGGGTTCAAACGATGCATGCTTGAACAAGCCGTGTATACAAGAAGAACTCACGGAGGATCTCTCTTAATGGGAATCTATGTGGATGACATGATAGTAACCGGAAACAGCCTCGAAAAAATTCTGCAATTAAAAAACAGATGGAAGATAAGTTCGAAATGAGTGACTTGGGTCAACTTTCTTATTATCTTGGACTTGAGGTTATGCAAAGCAAAGATGGCATCAAGATCAAGCAGTCGGGATATGCTAAAAAGATCTTAAAGCAAGTTGGAATGTGGGAGTGCAATTTCACCAAATTCCCAATGGAACCAGGGCTGAAATTGAGAAAAGATGATGGCAGCAGAAGTGTGGATGCAACTGAGTACAGAAAAATAATTGGGTGTCTGCGGTACTTAACACATACGCGACAGATCTTGCATACTCGGTTGGATATGTAAGCAGGTACATGCAAGAGCCTAAAACTACTCACTCACAAGCTGTAAACAGATTCTGAGATATGTGAAAGGGACTACAGATCTGGGAATTTGCTATAGAAGGAATGGAAGTGATAAGCTGTTGGGATTTAGTGACAGCAGTCATTCTATTGATCTGGATGATGGAAAAGGAACTACAGGTCTATTGTTCTACTTTGCTGATGGACCTATCACTTGGAGCTCTCAAAAACAGCCAACAGTGGCTTTATCCTCCTGCGAATCGGAGTTATGGCTGCAACTTCAGCAGCCTGCCAAGCGATTTGGTTAAGGGGATTGTTAGCTGAAATTACGGGAAGGGAAAAGGAGCTGGTGGTAATTAAAGTTGACAACAAATCTGCAATTGACCTAATGAAACATCCTGTGTTCTTCGGGAGAAGCAAACACATTGATACTCGCTATTTTTTCATACGTGAATGTGTTGAGAAAGATCAGATCAAGGTTGAACACATCAACGGGGATCAACAACGAGCTGATATCTCACCAAAGCTCTACCGAAGATTAAATTTACAGAGATGAGAGAAATTCTGGGGGTGAAGATGATTGAAGATACTGGAAAATAACAGAAGACTCAAGGTCAAGATTGGGGGGGTGATTGTTGGACCAATCTTGACATTAACAAATTTAGGGTCTATTTGTAGTTTATTTTTAAATATTATCTAATTAAATAAAGGGATAAGTCAAGGTAGTTTGAAACTTTATCTCCAATGGATTTGAGATAAGTCTTGGTGATTTAAAGTTTATCTCAAAAGGATATGAGATAAAGCCTAATTTGTAGGAGTTGATTAACTTGATGGACAAGTTAGTTAGCTATAAATATAGGTAGGTTTTTCTTTGATGGATGTAAGTTTTTTCCTATCAATTAATTGGAGAAGGAGTTCCAAAACTATTGCTGTGTTTTTGTTTGTTTTTCAAATCTGGTATCAATATACTACAGTTTTATCTCCATCGATGGCTTTCATTTTGTTGATAGACTTTGAAGGCACATGAGATGATGAAGAAGATGAATGTTACAATGACTATGAAAACGGACTAATCAGTTTTAATTAGCAACAACCGGTGATCAACGTAACATTAATTTTACCCCTAATTTATGTTTTTATAGCTTTAAGTTTTGTAATGAGTAGCATCCATTGAGATACCATTCTTATTTTCCTATGAATTTAAACACCAATGGTTGTGATTGTTATGGACTTTGAAGCTTTGTTTTCTTAACTATTTTTGGGTGTCATTACAATCCTTTAACAAGATTTGATATCTTCACTTTTCTTTTGCAAATCAAGAAGTAAATTGAATTTACTCTTTTCAAATCCTATCGATTTTTTTTATCTAGAGTTATTAAAAGTTGATTTAAAGGGTTAGATTGAATGCTATACTTTGCTTTTCAAATGACATGTTTCAACGGGCTTGAAGCTAAAAGGGAGATTTTAATACGTTAATGTGGTTTTCTATACGCGCTGTCCAAACTATTATGATTTGTGCATGGTTTTAAAACTAAAACAAATGCATCAGAATTAAGACACGAACCAATATAAGCCAAAATCCCAGGTCGCCCATTAGAAGTCTAGATGCAAACCAAAATTCAATTAAACACCATAGAGGGTTTAAGAGTACACCTTGTCGAGTTGAAGACGATAACCAAATTGAAGATGCCTCATGACAACAATCTGGTCACTAGGTCCGACTACATGAACTACATACAAATACTAATCACTCAATCATGTTGGAATAAAGACACGTGCATGGGTCGACTAATGGGTTTAACTCGTCTGCATGGGTCACGTGCGTGGCATAGCTGCAAATTAATAACGTTGGAGTTTGTTGGAGAGTACCTAGTCTATAGTTAGTTCCTAGTCTTTTGTTTGTTTCCTATTTTTCAGTATTCAGTTAGTTTGTTTAGGTTGTAATCTTGGCTATATATAGCTTTCTTGAATGATGAATAAGAAATCAGTTTCAGTTCATACCATTGTTAATTACTTTAACATTTGGTATCAGAGAGAAAGAACCGATCATGAGCAGTGAGAAACTAAAGATTTCTGAGTTCGATGGGCACTATGATCATTGGAGAGAGATGATGGAGAACTTGCTGCGAGCAAAACAGTTATGGGAACTAATTGATCCGGGAATGCTCATGGCACAAGTTGAACCTGTTGAAAATAGTGATAAAGAGACACATGTTGATCACCGACTTAGCTTTTTTATGGCACAGACTGGTGATGCAGGTAACCACTGTCTATGGTTTTTAGATTTGGGTTGTTTCAACCATATGTGTGGGGACAAGGGAAAATTCATTAATTAATTTGGATGAAAACTATTCTCATTCGGTTAAACTAGGAAACAACAGTAGATTGAAAGTGGGTGGAAAGGGTGTGGTGAAGCTCATAATTAATGTTGTAACATACATCGTCAGTGATGTCTATTTTGTGCCAGATCTTAGAAATAATTTACTAAGCATGGGTCAACTTCAAGAAAGAGAGGGTTAATAATCCTTATTAGAGATGGAGCATTCAAGATTTATCATCCTAATAAAGGTTTTTTATTTGAAAGCTCCATGACTAATAATCGAATGTTTCCTTTGTATGAGCAATTTTGTGATTATAAAGGAAAGAAACAGGTTGATTGTTTATATTCTACTGATGAAAATCTTTCACAATTATGGCATGAAAGATATGGCCATTTGCATACAAACATGAATTATTACACAAAAGGAAATGGTCAAAGGCTTGCCAAAGTTTACTATTGATGATAAGGTATGTATTGATTGCTTAGCTGGGAAGCAAAGTAGAAAGCCCATACCAATGTACAGTACTTGGAGAGCTAAAGAGGTTCTAGAATTAATTCATTCTGACATTTTTGGGCCAGTTAAACCCACTTCACAAAGTGGAAAGAGATGCATACTCAACTTTATTAATGATCACAGTCGAAAAAGTTGGGTTTATCTGCTAAGTGAAAAGTCAGAAGCTTTTGAAAGTTTCAAGAACTTTAAAAGCAAAGTAGAGAAAGAAAGTGGAAAGGTAATCTAAGGACTTCATACAGATCGCAATGGTGAGTTTCTTTCAAAGGAGTTTAACAAGTATTGTGCAGACCATGGCATTCAACGGCAGCTAACAACGAGATTCACGCCACAACAGAATAGTGTGGCGGAGAGGAAGAACCAAACAATAATCAACATGGTGGTGACTCTTTTAGCTTCCAAGAACATGCCAAAGTAGTTTTTGGCTGAAGCTGTTGTTTGGAGTTACATTCTTAATAAGTGTACAACCAAGGCATTGGAGGATATTACACCACAAGAGGCATGGAATGGAGAAAAACCAAATGTCGATCACTCAAGAACATGGGGATGTCTTGCCCATGTTCACATTCCCAAAGAAGTACATACCAAACTCGACAACAAAAGTGTTAGATGCATTTTGCTGGGTACAAGTGAAGAATCCAAAGGGTATCGAGTTATTGATCCACTAATTATGAAGGTGATGGTAAGTAAAGATGTGATCTTTGAAGAAAACAAACAATGGAATGAAGTGCTGATCAAAGAAAGAATGATGTTGAAGCATTGACTTGGGGTGATGAAGTTCAGATTCAAGAAGGTCTTGAAAATGGAGGTCAACATGAAGACATTAAGCTGCCTCCTGAACAGACTAAAGAAGCAGAACCAAACGACATAGATATTCCAGAATCAAGCAATGCTAGAGCAAGGGAGGGACATGTAAGTAAAGAAGAGCAGTAGAGAATTGCTATGGATGCAGAAATCCATGCCATTGAAAAAAACCACACATGGCATCTAGTAGATTTACTAAAGGCAGCTAAGTGCATTGGCGTTAAGTGGGTTTATAAAATAAAGTTAATGAACGCGGCGAGATAGAGAAGCACAAGGCCCGATTAGTGGCAAAAGGTTGTGGGCAAGAGTATGGGATTAACTATACTGAAGTTTACACGCCAATAGCTAGAATGGATACCATACGTCTAATAATAGCTATTGCGGCCCAAAGACGATGGATCATTCTTCAAATGGACGTTAAGTCTGCATTCTTGCATGGAACTTTGGAAGAAGATGTGTTCGTGCGGCAACCTCAAGGTTATGTAGTGAAAAGTATGGAGCACAAGGTGTACAAGCTTCACAAGGCGCTGTACAGACTGAAGCAAGCTCCTAGAGCTTGGTTTAGTCGAATTGAGAGTTACCTTCTTAAGGAAGGTTTTACAAGAAGCAAGGCTGAACATACCCTCTTTATAGAGAAAAACTCGAAGGGGAACATTTTGTTTGTCGATATATATGTTGATGATTTAATTTATAGAGGTGATGACTTGAGGATGTTCAAAGTTCAAACAATCAATGAAGGAGTTTGAAATGTCTGATCTTGGTAAGATGATGTTTTTTTAGGTATCGAAGTGTTGCAGATGGCTCATGGGATACATATTTCACAAAAGAAGTATGCACTCGAGATAATCAAGCGTTTCAAGATGGAAAACTGCAACTCAGTGTGCAGCCCCATTGTTCCCAATCGCAAACTGAAATGCGATGAAGGCAAGAAGATAGATGAAACGATCCTCAAGCAAATAGTTGGGAGTCTTACGTACATCACCACAACCCGACCTGATACGGTGAGTTTAAATAAGTCGTTGTATGTCTAATCCGACTGAAACTCATTATGAAGCTGCACAAAAGGTGTTAAGGTATTTGCAAAGGACTATACATTATGGTATTTGGTACAAGTTTGGAGGAGAAGGTGCAATGGAGGTTTATACAGACAGTGATTTCGGTGGTGATTTTGAATACAGAAAAAGCACCTCGGGCTATGTGGTGTTATGAGATGGTGGAGCAGTAGCTTGGCAATCAAAGAAACAGGATATTGTGGCTCTATCATCTACTGAGGCCAAATATGTAGCGGCTTCAACGTGTGTTTGTCAAGTGATTTGGGTTAGAGAAGTGCTTGAAGACTTTGGATTGGCATTAAAGAGTAGCACAATTATTAAGTGTAAATATCAATTATAAGTGTAAAATACATCAACCATTAGTTATCGAAAAATACGGTGTTTCATAGGAGATGCAAACATATAGGGGTTCGTTTTCACTTCCTGCACGATTTGGTTAAGGAAGGAACAATTACACTGGAGCATTGTGGCACAAGAGATCAAGTGGCTGATATAATGACTAAACCATTGAAACGCGAATTGTTTAATGAACTAAGGAGGAAGCTTGGAGTGTGCTCTGTGAAGGACAAACTTGATTTGAAAGCTCAAGATTGAGGGAGGGTATGTTGGAATAAAGACACGTGCATGGGTCGATTAAATGGGTTTAACTCGTCTGCACGGGTCACGTACGTGGCATAGCTGCAAATTAATAACGTTGGAGTTTGTTGGAGCTTACCTAGTCTATAGCTAGTTTCTAGTCTTTTGTTTGTTTCTTATTTTTCAATATTCAGTTGGTTTATTTACGTTGTAATCTTGCTATATATAGCTTTCTTGAATGATGAATAAGAAATCAGTTAAGTTCATACCATTGTTAATTACTTTAACAAATCAAACCCCAATCTCTAACTGGTTTGTCTCTGAAAGCTCCCGAACAAAAAATCGAATCCCTATTTGATTTTCTTGATTACTTGATAACACCAGCAGAGACAAAGGTGGATGTAGCGCGTACTTGCCTGTAGGTCAAGAGGGGGAAACACTTCCAGCGACTCAACATTGGTTGCTTGCTGCAAACGACAGTGATGGCCAATCAAGCGTCAACGGCTGATGGAGTGTGAGGGGATTAGGTTTTGCAACTTTTACAAGTATGGTTGAGTAATTGTGTGTTTATATCCCCACACCCTTAACCCCTTTTTATCATTACCTGGTGACTTATTCCCCAAATTGTTTGTAACCCTTGATCGTAATTTTCCTCTAAACAAATTATGCCGCGCTTTGACAATTAATAAAAACCAATGTGAAACCCTAAACACAAAAGACGCGTCTACTTTCCTCATCCGATTTTTTACCACGAAAAGTATATGTAGCATTCTCTAGGGCCATCTCGCCCCATGCATTAAAACATCTTACCCATCTGGAGCAAAATGACCATCCGTAACAAATATACTGTTTACTGGGACTTCTTACAAGATATTAATCAGTCACAGGTGTTTACTATTCAAAACAATTTTCCAAAATAAAACATACACAAATACAAACATGATTGCCTTAATGTTTTATTAAAACCAACAATTTCATTGATTTCGACAATATGCAACAAACAATGGCATATAGAAGGATCGTTGGGGATACTGAAAAGTACCAAAGTCGCAATATGGGAGGAGATTGCAGCCCAATTCAACAAAGAAATGGTCATGCAAATGCCACAATCGGTCATTATTGTTGTCACAAGTTAAGTTAAATGCCTTAGATGACAGGGACAATTAATTTATAATTCAGTTCGAACAGTTCTCAAATGAGCGACGCATTAGTCAGTTCGTAATTATTACAAAACAAAAAATTAACAATCAAATCCAAACATTACAAAACTTACACCGCTTATTATGAATATGAACTAGAAACATTAAATTTCACAAGTAAGATCACTCATATTTTACATCACATAATTGAACAAATATTAACAGTATGGTCTCGTTTTTGACTGAGTCTTTTTATTAGAAAAACCGTAAACCAAACCGGCCACATTCAGTTTTTTAATATGACTGATGGTAATTTCATAAGTTAGATGATTTTAATGGTATAAACTACCCTATATAAACATTTTACTCTATAGAATTGGTCACTATTTTAGGTATGACAAACTAGATGGTTAACTGATCTGCTATATCACAATCAGATGCCGTTATTTCTTAAGTTTATTGTCTATATATCTATATATATACACACACACACACAAAATACTACCCACCTCGATTCAAACCTGTTACCCAAGCAGTGAAGAATAAGTTGATGCCCACCCTCCAAAAAAAATAAAAAATAAACCACTGCTGAGTGTTTACGCCTACCACATGGTTAAACTTGTTTGAAAATCTGGTCCATTGTCTAACTGCTTTCACGTGTAACTATACTAATAACTATACTAGTTTAAAGGTTCAGGAACAAGATAACAGTATCTCATATCCACTCCCATTCCCAAATTATCCATTTTGCCAATACAAATCTTTATGCAGAAACACCAAAAAAAATCCTAGAGAGAGAGAATAAAGACCCAACAGCGCATGAAAAACATTATCATTCTAAGGTTTTAAGAAGCCTAAACAAACCTGCTGCTTCACGGATTCTTGAAAACTCGATACAGAACGCCTGGACTTCAATGAAAAGATCTTGAACGTTGATTATCTTGTTTCTGATCAAACTCTGCAAGAAAACACACACAAGCCTCACCAACCGATTCTGCATGTACTTATCCTTGATATTCTCGCATGATGATATACAGTTGGTTATGTACATATGCACAAACTCGGTTGGTAACTCAACCGCGGTGGTTAACCTGTTCACAACTTCCATTGAATGAAGACTCATGTCCATGTTCACAAGAACTGTGAAATACTCAGAGATCTCAGGTGAGTTCATTAGTTTGATTAGAACTTCAACTGCAATTAAAGGATTGTTCTCCACCAATTCAGGTAGTTTTCTTGGAGTTAACCCGCAATGATACACAAGTTTCGGGTCAGATGCTAACTCGAGCAGAACTTGTTCTTGTTGAGCTGGAGCGAGCGGGCCCTTCAATGCTTTTTCAATCAGGTCACGTACAGCTGCACCACGACTCGTGTCAGCACACATCCCCAAATCCCAAAGTGGTTCATGAGTGTTGTCAGGGTTGACCCATACCAATTCTCCTTCTAGAACCGGGAGTCTAGGTGGACGGGGTCTTGTCCAATGAGGATATAGTCCTTCCAATGAGGAAGATTGTAACAGGCCTGTTACTGTTTCTTCTCTGTCACCAGATCCAATCTTAGGTTTGACTCCGGGCTGAAGGTCAAATTCAGGGGAATTAACGTCACACCCACGTGGAACATCAGGGTCAGGTATCACATTTTTAATTGCCGTGTCTTTGAAAAAGCAGTTAAACAAGTTAGGCTTAGTTTTGTCAAGGTATTGTTTCTGTAGCTGGTCGAGTGGTGGGAAACTGTGTGATGAAGGATCATATTTGTTGATGTAATCTGCTGCTGATACTTTCAATACCTCTTTGGTCCCACCTAGCAGATGAAGAATGAATGATCTTTCAGAATTTTCGGTTTTTTCATCAGTTGCAGCATTTACAAGCAAAGAAAGGTATGGATTAGTGGATGATTGTGGAGAGGAATATGCATGATGGAGTAAAGAAAATGCAACTAAGCGCTCAGTGGGTTTCAGAAATTTTGGTGTGTCTTCCAAGAGAATAATGAGAGCAGAGCAGATTCCAAGATGCAGAGAGCGAGGAATCTTCGAGGAAAAATCAGTGATGATTTCTTCAATGGGACGTTTTTCACCATCCTTAAGTAGGGAATACAGGACAGCAGTTGACGGTTTCCCGATCATCTTCTATCCTACAAAAGTAATAAAAGATCACTTAAGTTTATAACCCTCATTAAGCAAAAAATTGCATGGAACATTTCTAATCTCAGTAAACTTGTTTTCAAAGATAAAAATTACTACTTTCCATGTTCAATACTTCAGTTCTAGAAAGATGAAGGTGGCAAAATGGGTAGGTTGGACAAGTTTGGTAATGGATCAAAACAAGAAGTATTTACAGCAGATCAAACAGGTATGGTCAAGTGAAACAAGAACACTTTTTATCCATTTTCAAAATTTTATAGACAACAAAAAAGTGTCATGCATGATTACAAAACCCATATTATTGTGATTATAATCAACTAATTTTTATTAACGGATTTAAGATGCAATATGCATTTGAATAAAATTCAAATCACTTTTGATCAGTTAAACCCATCTGCCATCTTTCCAGTAGCTTGACCCATATGACGCATTAGAGATAAAGTGATAAACATAACTCAAATCAACCCATTCATGGTAAGTACACAGCCATACCTAACCAGAATTGAACATGATGTTTATAATTCTTCAGATCAACATACGTTAAATCCTTAACATACCCCATTTGACCCATTAGAGATAAAACATAACCCAAATCAACATATATTGAAGCATAGGAACAAAGTTTAGTTGAAATGGTTTGTATAAAGTCAAGTATTTCTAAATTATGGTCTGAAACTAACAGAATGTGAGTGGATTATATAATAAGAAATTTAAAATATTCATATGCTTATGCTTATGAAGGAAGTCGCAAGAGATATGTTTATATCATAGTAATCCATAACGTTTCAAATGCCCAAAGAGTAAACTAGGATTGCCACAAAATTAATAAAAACCAATGAAAAATAAATATATCATTTCTCAGCAGCATATGCATTTAATGGATAAATTCAGATAGCATCTTGAAATATTTAAAAGCGTCATACGGATTACTAAATCATAGCTTCTTCAAGAGAAACATGTATGGTTGTGTTTCTACTTGCCCTTAACTTAAGCATACAAAAACTGCTACAAAGGACAAACAAAGTAAGCATCCCATGTCTCTATGACATATAAGCATTCACATGTGTGTCGCTTTCTCCTACTTTACATAAATGTTGTTATAACAATAAACACATCCTACAGTTTCAAGGCGCCACACATCCAGTGTATAAAAAAATTAGGAGCAACAACAATCAGCACTTCCTTACTTAAGAAAAATTAAATGCCTGTTGTTTTCTCCATGGTCACAGATATTGCTATAACGATAACCGAAAAAGCATCCTGTATTTCTAAGAAACATATGCAATTAAGGGTCAATATAATATAAACACTTGCAGTAAGGTTAAAGCATCATAAATCAGCAATTAATTGCTTGTTTAGAACTGTGATATGTTTGTTGTTTTCCTCCTTTTACTCAACAACAACCCTTAGAAATTACACCGCACTTTCTTTGTGAAATTTTGCACCAAGGATATAGAACTTTCACAAGGAACATAAAATATAAGATCAAAACAACAGAGCAAAAAACATAGCAACAACAGATAGGATAGGAACCAAGGATCAATAGACGCAAGGTTAAGAACAAAAACGAGAATAAAGAACAAGAAATGGGATAAAAGGAAAATGGGCAATACCAAAAGTAGCCCGCACAACCCCAATCGATAAGAAATGAATAACCATTATTTTAGAAGAGACACTCCGAAACAACCAAAAATCAAGTCTCCAATAGTCCAAGGTAAAAGAATGAACCACCTCTCTAATTTGTAAAGTTCCCACCAAGACTAGCAATAAAGGGATCACTCTAGACCGCCAAGATCTCCAAAGGAATATAAGATCACACCACAACAATCAGTAAGAAAACCCCTACTATGATTATTAATAAAGGAACCACTTCAAAGTCACCAAATAACAATCCTCTAAAGGTAGGGAAAGAACCGCCGGTTCTCCATTCTAATCCATAAAAAAATCAACCACCAAAATTAGCTATAAAGGAATCAATCCAAGACCACCAATACAGGCAATGAAGATTTTGATAAGAATCCACCACAACAATCTATAAATAAATTAATCACTGGAATTAATTGTTGTGTTGTGGGCTCCTATCCATCTTGGGTCGGGCCCTGAAACAGCCCGCAGACATGCTGCAGAATAGGGTTGAGGGTAGCCGGCCCTAACCCTAATCTGCCACAGCTTATTTTTGTTAAGTTTTTATTGTCTTTTATTATAAATACCCACATATGTACTTGTAATCTTTGAGTCTTGAAAGTAATAAAAAAAACTGGTTCGTAGCCCGTGGACGTAGGTCAATTCTTGACCGAACCACCTTAAATCGCTGTGTTCTTTACTGCTTTGATTATTATTACTGCTCGTGTGATTGTGTGTGTGTTTCTGCCGAGAACATCAACAACACTGCTGCTGTCTTTCTTTTGCTGCTGCCGCCAACCTGCAATCAGCAAGGCTGCTGATTGCCATCGACAACCACCAGCAACCGCCATTACAGCCGCCACAAAGGGGTTTTGCTGCTACCAAGAACAGGCTACTGCTCTGTTCTTTTCTGTGTGCTGCTGCTGCTGTTTCCTTTTTTCGGCCCTGTCTCTGATCAAAGAACAGCCTTCAAAACAGGTTCTGTTTTGTGTTTATTCTGTTCAGTTTGATTAGTTCAAGTTGTTGGTTGTTTGGTGAATCTTATTCCGCTGCGTAGTTACTTTTGTTATTACCTTTATTGCTATCGTAATCTCGTCACTCGTTTTAGAAATCAATTAAAAATACCGACAAGTTCTTAAGGCCCGAGCCGTAGTATTGTATTGATTTCTGTGCCCTAATCCTCGGGTCAGCCGCGTACACGTAATACCTAACAAGTGGTATCAGAGCCTTGGTTGCTCTCATCCTTTGATCTCCGGTATTATAGCTGATGAGGGTAAAACGAGAATCGACAAGTTTGATGGCGTCGATTTTGGATGGTGGAAGATGCAGATCGAGGACTTACTTGTTCAGAAAGATTTGAGTGCAACACTGCTTGGTGATAAACCTGAAAGCATGAAAGATGCTGATTAGGCTGCACTAGATAGGAAAGCTGTTGCTGTGATTAGACTCTCGCTGACAAAGAATGTTGCCTTTAACATTCTGAAGGAAACCACAGCCAAAGGCGTCATGGATGCACTGTCTAACATGTACGAGAAGCCGTCCGCAGCCAACAAGGTCTTTCTGATTCGGGAACTTGTAAACACGAGATTGAAGGAAGGTGGTTCTGTTAACACACACATTAACAACTTTAACTCTATTATCTCTCGCCTAGTGTCTGTCGATATCAAATTCGATGATGAAGTCCTAGCCCTACTATTGTTATCCTCGTTACCTGAAAGCTGGTCAAGAACCGTTACAGCAGTTAGTAGTTTGTCTGGGAACACTAAGCTTAAACTTGATGGAGTTCGCGACTTGATTATGAGTGAGGACATTAGAAGGAGGAGCACTTGTGAGTCTTCCAGTTCCTTGTTGAGTACTGAAGGCAGAGGAAGGAAGAATGAACGAGGTGGTAATAGGGGCCGATCTAAATCAAAGAGAAGAAGTAAATCAAGACCAAAAAAAGATATTACTTGCTGGAATTGTAAGGAGACTGGGCACTTCAAAAGTCAATGTCCTAAACCATCAACATCTAAAGAAAAGAAAGAGGTTAACGCTGCTACAGATGATACAGATGATGATACTCTTATTTGTTGCGTTGAGAATACCACCGAGTCATGGATCATGGATTCTGGCACTTCTTTTCACGCTACCTTTAGCTCAAAGAAGATGAAGAATTTGAGAACAGGAAACTTTGGCAAGGTTTGTTTGGCTAATGATCAGACTCTGGATATTACTGGGATGGGAGACATTGATCTGAAGACTCCTCTAGGAAATACATGAACATTAAAAGATGTTAGGGTAATTCCTAAGTTGAGGAAGATGCTAATCTCTATTGGGCAGCTAGATGACCAAGGTTATGATGTGTTGTTCGGGGGTGGACAATGGAAAGTCGTCAAAGGAAACTTGGTAGTTGCTCGTGGGAAAAAGAAAGGTACTTTATACATGGTTGAGGTACCAACAGGTGACATGAATGCAGTAACCAGTGGACCAAGTCAATCCAGTCTGTGGCATCAACGACTTGGTCATATGAGAGAGAAAGGCATGAAGATGCTAGCAGAGAAAGGTAAACTCCAGACTTGAAGAAAGGAAAACTTGAAACCGGATTCTGCGAACCATGTGTGCTTGGTAAGAAGAAAAGTGTTGCTTTTGTGAAGACGGGAATGACACCTAAGGCTGAAAAACTTGAACTTGTCCACACTGATGTGTTTGGACCAACTCCTGTGACATCATTAGGAGGCTCCAGCTATTATGTTACCTTCATTGATGATGCGACGCGCAAGGTATGGGTTTATTTTCTCAAGAACAAGTATGATGTGTTTGATGTTTTCAAGAAATGGAAAGCAGCTGTTGAGATGGAAACCAATCTGAAGGTGAAGTGCATAAAATCAGATAATGGAGGGGAATATATCAGCAATGAATTTGTGAATTACTGTGGTGAAAGAGGAATCAAGATGATTAAGACGGTTCCCGGTACTCCCCAACAAAACGGAGTAGCTGAGAGAATGAACAGGACGTTGAATGAACGAGCCAGAAGCATGAGACTGAATGCAGGGATTCCCAAAACCTTTTGGGCTGATGCAGTTAACACTGCTGCATATCTGATAAACAGAGGACCTTCGGTTCCTCTTGATTTCAAAATACCAGAAGAGGAATGGCTTGGAAGAGAGGTTAGTTACAAACATCTGAAGGTATTTGGTTGTGATGCCTACACTGGTGTGAAAGACTTTGAGAGGGATAAGCTTGATCCCAAGGCAAAGAAATGCACCTTCATTGGCTATGGATCTGAATCGATAGGATATAGGCTTTATGATTTTGAAGCCAGGAAAACTATCAGGAGTCGAGATCCGGTCTTTAATGAAGCTAAACTCTACAAAGACAAGGATTCAACCATACTAGAAACTCGTAAAGATCAGGTGGTGTTTGAAGATGATAACCAGAGTTCAGAAAGCCATGGGTCAGAGACAGAAAGTCAAAATACAGAAGAAGAAAGTTTAGAAACTAAAGATAATGATCAGGAAGAATTTGGTGAACAAAATCTCTTTGATAGTAGGAGTTCAGATCCTGTGGATGAACAGTCCCCACCAACAAATGATTCAGGAAATCCAAATACTTCACATTGGGTTAGGAGGTCTACTCGAACGTCTGTACCTCCTCAACGATATTCTCCATCAGTTAACTATCTTCTTCTCACTGAAAATGGTGAACCACAATGCTACTCAGAGGCTATTAGTGTGAAAGATTCGTCTCAGTGGGAGCGGGCAATGAAAGAAGAAATGGGTTCACTTGAAAAGAACCAAACTTGGGTTCTTACTAAACTTCGCACAGGGAAGAAGGCGCTTCAAAACAGATGGGTATATAGAATCAAGGACGAAGGTGATGGAACTAAGAGACACAAAGCACGATTGGTAGTTACTTTTGTTATTACCTTTATTGCTATTGTTATCTCGTCACTCGTTTTAGAAATCAATTAGAAATACCGACAAGTTCTTAAGGTCCGAGCTGTAGTATTGTATTGATTTCTGTGCCCTATCAGAATCCTCGGGTCAGCCGCGTACACGTATTACCTAACATTAATGATAAGGGATCCACTCCAAACCACAAAGATAATGAGGATTAAAGGGTAGAAGAGCATCAACTCAACCCAATTTTTATTCATCACTCAACTCCCTCTTACAATATCAAGCCATCATTTTAAGAGGTTCTTATATTACAAACGTTGCAAAATAAAATAAAAAAAATGATAAGAGAACTAAAAGAAAAGACAACTAAATCTTACTTGTAAGTTGTAACTTGTAACACATAAACAATGCATTATAAAAATAACCAATAGCGAGGTGGGACATGATTCTGAAACTGTGAGTACTTTTCTATGCATGTTCAGCACCATGGTTTTAAAAAACGGAGGCTCCGCCTCAGGGGCTTGTTTTGTATGTGCGCCTCATATGACTGAGGCGTGCGCCTCGGGTGCGCCTCATGTGCGCCTCGGGGGGTTTTCACTTTGTTTTTGATGTTTTTGACTTTTTATGTCAGTTTCAAACGTTCCATGTCTTTTTAATGTGTGTTTTTTGATGTCTTTGATGAATCTTATGATGAAATTAGTCTGTATTTTATTTTTTATAAGATATATAATTTTTATATTTATTTTTTAATTCCGCCTCGGCCTTACGCCTCGGTTCGCCTCGAGGCTTACGCCTCATGAGGCGAAGGGAAAACGCCTCGAGGCTCGATTCCGTACTTTTAAACCTTGTTCAGCACCAACTTACCCATATTTTTTTTGAGTGTTGTGGGGAGAAACACCTACAGATCCACATGGAATAGTCAACCATAATTATGTTTCGAGAAAGGAGAAATAAAAGGAGTGTAATGGCGGACTATTTTCACATTTCCCACAATCTTTTGTGAACCCAAGTAAGGTTTGAAGATTTAAGGTGCCATTAATTTGGAAGAGATGAGGCAGACACCAATCAACTAAAGAAGAAAGTGTTGGATGCTAATGTGTGAAAAACAAGAGAACGGTGTGATATTATTTAAGGACTCAAAGCTCTTGCTAACGTGTTCATAATTTTTAGTTTTTAAGCCTGATTTTACGGACTTCAACATACACAAAGTTTTCAAGATTGAAAACTGAAGGATTTTGGACCGCTCAAAGGTTCAGGTGATGAAGTTTTCCTTGAACAAGGTATTGCCAACGAAAAGAAGGTCGGTATGTTAACTAAAGACGCAATTGAACTGACTGGATTACAGAGCCTAATAGAGAAGAGGGTAATCTCGCTAGTAGAGATTGGTATGTGGAATAAAAAAACTGAATTGGAAATGGCCTGTGATAATTTAAACCTTTTCTTTCAATCCAGTAATGACTAATGAGAAAGAGTGATATGCTCAAAGTGAAGTAGTTGTGAATCAGAATGCGATTTTACAACAAGATTGAACTATTGAAGGTTGTGGTGGAAGTTACTAAATGTCTAAAAATGTAATACTTGCATGTGCTAGTGGGTCGAATTAAATCGAAACTCGAAAGGCAAACTGGAAAAGGTAGGGAAGGTTCATCAAATTAAAGTGGAATACCAGAAAGCAGGAGAAAAATAAAGGGATTGATTCAAATGGTTGTCTTTAGTAATGTATTATATAGCAATTTGAAGCAAAGTTTGTTGTGAGAGATTTAATCAATCAAAGATGTAACAGATGGTTAAACTTTGAGTACAAGAAATAAATTCATGATTTCATAAGTCTGGAAAATTAAACTTAAGCAAAACACATCAAAATTAAACTGAATCTATTCATCATTCAAGTAGAAAATTGAGCAAGATTACCGAATACGATTATACACAACATCTATCAAAAATACTAATTGCTCCAATAAGGCACCTATTAATATCGCAAACTAATTAGAAACAGTTCAACAAGCAACAAACGATTACACCTGAACTTACATAAAGAAGACGATGAAACCCTAGAAACAACAAAAGAGGCGAATTGAAACCTTAAGAAGATGAGATCCAAACGCACAAAGAGTGATCGAGTGAATGATCGTACCAGTGATTACTGCTTTATCGCAGTCACCGATTTGGATGAGAGAGTGAGATTGATGTTGAAATCGACAGGAGACTTCGAAGTAGAGTTACCGCAAGCAAACTTATGTTTTGTAATCGACCACTTAGCCTTATAATTTCACATATTTATCCCCACTACTTTTTAACATGTATCACACAAGTTTAAACGGAATGGTGTTATTCAACCCCACGTTTTGTGTGTTGGATGAAAAGGTTAAAGAGATGCTCAAGTAATAAAGGATTGAGCGGTCCAACCGCTAATAGCAAGCTGTGGCTGTAGGGGGTTATGGGTATAAACCAACCATTCTCTGCCCCTGTCAAGCCAAAGCCAAGACGACATTTGATTTTGTTACCTCATGTTTAAACTCATCATTGCCAGCCAAAACCCGAATCATAACACATAGAAGATTCAAGACAAAGTCTTTCGAAGAATGAAGTCATGAAGACTTGGAAGAAGTTGATTCTTCCGAAGTATAAATAGACCTCAGAAGAAAATATTCTTCCAAAGTCATTTCGCCTTCGGAAGAATCAACTATGAACCAGTGGAAATAAGTATGGGTTGTCTGACATCCGCTGCCAACTCTGATACACTGCATGACGCTTTCCCATGCCCATGCAGTTGACCATACTTTAATCCACTGTTCATCTTTATCAGTTAGTACAGTTACCATACTTAGTTGGTGACAAAAGGTAAGTCATAGACCTGTCATGACTACCTAATCTAGGATAATATTTTATTTTAGATACTTTACTTCTAGCAATGTAGTATTTGTCTAGTGGTAAATTCCAGCTGGTTTTCCAAGTATAACCGGCTGTAGGTTGTAGTATAAAGTATCTCAGGTCCTTGTATTTCTATGTAAGCTTTGTAACACTTGTAATAGAACTTGAGAGCAATATACAACATCCTTGAAAACCATATTAGTCTGTTCTTGTTCTTAGTTCTGTCTCAGTTACTTGTGTTCTTAGTATCATCTATATAAACCCGGTTCCCCATTTGATCTATTAAAATGTTCTAAAACTCTTCTCATTGTGAGACTGATTGTACTGACCATCCCTTTTAACGGTCCTGCAATTGGTATCAGAGCTTTTTAGGCTCTTGATTGTAAGATCTCACCATCTTAAATCCTTTCAGTTTCACAAAACACTTAACAACTCAAATGGCAGTTATCACAAAGGCTGATATGGAAACCGGGTTTATGACAAAGTCTCCACTGATCACTCCTGATGACTTTGATACTTAGTGCCAAAGAATGGAAGGCTTCATCAAGTCTCAAGACTCTAGGATGTGGGAATCTGTTGTCTATGGATCTCATGTATCATCCACCTCTTCAGCCGCTACCAGTGGTGGTATGTTGAGATTGTGGATACTCAAATGGATGTTGGAGTAACTGTTAAGATTATGGTAACTCCAACAATCGGCAGAGTTCAGACCTTCATGTGGTTGCAAGGGATTGCAGAGAACCACATCATCATCTCATCTGCTACCCTGACAACTCACAAAAGGGTCCTTTCATCACCTTCCTGAAGACACCAAGAGAGAGCTACATCCAAGGAAGCCCATTCTAAGAGACAAGCTCTTCACAAGCCTTTGTGTCTACTGATGAAAGCACAGGCAACTTTCTCTTTACCCTTAAAGACCTGGACTGTATCCATCTAGATGATCTAGAGTACATGGAAATAATCCAGCAAATGACTCTTCTCACTCACAGATCCATGAAGTTTTACAAGAGGACAGGGAGGAAGTTTTCTAGCAATACAACCAGTGGAAAGTTTGGGCTGGACAAAAGCAAAGTGAAGTGTTACAATTGTAACCAAATAGGACACTTTGCTAGAGAGTGCAAGGCACCAAAGACAAATGGTGGCCAAGCACAAACCAGACCAAACTACACTAATGGAGCTCCCCAGAATGAGAAGACCAAGCAGCAAGCTGTAGTTGCTGATGAAGAGGGAAGCTTTGACTGGAGCTTTCAGGTTGAGGATGCATCTCCAAACTAAGCACTGATGGCAGATCATAAAGAAGCCAAGGTATTGGAACATCTTTGTACACCTGAATGTAATGCTAAAGTTAACTGATATAGGTCCTATAACTTAGAGATGAGAACCGATCTTGAGTCCTTAAAAATTTTAAAAGCTGACTTCAAAAGAGCTGAAAATAATTACAAACTTAAAATAGAAGACTTTAAGTTGTCTTCGGAAGAAAATTATGTCTTCAAGTCAAATAACTGCTTATAAGAAATTTACCTTCGGAAGAAATTCTGAGATATCTTCCGAAGCTTAAATATGCTTCTAAGTACTTACATGTATTTGAATGACAATTTTCTTTCGAAAGCAGATTTCAAGTTGTCTTCGGAAGAAAATTATGTCTTCAAGTCAAATAACTACTTATAATAAATTTACCTTTGAAAGAAATTCTGAGATTTCTTCCGAAGCTTAAATATGCTTCTAAGTACTTACATGTATTTAAAGGACAATTTTCTTCCGAAAGCAATTAAGTCTCGGAAGATTTTGAGAAAGACATTTCAACTCTTAAGCATGAACATACCAACTACAGGACTCAGATGAAAGATCTCATCACTAAGTTAACTAAATGCCAGGCTAAGCTTGTGATCAGTAAAGCTAGGGCAAATGTGTTCTTGAAGAAGAGACCTTCAAGAACATGATATCATCATCCTTGCATGCAAAAGTTTATTATCAGAATAAGCAGGGGCTGGGATCTACTGAGATAGCTCCTCCACACACTCTATTGTCTGTAAGATCTCCAAGGTGTGGAACTTATAAAGATGAACTTCTCCTCATAAACCCCATTGATGAATGGGATGAAGAGGAGATAGTGAAGGATGATTCTGAGAAGAGTGAAGAAGATCTTCCTAAAAAGGGTCACTGTTCTCTTAAGGAGAGGAAAGAATCTAGGATGACCAAGTCTTGGAGGAAGAACTTGATCAAGAAAGCAAAGAGAAAATCAAAGAAGGCTCAAGAGATCAAGGCCACTTTCGACTCTAAGTAGAAACAAATGTTTATCTATGTAGGATTTGAAGTGGTGAAGGCTGAAGACTCAACTATGAACTCTAGTACCAGGAGTTCTAGTTCATGTCCAACTCATCCCAGCAAAGAGAAGAAGGCTGATTAGCTGTGTATCACTACTACACAGCCTGAACCATCTAGTTCCAAAAGCAAGCCTCACCCTAAGAAGCTTGCTGCATCATTTGTGAAGATGAAGATGGAGGTGGAAAGTGATCAAGTTTAGTCTTTCTCTCAAAAGAAGACTCTCAGAATGAAGCAAATGGATTGCATCATGTGTGGTAGTACTTCTCTTCTTGCTAAGGATTGCATCTACAATCCTAAAAGTACTATTCACATTATCAAAGAGAAAACTTCTGAGAAGAAGTAGCTTCAGATGGAAAATCCTTTCCTTTCGGAAGCTCCAAGGTGAAAAAGAAGACAAGTGAAAACTTGCCTTCGGAAGAAATTTGGTCTCGAAAGAAAGGAATGCTTCCGAAGTACTGAAGCCTGCTGCAGTGAAAGCAAGATCTTACGAAGGTCCAGTCTCCAAAACTTCCAAAGTGTTGAAGGTCAAGTCCAATCTTTCAAAGATGGTGTGGAAGATGAAGAAAGACCAAGTGACTGAAAGTTCTTTATCAACAATAGCTAATGATCCTCAAAGCTTGAACACAGGATCAGTTACTGTTATATTGTCTTCAAATCCCTTTATTAAGCCTAAGACCAAGGCTTGGGTTTTCCAATTGGGACAGATAAAGCCCGACATCTTTAAGACTATGAGGAAGCCAACTGCTGGCTTCTCAGTGGTAGAAACAGCCATTGTCCCAAATAATAAGGTGACAACCTAGCAGCACCAGCTAGTGTTAAACCCACACCTTTTACTTCCCAACCACCAATACAGCCAAAAATAACCATCACTTACCAAAGAAAATCCAAATGAACCCCTGTACATGCTACTCAGTTTGTGCAGGCCCCTATATCATCACCCCATACTAGAGGAAGTGGACACTGGAGCAAACCACTCCCATCTCACAAATGATCAGTGCTAAGGTTCCTCATGCTCAGCCTGATGAGCTCACAACCCCTATAGCCTTAAGCCTTCACTTAGAGTCTCAAAACTCTAGTGAATAACCTTCAGGGGATAGTTACCATCCCCAGCCTCTTGATCTAAACCGACCATTCCCAAACCTTGAATTCTATGATGATGAAGACATGGAATTCAGTGAGTATCACGAGTCTCTCTTCTCCAACCCTGCTCAAGGAGAGATGAGTACTCCTATTTCTCCCATGTCTAGCCCACATCATCTACCTACTACTAAGGTAGATCTCCCTGAACATGTTCAGGAGGTCCATATGGAAAAGGCTCTCACTTCAGCAAGTGACTACATCATTAAGACCTCAACCATGGAAACCCAGCCCATTGACACTTCAGTTGAAGCTGTCATGGTGTAGGGGAAATCCAACAGCCAAGAACAAAATGCTGGTGATGAGGAAGAAGACTTGGTCCTATTCTCTCATCCCCCCATGATTCTTCAGATAAAGATAAGGGGAGTCTAAAGCTAAAGGTGCAAAAACTGACAAAAACATGCACCTATTTAGTCTCAAAGATAAGTCACTTGGAATCTTAGGTGACTATCTAACAAAGGAGGGTGAATGACTAGCAACTTGAGATCACTGATCTTAAGGGCATGTTAGCTGAGAGACCACTCCAGAGAACTCAACCAGGTCCATAAGAACCTATGGATGTGACAGACCCAACCCCAAGCTCACCTATGCAAGAAGGTGATGCTACTAAAAAGGGGGAGAAAGTCCAAACAATCACAGAACCTAGGAGTTCTTCATAAAGTATGGACTTTGAGGATTCACCACCCTCACTTGCAATGATCCATACTCAGCAACTTCCTCAAGTCTACATGAATGTGGACTCACTTGCCCAAGTTTACATAGATGTGGACACTTATACAAAGTTTGTTTGAGGAAGGTATTCCCAGAGCTATGCCTACCCTATCTCCTCACTCTAAGAATCCAATTATGGGATGGAGGTATGACACTGATAGAAGAGCTCTAGTCATCTATAGATCTCGGAAATTTTCAACTTTTTCAACCTGAGCTTCTATGAGATCATCCATCTGATTGATCTTCCACTTGTCAACTCAAGTCAAAACAAACAAGCTACAAGATTAACAGATAGGATTCAAGAAAGGGTGTTTGAAGAATACAAGCTGATGTCAAGACTATACAGACAGAGGATAACAGGTAAGGATTTTGGTCAACTGGATGTTGAGGTAGACCCTATGATTAGCTTCAAAGGAGAAGCCTTGACTGAAAGCCCAGAAGTTGAACCTGTGAACCTTGAGGCAAGAACTTCTTCAGCACCCATTACCCTTAGTTACCCATTACCCTTAGTGAGGCACCAGCTAGTGAAGGTTCTTTACAAGCTCTCTCTGGCCAGAGCTTGACTGCTGAATCAAGCAATGAAGGCCAAAGCTCTCTCCATCCTGAGTCATCAAGGCCTGTGAGTGACAAAGGGAAAAGAAAACTGACTTCTGAGGAGATTGAGGAGGATGAAAGAGAGAGGAAGAGGAAGCTAAGAGGAGAAAGTTCGAAAGAGTCGCCAGGCTTCATGGAAGCTGCCATCAAGGCTGCCCCCAGGCCAAATACTTAGGATGATGAGTTAAGGGCAACCAGGATAAACAAATTGGAGACCAAAAACTACAATATGGATGAACTAATCTCACTCCCCTTAGAAGCTGCAAAGTCAAGAGCCGTCATCCAAAAGAGCCAAAAGAAGTCTACTAACAGACAAAGGATGATGAGCTTCTTTAAGCTATATGAATTCTCCGGAAGGAGGCTTGCTCCAATGTCTCTATCCACTATGGATGAGCACATTTGAGTGATCAAGCAAAAGGTTAAAAAGGGAGAGCTTGTTGACTTGCATTCTCCACCAAGTTCAGCTCAACCTGTGGTTGTCAAGGTTAAACCTCCTGAGACAACACAACCTGGACCTAGAACTGAATCTCAGCTAACTTCATCTTCTGATCCATAGCAGGGTCCTCTTCACTCTCCTTCTGAACCTGTGAGAGAAGAGAACCCAACTAAGAAGTAAAGTTTTGGTAGCATCAGCCTAGGGGGAGTTTGTTGGATCATATGAGGCTGATACAACCAAAATAACACTTAAAAGTATAATTGAAGAAGACTTCCGAAGACAAAGCTGCTCTTCCGAAGACAAATTGAAGATCTTCTGAAGCTTAAGTATGAAGAACTTCCGAAGGAAAACTAAGTCTTCCGAGACTAAGTACTTTTCCTTCCGAAGTATATGAAGAACTTTCGAAGGTAGAACCAAGTCTTCCGAGACCAAGTAGTTCTCCTTCCGAAGCATTCACACTTAGAAGATCCAAGACAAAGTCTTCCAAAGAATGAAGTCATGAAGACTTGCAGAAGACTCGGAAGAAGTTGATTCTTCCGAAGTATAAATAGGCCTCGGAAGAATATATTCTTCCAAAGTCATTTTGCCTTCGGAAGAATCAACTATGAACCAGTGGACATAAGTATGGGCTGTGTGACATCTGCTGCCAACTCTGATACGCTGCATGATGCTTTCCACGCCCATGCAGTTAACCATACTTTAATCCACTGTTCACCTTTATCAGTTAGTACAGTTACCATACTTAGTTGGTGACAAAAGGTAAATCATAGACCTTTCTTGACTACCTAATCTAGGATAATATTTTATCTTAGATACTTTACTTCTAGCAATGTAGTAGTTGTCTAGTGGTAAATTCCAGATGGTTTTCCAAGTATAATCGGCTATAGGTTGTAGTATAAAGTATCTCAGGTACTTGTATTTCTATGTATGCTTTGTAACACTTGTAATAGAACTTGAGAGCAATATACAGCATCCTTGAAAACCAAATTAGTCTGTTCTTGTTCTTAGTTCTGTCTCAGTTACTTGTGTTCTTAGTATCATCCACATAAACTCGGTTCCCCATTTGATCCGTTAAAGTGTTCTAAAACTCTCCTCATTGTGAGACTGATTGTATTGACCATCCCTTTTAACGGTCATGCAGTTATATATCTTATTTTTGAGGTTTTAGTTTTATTAAGGTTTAAGTTATTATTTAAGTTTGAGGTTCGTATCTCACTAAAAAATATCAATTTATGTATTTTATTATTATTTTATTTTTTTTGTGAGGCATTAACATGCTTATATTATCGGTAAAATTTATATAAATTCTTAAAAAAATTCATAAATGGTAATATTTAATTTTTAATTTATTTTTATCATTTTTAGGCCATGTGTTACTGTAGTTTCATTATTTGGAGGTGTTTTATTGATTTTTGTATTGTAACATAAAGGTCTTGGTTTTTAACGGGTTTTTGGTTTTGGGTTGACTTTGATCACACTTAGGTCACACAACACTTTAATATACTTATAATAACGTTTTGTTTCTAGAGATTTCATGGTTTTAGCTTAAGGGCTCGTTTTTATGTATTTTCATCATTTTAACATAAACAAGTTTTATATTTTTGTTCTTCAAGTAAATAAACTCTATAAATTATAAAATTTAATTTCTAGGCATTTCTTATCATTATGAGTTCACTGAAAATTTTGTACATTTGGATTTTATGTATATTTGGTGTTTCCGTTAAGTCTACCGGTTAGTTCCATTAAGTGTCCGTTAAGTCCCGGTTTTGAATTTCTAAGCATTTTAGCTTGATTTTTCCCTTCCCAAATATTTTAATATCTTAAATAAATTCTAAATAACTCCATAATTTCAATACCTTAGACCCCAAACCTAATTCTTTTATTTTCTTCAAAATCACGTATTATTAAGTTTTTGTATAATTTATAAAATGTGAAATACATATTCTTAATTTATGAAACTTTATTTTTAAATTAAGATATTCTATAAAAACTTTCAAAAATATTTATATTAACATTTTGAGCTTATATATTACACTTTTACATCTTTGCAAAAATCGGGTTTTCGGGTGTGCTATATTTACTAAAACCGTGCTTGTGATCAAATAAAGTTTTGTGAAAACTTTTGTATCTTTTAGTTACTGAAAAGTGAAGTGTTTTAAAGTTTCACAATGTATTAAGGGTGTCTTGGGGTTGGTTGTGTCACCAACGTGACGAAACGCGATATTCCACGCTTTTTCTGGTAGTAACGGATTACCTTGACATGTGAGGTAGATGAGGTGATAGCATGGGCTCCCGAATGATCTTGGAATGATGGAAGATAGCTGTCCAAAGAATTGGATTAGTTCAGGTCATGGAGTTGAAGAGATGAAGGATAGAAACTTAATGTAAGGAAGGTGTGACCTTGTGGAATAACCTTGGTTCAAGGAGGTTAAAGGCTGTGCTCTTGTGGTCGATTGATGCTTCCAATAGGCCTAAATTTTGTTGTTATTTAAATTTAAGAGAGTAAGAAGATGAGTAGGAGAAGTGGAGAGAGTGTTTGAGAGGTTAGAGGATGTGTAGTAAAATGGAAGGTGATGGTGGTGGGGTTGATGGTTCTCGGCCGAAGAGGTGTAGGGTGGTGGGGTTGGGATTCAAAAATCTTGGTTTAATCAAGATTTGGCTGGATTTGGTGGGGATTTTGGTTACACAAGCAAGTTTCTAGGAATCTATTCTATCTAGAGGTCATGGGATTGGGGGGTTTGGGTGGTCATGGGACAAGTCAACTTTGTATGGTGTGTGTATGTATATATACATACGGGTGTGTGTGGGTGTGTGTCGGGTGTGTGAGTGTGTGTATATAATTTTTCGTATGCATGCATATATGTATGTGTAAATATATGTATATTTTGAAATGTTGATCATGTGTGGGTTTGTGTGTTGTTTTATAATTCATGTATATATATACATGTATGTGCATTCAAATGTTCATGTATGTAGGCATGTATATAAAGTGTGTGTGTGTGTGTCGATATGTATGTCTATATGTATAGTATGTATGTATGCTGTGGATGTGTGTATGTGTGTGTTATGAGTGGAACAAACCATTTTGTTACTTTTTATTTGATGTAGAGTTATTTTTAATTTTTGTTATTAGGGTGCAAGTATTAGGTGGGTTTATGGTTTAGGTGCTGTTTGTCAACTTCTGAATGGGTAAGTACTGAATCAGTAAGAGGTCTGAATCAGTAAGATGTCTGAACCAATAAGTGTTGAACTAGTTTAAGTCTGTTTGGTTGGATGTCTGAATGACTGTGTAGAATGACTATTTTACCCATCTGAATTACTTCTTGCTGAATATAATTTATCTGTTTGGTTATAAGTCCTAATAATGAATAATTATTAAAAAAAAATACAAACCATATTAGTAAATCCAAATTACACATAAATTCTTCTTGAAAACATACTAAATCCAAGTAGATAATTTGTGTTCAATTTTGGTTTTAAGCATTTGACATTAGTTGAGTTGCTATCTCGTCACGCAAAGTAGTCATATGCTCAATGCCTTGCGAGCCCCATTCCATGTCGTGAACAGACTAGCCATCACTTTCCTCCTCTTGCATTTCTCCAAAAAAAGTGTTCTTGTTGTATACCATAAATAACTGATCATGAATATTCCATTTCCTTATAAAGTTATGGATAGCGAAACACACAATCACTATGTCTCTTTGTATTGGAAATGAAAAGGGGGCCATTTGTTTTAGGATTAGGAATCTTGCCTTCAAAACACCATATGCGCACTCAATTACATTTTTGAGCTATGCGTGAGCATGGTTGAATTTTTCTTCCTTAGTCAACGCACACTGTCGTCGAAAATCGGCTAACCAATATCTCGTATTATGGTAGGGAGTCATAAACCCACGAGTGTTGGTGTATGTAGATAAACAATTAGATAAAAAACTATTACATAAAAAACTAGATAAACAATTAGATCAAAGTTAAGGAACGGATAAAAACATGGTGGGGAAAAATAAAAGCCGGAAGTCGGATTAAATGCAACTTCTTTCAAAACACGTGAATCATGTACAATACCCTCCCATCCAGCCCATACGAACGTGAATATCATATCCACATTACAGATTCCCAAGACATTTTGAAAGCTTTCACCCTTTCCTCTTCCCATGTAACGAGTCTGTTGATCAGTAGGTATTATTGCATGTATAAGAGTTTCATCTAACGCACCTATTGCTCCAGGATATATTTGTTTTAGCCTTCTATGTTTTTCTGAAACATTCATGATTGGATTAGAAGATGTTGAAACTATAACTTCTCTTGCGAAATTCATCATTGCAATTAAGACCTCATGAAAACATCTATGAATTGATACTGTTGAGTGTTGAAACCTTCGCTTAACCATTCGAAATCGCTCAATATGTCCTATGACAATAAAAAACATAGCCATCTTTTCTTTATAGGTTATTGACCTACTACTCTGCAACCAATTGCTTTGCTTAAAATGATTGCACAATAGTACATATGCATCACGTGACATGCGCATCATCTCATGACATTGTGTAGAAGTGCCATGCAACAATTCTTGTGTGTACTTATGACCGGTCAGTGCCGAATTCAGATCTCTTATCCTTTCATGACCGATCAATGCCGAGGCTAATTGTAGCCAATGCCAACAAAGCAATAAAAAAAGCATAATCTCCTCATCCGAGTCCATAGGCTACCTGTCATCCAAAACTATCAAAACAATAGAATCCAAAATAACATTACAAAAAGACACATACAAACATAGCGTAATGTTTAGCTACAATTCACATAACATTCCAAAACATATCATATAATTCAAATAACATTCCAAAACATATCATAGAATCCAATTAAAATTCCAAAACTAGCATATAAAGTTTAGCATCCAAAAGACCATACAAATATAGTTTAATGTTTAGCTATCCAAAAAGACACATACAAATATAGCTCAAAGTTTAGCTATCAAAATACAACTAGAACACAACATCAAAACAATCCATACTTCGCTCCCACGTTCTTAACCCACATTTCACAGGTGTGCGGCTTAAGTCGTAACCACACTTTCCTCAAATCATCACTTTCACCGAAAAGCAAAAGCATTGTTTGATGTTTCGTCTCAAATTCTGACCATCCCAACGTCTCCAGCTTTTCCATGCATGCATCTATATCATTAGACTAATTGTGTTTTTCAAGCAACGTCTTTGCAACATTCCTGATATCCTCCCCAACTTCCATGAGATGTGAATTGAATGTTTGTTTCCCTTTTTTAGACTGACCTGATGACTCATTACTAACACCTTGAGTTGATGATTTTCTTTTTTGTTTAGACTGATCAAAAGACTCTTCACTAGCCCTATGTTCCATTTGAGTGCCATCAATGTCCAAAAGATCATTTTGATCAATCACTTCAACCGAAGGATGAGGGAGTGTAGAAGATGGCCCCCAACTATCAAAACCATTTGAAGTAGATCCTTCAAACAATTGAATACACAAGTCGGGATAATCAAGTGGCGCTCTTCTCAACTTTTCAACGAATTTGTTGGACTATGTAAAAAAAATTATAAATTACTATGAGGTTATTGAAATATATATGTATATATAAAGAAATACCTTGATCTCAAGTTGCCATTCCTCTTTTGTTAAGTTAAAGGTATTTGTTAGAGAGTTATAAACATTTCCAGTTTTGTTCTTAAGCTTTGACCAAGCTGCAAATTTTGATTTCAAGTAATCATAGCGGTTCTTTATTTTTTTTTGATCCACTATAAACTCATGTTCTGTTTTCAATTTTTCAGCAACGTTCCTCCATGAAATCTCTTTTAGGCTACTACCCTTACGTCCATGAAGTGCAATTTCATGAATACATGATTCTAGAAAGGTTTTATCAACTCCTTCAAGCTTTCAGTTAATCCTAATTTTTTTTCAGCCATTTCTTTAGAAGAATCTATCAATTATAACATGTATTATACAAATTAGAAGAATAAACCATATCATAGAAATACAAACACACAATATCAGTTATAGGTTAGCAATCATTAAGTTGGTTATCTTGTTAAAGGCACACAAACTAAATGCAAAATCAGGACAATTAAGCTTATCTTGCATCATCATCATCCAAAGATCTTCAGTTGGTTCTATTATAAACTTGCATAATATGCATACATCATTACAGAAACACATAAAAACAGCAGCCTTGATTACTCTGTACTTCAACAATCATTGAACAATTCATACGACCTATCTATGGAGATTCTACTAATGTTTACATACTACACAATAAATCACGATCATAACTTGCACAACTACCTAGTCTAACTCCTTCCTATGAACATGTATCGAAGATCAAACTGAAGACAACAAAAAAACCAAGTGACCGACCCCAAAACCCCAAAATCGGCGGCCATGGGGTCTGCTTATATGCAATCGGCGGCCATGGCCGACCCCAAAACACCGAAATCGACGGTCACCGACCCCAAAACCCCGAACAATCGATGGTTTGAGCTGAAGGAATGCCGACGATGGAGGACAACGATGGTGCCGATGGTGCTGTGGGGGTGCAAGGGTAGAAGAAGACCTACCTGTGAAGGCTGCAACTTCGAGCTGAAGGAACGCCGGCGGGTTCGAGCTGAAGGGACGCCGGTGGTTCAGGTGTTGAGCTGGTGATGGCCTGCAATTTCAATGGAAGGGAAGGGGGATTCGATGACTGCATGGGGTTTTTCTGGGTCAGATAGATGACCATATCTACCTAATAAGAGGGGAATAAGAGCCTCTTTTTCAATAAGTGGTATGCAACCAAACAGTAAGATCTGACCGAGTCAGACTTATGCATCTGCCCAGGGTCATTAAAACCCAAACAAATAGCCCCTTAGTTTTATAAATGTTATTAGTATTATTATTTTATATATAGTTGGTGCCTTGCAAGAGTTTTTATATTTTTAATTAGGGTTGAGGGTTACTAAAATATAAGTTTTTATTTATTGATGGATACCTGGTTTGGATATTTCATGTAATTGGGTTTATATATTTTCTTTGAATAACGTTCGGTGTTTGGTTACGTTTATTTCACTTCCTTATTATTTATATTTAGATTGCTAAGTATTAAGGTCCATTTATAACCGCCTATTGTTTTAGAGTCTAATTGATAAATGAGTCTGCTAGGGCATCGGACCTAAAGCCCACTAGTGTCGGTAGTTCACGAACATTACCATGACATGACCCAATGGCCCAATAGGGTTTTGTGAGTCAAGCCCATTTAATACTGTGGCCCAATTAGTAGTTTAGAGTTTGATGGGCCCAAACCCATTATGGTGTGTGTGTGTGTGTATCCATGTCTAGAAGTTTGATCTTGTTGGGCCCATTACATGGGCTTCTGATGTGATCATTGTGTGGCCTGTTATGGTTTCTAAATTTTTTTTTTGGCCCAAAATCAAGGTTGCCACATCCTTCTCTACTTACAGAAATTTCGTCCCTGAAATTTGCTTAAGGCTAGTCCATCAAGTCCTGCTCTATTTCTAGCGATGCAATGGGGTTAGTTAGCTATCGAAACTCATAGAGTGCAATAATTGGTCATTAAAAATAGATATATATATATATATATATATATATATATATATATATATTGCAATGCCGAGTTAGGGATTTTACTGACTTTCTCTTGAGTTCCCCTGTTAGGAGTTTTGGGCTCGAATAGGTGTGGGTATTTCATTCTGATCTCACTTTCTAGTTCCCAAGTGAACTCAGGACCTCGTCGTGAGTTCCATTTGACCTTCACAATCAGAATATTACCACACCTAAGTTTCTTTTCCTGTGCCCCAATATTTCGAGTGGTTCCACAACAAATTGGATCTTGCCATTAACTTGCACTTCCGTGTAAGGCATGAATAGGTTCTTATCGGACAGACATTTTTTGAGATTCAAAACGTGGAATGTGTCATGTATTCCTCCCAGTTCTTCTGGTAATTCTAACTTATAGGCGACGGGTCCGATTCTGTCGAGAATTTTGAAGGGTCCAATGTATCTCGGGCTCAATATCCCTCGCTTTCCAAATCTGATTAACCCTTTCCACAGGGACACCTTTAGCATTACCAGGTCTCCTACTTGAAATTGCAAGGGTTTGCGTTGGCTATCGGCATAGCTATTCTGTCGATCTCTCGCTGCAACTAGACGTTCTCGTATTCGGTAGATCTTGTCGGTTGTTTCTTGCACGACTTCCGGACCGGTTAGTTGGCTTTCTCCCACTTTAGCCCAACAAATAGGAGATCGACACTTACGTCCATAAAGCGCCTCAAAGGGTGCGGCTCCTATGCTTGCATGGTAGCTGTTATTATAGGAGAATTCAGCTAGTGGTAAGTGGGTGTCCTAATTTCCACAAAAGTCGATTACACAAGCCCTCAACATATCTTCAAGGGTCTTAATTGTCCTTTCACTCTGACCATCAGTCTGAGGGTGGTAGGCGGTGCTTAAGTCTATGCGTGTTCCCAAAGCCTGTTGAAATGACTGCCAAAATCGGGAGGTGTATCGGCTATCACGATCCAAGATAATTGACAAGCATACTCCATGTCGAGACACCACTTCATCGACGTATATCTTAGCTAGCTTTTCCATTTTGTAGTCTTCTCTTATTGCCAAGAAGTGTGCTGACTTGGTGTAACATCCGGATTTCCATGGGGGCCAAAAGTGGAAAGAAAGAAAAGAATCTTGAATAAAGAAGGCAATGACAAAAGATGAAGGGTGCATTGTGTAAATATGTATAAAAGTCAAAAAAGTATGAGTATAAGAGCATGGTCACCCATGCTCTTTTTGCTACTACTATGACCGAAGGAGAAAGGGTTGTGTTCCTGGTTTTCTCTCGGTTTTGTGAAGAAGAAGAAGAAGAAGCTGGAATCTTCGAGGAATGTGTGTTTGCATGTTAATTGGTTCAGTTTCTTTGTGGTTTCACCCTTAGAAACTGATTTCTATGTGTTTTTGGTGTTTTAGTGCTTGTTTATGTTTGGTTTAGGTGTCTTGAACTCTAGTGCAGCCAAGTTTGGTGGAGTTTTACTTGTCTTCTGCAAGAGGTGAGTTCTAGACCCCGTTTATGTATATTTTAAACTGATTTTGGGGCTGGAAATGCATTTAAAAATGGACTTTTATCCACTATTTACTTTACCCGTATGTGTATATGTGTATATGTTCAGGTTTGATGCTTGTTGTCATGTTAAGTATGCTTAGAAATGCATGTTTAGGCTTCGAACAGGTGCTAGAACGGGTTTGGAATGATTCTGCAAAGTAGAAATGCTTAACTGCTGGCCATGCACCCAAACAGTGCCCATGCGCCTTAGGATTTTGACTTAGAAAAGCCTAAGTATAGGCCATGCGCCCAAACAGGGCCCATGCGCCTGGAAAATTGCCTTAGAAGTTCTAAGTAGGGGCTCAGGCGCCCTAATAGTGCACATGCGCCCAAACAGTGCCTAAATATTCTAAGTGTTGCTCATGCGCCCAAGTCTTCTCATGCGCCCAAGAGTGATTTGGAAATGCCTAAGTACAGAGGTCATGCTCCTGAATAGTTGAAATGTGCCTAGGCAGTGCTCATGCGCCTGAATAGTTGAAATGCGCCTAGAACACTTAGCTGATTTTCTGGAATTTTGGAGTGAGCAGAATTGTAGGGTTGACTTTGTGTTGACCTGCTTATGTTATTTGATTATTCTATTTTGTGTTGTTCTTATGTTCCTTATTATTATTATGTTGTGGCCTTATGTGGTTTGTTCATGATTATGAAGTATTATTAATCTAGTAAAAGATTAATACTAATGAAAAGTGGAACATAAAGAACGTAAGAAAGTCTTGCAAGCAAGTTCACAATGAGGTTCACAACCGCTAGGTTGTTAGCTCAACTGTGTGTGGTTTAGCTAACCCCAGAGGATACACACAGGGTCAATCTTTAAGATTGAGGGGACCACTGTTGCTGCCCCGGTACTGAAGTCAGCATTAGTACACCATGGATGGGGTCTATTTATAGACCTCAGGCCCAGTACCAGGTTTATGCGCATTATATGGGGGTATAGCACTTTGGTCCATATCGAAGTGAAAGATTAAAAAGTTAAGAGGCTCAAATGAGCGGCCATGGAAATGGTGAAGAAAGTTAATGATGATAATGAACAATAATTGAATGTATGTATGATGTGTGATCACATACGAAGGAATGGTTAAATACTTTAAAGAGTATTTTCGTATATAAATCCTACAAGGTATTTTCTAATGATTTTAAAACTAGAACTCACTCAGCAAAGCTGACTTTTATGCATTTTCAGTTGGCAGGTAACTTGCTGAGGATGGCACTCGGGGAGGCTATTCGTTGGGACAAGGCTGACATCCATTCATGAATATAACATTGTTGTTTTGTAATGCAAACTAATGATCTTTTGTAACTATTAACAAATATGTATTGCTTAGCAGCAGTGGTTATAAACTAATGAATGGCTTTTGATGTTTAATTCCGCTGCATTATTTTAATGGATTATGAAATGTTTATTTTAACAAATATGAAGCAGGTTGACAATGGCATCTTCATAAATTAGTCAAAGTATGTGCAAGACATACTTACCAGATTTCATATGACTGAGTGCAAGGTTGCTAAGACACCCATAGCCAGAAACCACTCTCTAGGACCAGATCTTAAAGGGGAGTATGTTGATGAACATCTATACAGGGCTATGATTGGGTCTCTTATCTACCTCATAGCCAGCAGGTCTGATATCATGTTTACTACATGTATTTGTGCAAGATATCAAGCCAACCCCAAGATATCACACCTGGTTGCTGTCAAGAGAATTCTCAGATATCTTAAAGGTGCTCCCAAACTAGGCCTTTAGTATCCAAAAAATTCTAACATCAATCTGTATGCATATACAGATAGTGACTATGGTGGCTGCAATATGACTGCAAAGTCTACATTTGGGGGATGTTAATTTCTTGGTGGAAGGATAGTCTCATGGCAATGCAAGAAACAATCTTGTGTGTCTGCATCAATTGCTAAAGCTAAATACATTACTGCTACAAGCTGCTGTGCTCTAGTGTTTTGGATTCAGAATCAGATGCTAGACTATGGATTCAACTTCAAGGAGACTCCCATCCACATAGACAACAACAGTGCTATCTCTATTATAGAGAATCCTGTACATCACTCAAAGACAAAGCACATCAACATCAGGTATCATTTGATTAGAGATAATTTTCAAAAAAAGTTGATAAAACTAGTCAAAGTTAACACAAATGAACAATATGCTGATCTGTTCACAAAAGCTTTTGTTGAACAGAGATTTAAGTATCTTGTATCAGCTATTGAGATGATTAACTTTGAATATATTTTTCTTAAACTAAACTCAAGATTATTTTTAAAATATGTGTGTCTTAAGTTGTCTATATCATCACCATATAAGCCCAGTTTACTTTGGAAGAACCGTTTTCAAAATGACATCCCTTAGAATTATGAGAATTTTAGATAAATTTTCCTTTGGAAAACATCAAGTTGTCTTCGGAAGAAAATTATGTCTTCAAAACAAATAACTATTTCCGAGAAATTAACCTTTGGAAGAAATTCGAATATGTCTTCCGAAGCTTATATTTGTCACTAAGTACTTTTATGTAGTGAAGGACTATTTTCTTCTAAAAGCAATTAAATTTTGGAAGATTTATTCTCTCATTAAATATAATTTCTCATATTTGATATCTTCCAAAGCAAAATTTATCTAGGAAGTGAAAATACTATAAGTATTTTTTTCTTCCGAAGCAAAATTCTTAAAAAGCTAAGGAATATCTTTCGAAGCCAAATTGGCTTTGGAAGTTTTCTCAAAACTTTTGAAGACAAATTAACTTCGGAAGATTTTTGACTTCCAAGAAAACTACCTTTTTGAGCACTTTTTCAGAGGTGGGACCAACATCTAGATTTCAAAGTTTATCCATTTGAATTAAATTTGTCTCAAATCCATATCATATATATATATATATATATACATATATATATATATATATACATATATATATATATATATACATATATATATATATATATATATATATATATTCATACAACAGTTCCCCCTCTTTCACTTTCTCCTTCATCTGCAAAATTCAAACCCTAAATTCACCCGCAAACCAACTTTGCTCTTACCTTTCTTCACCCAAAGCTACTCAAAATGGCCAACCCTGATCCCCGAAACCATCCAAATTTCTCCATGCAGTTACACAGGCAACACAATCAAGTTGCTCTATTATCGTCTGAGAAAGATCCTGGTTTCTCAAAAGTTTGCCGCTTCTTGTTTCTAACCAACTACCTCACCGCCCTCACAATCGACCCTCCATTATATGAAGATCAACTTTTGGAGTTTTGGAGGACCTGCCAGGAGGTCAACTTGGATGGTGGGAAGGCACTGTTTGCCTCAGTGTAGGGGAGGACAATATTCATCACTCCAGCCACCATCAACTCTCATCTAAGGCTAGATGATGAAGAAGGTGACTTGTCCTTCCCTAAGAATACTGTTAACAAGTCATTCCGGCAGACGGGCTATGAAGAGGACTACTCCGTAAAAACCTTCAAAAAAGGTAAGGTCTCATCCAAGTAGAAGTACCTCCTCCATGTGGTCATTCACTCCCTATCAAACAAACATGGAGGTTGGGACCGAATTCCCAAGGACCTTTATATATAGTCCATGGAATGGTTCAAAGGGTCAAGTTTAGGTATTCTCAATTTGTATATACAAATCTGCTTGAAAACTTGGACTCCGTAGAATATTATATATTCCCTAGATATGTTCAATACATTCTTAACTGTGAACCGGGCTCACAGTTAAGGGGAACAGGTAATATCCTTAAATTAGGACAGATGAAGCCCGGTATCTTCAAGACAGTGAGAAAGCCCACTTTTGGCTTCTCATGGGTAGAAACAACCCTGGTCCCAAAAGTATTAGAGCTCATTACTCAAGGTGACAACTTGGGAGCACCAGCCAATGTTGAACCCACACCTTTTACATCTGCAATCCCCACACAACCACAAATCACCATAACCTACCAAAGAAAATCCAAACGAACCCCTGCTCAATCTACTCTGGTTGAGCAGGCCCCCAAATCACCAACCATGCAGGAAGAAGTGAACACTGGAGATCCTACTTATCCCGAGGAGCAAACCACTCCCATTATTTCTATGATCAGTGCTGAGGTTCCTCATGCTTAGCCTGATGAGCTCACAACCTCAGTCTTAAGACTTCACTCAGAGTCTCAAAACTCTATGTGACAACTCATCCAAAACTCACACGATTTCGATTTCCTTGTGCCAATGTAGTAGACCAGTGATGGAACACTCACCATGTAACGCAATTTTCGGGACGAAAATTCTTTTAACATGGGGATAATGTGACATCCGGTAATTTTCCGTTACCAAACTCCGTTTGTTCCGTTAAGTCTTGCATACACGTGTCGAGCACACACACTAGTTGTCGTTGAACGTTGGTGACTTAACAATAATCAGTAATATTAAATTGATGATAATTAAGTTAACAATGTGATTATTAAGTTATGCTTATGTGATTTGAATGTTAACTGTAATTTTATCGCGTAACGTGAAAACGTACATATTTATTTCGTGTGTTTTGTGATAAATGGGAATTATGCATGATTGTTATTTGTGATTAATAATAATTGTGTTTAGTAGTTAAAAACTATTTAAAAACTATTCAAAAAGCTTAATTTTTATAAAATACAAATTATAAGGGTTAAAAGGGTAATTATGGATTATTTAATAAAATAAAAATCAAAACTCTAACCCTAATCACCCTAATCGGCCGCGACTTGCACTCCCTCTCCCTCTCCTCTTCGAATTCGACCAAGAACAAGTGAGTAAGCCTCGGATTGGATCGATTTCAAGGGTTAGAAGACATTAGAAGCATCAAAGCTTGTTCCTCTTTGCGATTTTAAGGTTAATTTCGTGTTTCTTTCATGTATTTTGTTCTAGCCGAAAGTTATTTGCGATTTGGATGAATTGGAGGCCGAATGTTGCTTGTTTGTTGATGTTAATGTGTTTGTTAGATAGATTACATGTTAATTAACGTTGATTATGCAAGAAAGTTTGGATTTTGGTTGTTTGTTCATATGATTATCTTGGCCGTGAGTTTGAGGCGAATTTTGGATCAAATTGGATGTTGAATGTTGGTTGTTTGATGTTGTAATGATGCTAGTTAGGTTGTATGCATATTGGTTAACGTCGATTTTGCAAGAAAGCTTCGATTTTGATTTATGGTTCATAGGTTACTAATAATAGTAACTTTATTTTGCATGAATTGATGATTGGATGATGTATGATTGTTATGGATGTGTTTGTGGTGATGATTAGATGCTAAGTTGATGTTATGAACAATTGAAAATCAAGAAGATGTGTTATAGTTCATACATTGCTAAAATAGTAACTTTTGGTGTTGAATGTTGATGAATCATGATGATTAAGTGTTGTTGATCATGTTTAAATGTTGTCATGGACTTGAATTGGTATATAATTGATGAATTCATGAATGTAGTGTGAGTTTGATGAATTTGGGATGAACTTTCCCAAAAGGGAAACTTTAATTGTGCAAATCCTTGAATTGGATGATTTGAGCATGTTTGGGATATTAGGATCATGCTAGTGTGTTCATGGATGGTTTCTAAGGTGATTAAATGTGTTGTTTAGGTTATATGAATGTTGATTTGGTTTGTTACCTGTTTTGGCCTGTTGTAATTCGCATGACTTGTATGATAATTGGTTGTATGATGATCTAGGTAGTACATGTGGTTAATGATGTGCTATATGTAATCAAGTTGTATGTTGATCATGTATGACATACTGTTGTGTTAGTATTAATGAATTATCACCTATAATGTCACCAACGGGTCAAACGGGTCAACTGGGTCAAATGTGTCTTGTCTTTCTTAAACCTTGAGTTCCTTGGTTTGTAGAACACTTAGGGTTTCATGTTGATTTTGTGTACACGTGCTTATGTACTCTTGTATTCTAGGTGACCTTTGAAGGTTGTCTTTCCCTCTTTCTTTCAAGTTAAGCTCTAGGTTAATTCTTGCGCGCATCGGGTGAGTTCTTGCCCCACTCATTTTACATCATCTCTTTTGGGGGAGATAGCATACTGTTGATCACAAACGCTTTTATTTATGAGTGTGTATAATATTGATATAGTGTTGTTTACCATGGAAAGTCCTCACACTTTCGGATTGTTAATATTGAATAGCGGGGAAATCTTGGGTAGTACTACTGGGTCTGACGAGCCCCACCTGTGCGACTCGAGGTCAAACGGGTGCAATTTTGTCCTAACACATATTCGTCACGACCTGGTAAGTCGTGACGGGAGGCAACAAACGTAACACAGTCAGCTTCGATCGCGAAATCACTATGATTAATATTTTTATGTTAATAGACTAGCTATCTATTGCAATACACTACTTATGCTCTGGAAACTGTTGATTGGTTTATATTTTAACGCAAACTCTTGAACTCACCAACCATGTGTTGACTTGTTTAGTATGCTATTCTCAGGTTAAGGTTGCCAGTTGCCTAGGAGCACGCACACCAGCATCGTTGAGTTGTCTACATTGTTTGTTTACACATTTGGGTTTACTTTCCTATTAAGCATTTGTGTTTGGGGCGCGTATGTTTTGCGCATTCTCTTTACATACTACTTGTTTTGAGTTTTCTAGTTTTAAAAATGCTTCCGCAGTATTTTAAACGTTAACTCTGGTTTTGTTTATTTATCATATAGAGTCGTTCTTGGTAACTAATGACTGAGATCCTGGTATGTCACGCGCCTCGCGGTAAAACCCCGCTCGCGGATTTTGAGGGTGTGACACTCTAGTGATCAACCTTCAGGGGAAAGTTACCATCCCGAGCCGCTTGACCTTAACCAGCCAATACCAAACATTGAATTTTATGATGATAAAGATATTGGATTTAGTGAGTACCATGAGTCTCTCTTTTCCACCCCTACTCAAGGAGAGATGAGTGCTTCTGCATCACCTATATCTAGCCCACAACATCCACCCACAACTGAGGTGGACCTCCTTAAACATGTTCAGGAGGCCCATATAGAAGAGGCTCTCACTTTTGAAAGTGATTACATCATTCAGACCTCAATCATGGCAACCCAGCCCATTGACACTTCTTTTGAAGGTGTCAGTGTGCATAGGAAAACCAGCAGCTAAGAGACTAAATTTGGTGATGAGGAATAAGACCTTGGTCCTATTCTCTCATCCCCCCACGATTCTTAGGACGAAGATCAGGGGAGTATGCAACTAAAGGTGCACAAACTGTCCACACTTTGCACCTATTTAATTTTCAAGGTTAGTTACCTAGAATCTCAGGTGACTACCTTACAAAGACGGGTCAATGACCAGCAACTTGAGATCACCAATCTCAAGGGCAAGTTAGCTGAGAGACCCATCTAGAGGACTCAACCAGTCCCACAAGAACCTATGGATGTAGCGGACCTAACTCCTAGCTCCCCTATGTAAGAGGGTGCTGCTACCAAAAGGGGGAAGAAAGTCTTACTTACAATCACATAACCTGGGAGTTCCTCTAAGAGTATGGACATGGAGGACTCACCACCCTCACTTGTAGTTGTCCACACTCAATAACCTTCTCAAGTCCATATTGATGTGGAGTCACTCATTCAAAGCTTGTTTGAGGAGGGTATACCAAGGGCTATGCCTACTCCATCTCTCGCTGCAGAAAATCCAATAGTGGGATAGACGTATGATGAAGAAAGGAGAGCCCTGGTAATCTCTAGGTCTCAGGGTCAATAAGAGATCTTTAACTTCTTTAACTTAAGATACTATAAGAGCACCTATCTAGTTGACCTCCCACTTGCCAACCCAAGTCAAAACAGGCAAGCTGTAAGGTTAGCTGATAGGATTCAACAAATGGTGCTTGAAAAGTTCAAGCTGAGAACCAGACTATATAGACAGAGGCTAGCAGGGAAGACTGCTGGTCAATTGGATGTTGAGGTGGACCCTAAGATTAGCTTCGAAGGGGAAACCTTGGCTGAAGGCCCAGTAGTTGAGCCTGTGAACCTTGAGACAGGAGCTGCTTCAGCACCCTCAGCAACCATTACCCTCAGTGAGGCACTGATCTGATTGTCGAGACTCGATCAAAAACAAGTTATTATATTGGTCTTAGCTACCTTTATTGTGTAAGGGTAAGTATGGTCGTCTCCACAGGGAATATGTGTAAAGTATTTAACAATCTGACTCAATTAACTTAAAGACACGAACTTTAATATTAAAAATTGGAACTTGAGATGAATTTAAGAACACAATTGCAAAAAGCAACAAACCTTGAAATAAATTTGATTAAATATTAAGAAACAATCACTTCCGGGTTTCCAATTCCGCAAGATCCACAATTTATAATTTCAAATTAGGGTTTGTAAGAAACAATACTTCAAGATTTTAGCTTTTGATTAAAGTAGTAACAAAGGAACAATCTTTTAAGACTCATTCATTCACAAAGTTACTAATTCACCAATATCACGTTGTTTACTTTTCTTAATGAGCTCACGATGCAAGGAAACCAAAAACTAATAATCAAGCACACAACTTTATTTATAACTAAACCTTTTAACTAAATCAAAACATAAAATTTCATTCACTAATCCATTGTTCATACAAAAAACCCTAATCAAACATACCAATTGTTTCACTTAACATGAATTGTACTCCCAAAAGCAATCAACAAGAACTTAGCCACTCATGGTCTTCATTGAATCTTCAATCTTGATTTGAAGAATGTTTTTAGATGACTTTGGGAGCCTTGGAACACAAAAAATCACCTTAGAATTGTCAAGATTCGAGCTTGGAAAAGTTCTTTTTCGAATTGGGGTTGGATAGGTTTAAGTAGCTTGAAATTCCATAAAATTCGGAAGTTGGTTGCATACCGGCGTATGATACACCTAGGGGCGGCGTATCATACGCCTCCTTCTGTAATTTTTGTCAAATACGGCTACAAATACGCCTACAGATACGCTTCCCGGCTTATGATACGGCCATACCCGGCGATCGTACTCCGGTTTAGGGTTTTCTGGGCCATTTTTGTAACTTTCTTTATTTTCAGCTTCAACCCTTGTAGTTCCGTATTTTGCTCCTTTTTCTCTCAAAATAGACATTCTTTAGCTCCAAACACCTATGAATCAAAACATAAACAATGTGAACTTGTTCTACACTTATCAAGATAAAAAAATCATGCATTTAGGTTAATTAAACACTGAATTATTCCCACGCGATCACATCCCCACACATAACTTTTTGTTTGTCCTCAAACAAACTTACTTGCACAATTCCCCTTATTTAATCAAACATGCTAAGTTATCATAACTTTGTATAAGTTCATGTCACAAGGCATACTTACTTTTAAACTTTCATCATGTAAGATTCACAACCCAACATGTAATATCATTCATGTTTTAAACTTAGAATCACCTTAGTTGGCATAACTTCACCTTTTGCTTCAAACATGCATGCATTCACATTCCTCACAATGAACACTCCTCACGGTTTGTTTTGTCGACTAGTGATTATATACTAGTATATCTGGAACTCTCAATCCAAGACTGTACATCTTCATCATAAGCTCGTATATTAATCATATCGCCATCAATTAACATAATATAATACATAAATCAAGAGGTCTTTCATGGATTGTTATGTTAGGCTAAGGTTTAAAGTGGGATAGAATAGGGATTTTTGAGTGGCTAACGATGAATGAAACCCAATTTAACATGCTAGACGTCTTGTTTATCAATCTCTATCATCTAGTTGCAATAATATCATCGAATTTTCACACTATTTTTGTTGCTTCATAATTTGGTCATTTTGACCTCATATTTAGCTTTTCTCCTCTTTTTTTTTTCTTCTTTCTTTATTTCTTTTTTTCATATATATCTATATAGCCAAGTTCAAACCAATCATACTATTATTGCACTAATCCTTAAAGACACTTCTAGACACTTCATGGATTGGACGTCATCACCCTAGGTTTCATAAAAAGGCTAAGGCTTTGTAGGCTTATCGTTTTAGGCTTATTCAAATGACAGGTTGGGGCACAACATGGTGTCTAAAGGAAGATTATCAAGGTATGGTATTTAAAAGAAAAGGGTTTAAATAACTGGCATATTCCTAATGCCTCTATCATATTAATACACATATTGGTTTATGATCTTGACACACATCAATTACATGAGTTCTAACTTAAATGCATATTATGGTGTCCCTCATTATGCAAAAATATAAAGCAAATCAACATATGCTATGAATTTCTCAATTAGGATCAAATTCTCACAGAAACGATGGGAAAGGGTTAAAAATGTGAAGCACATATGTCATCTACAATCTGGTTCGTTATGCCTTCTAAGAATTCTACCTAATTTTATAAAAGCTCATGATGGGAGTGGCTTACTATAATTTCACAACAATCATGCCAAGGGATCTATACATGCACAAACAAGTGATAATTAACCATGTATGAAAATGAATTTTTTTTAGGTCTCATGCACAATTAAGCTTATTAGAAGATTTATTTTTCAAAAAGGTACAATTTTTTCAATTCTTCCCTCAACCCTACACTTGAGATACACTGTCCTCAATGTATGGTAGTCACAATTGGTATTTTCATAACATAGGGAAGTAGATTCTTAATTTTATTCCTATTATTACTAAACAAGATAATTCATTGTGAAGGGAGACTAGTATGCCACATCCTAACATATTATTAATCAATTTCAACGAAAGCATGAAAAGAATATTGTTCAAAACTAAAGTAGTGGAAAGAGCACATGGACCTGATCACATTCAGTATTAGATGCCTTCATCCACCGACTTGTGCTGCCCCACACTTGAGTGCCTGCGTCTCATGATTGACTATCAAAACAAAACAAAAACACACAAACTAATAAAAGACTTAAAACTCACTTTCGTAGGAATTACAGTTGAATTTAGCGTATGCAACAAGCCTTTAAACCCCTCGGTAGACCCGAGTGGACGAGTTGTAGTCTCGTGAGGGTTTGTAGTGAACACACCCATAAAGTTTGTGGGTTGCCTCCCGTTAGTACTAAGTTATAGGTCTTCACCCAGACCTTACCTGAGACCACTTATAGTGGTCGTATTGGTTGCTTCTTTCCAAATTTCTCTTTAGAGAACCGTTTCTCCCAGCTTGGTAGATTTTCTTGTTCGCTTCCATATTGGTCAAACATCTCTTCTTTGACCCTTGACTGCACTTGATCTGGTGGTTTACCCATCTTTACCTTTCGTCTCAGATTCTCCTTCCTTAATGGCTCCACCTTTATATTTTCATCACCTTCCACATTATCAAGCTCAAACCTGTAAGGATCAAAACCACTCTTCTTGGTGATATCCTCACTTACATGTGAAATGTAAGGAGGAGCACACTCGTTAGTAGCATCTGATATAGAACAATCATTGTTAACTACATATGTAATTGATTTTGAAAACACATTAAAGAACAACTTATGGTTTTTGAATGTCATGTCGATGATTCCATCTCGGCAATTGATTTGAGTTTTGGCTGTTGCCAAGAATGATCGTCCTAAAATTACCTTTGGTTGCTCATTCGTCCTTAATGGTGCATAATCAAGCACCATAAAGTCTATAGGGTAGTAGAACTCTCCTAACTTGATTATCACATCCTTAACCATCCCCCAGGGTTGTTTCCATGTCGAATCAGCAAGCACCACTGTTTTGTCAGTTTCATGTAATAGACCAAAGTCATATTGGTCATACAAACTTCCCGGAAGGATGCTCACCCCGGCTCCATAATCCAAAAGTGCCCGCTTGATTTTAAATTTCTCATCTTGAATGGGAATGATTGGTGCTCCCGGGTCACTTCTTTCTTCTTCATCTACTTCCTTATCATTACCTATAACTACTTGAGGAGTAGAGGTTAAATCATAATCAACATATTCAGATTTAGGAAAGATGCTAAGCGAATTGATGTGCACATTCTTTGAACTTGAGGCTTGATGTTGAGGGTTTATGGTTGTGTCATTTGGAAGCTTCCAGGTTGCTTGGCAATGGCCTTATTGGTCTTTTCTTGTACCTCTCTAAATTGTTTAAACTCTTTCATCTCCTTTGTAAGATCTTGAATTGCTGACAAAATTGCATTGTTATTGCCATTGTTAGTAGAAGCACCTTGTTGATGTTGTTGATTCCTTTGATTATATTGACCGCCTTGTTGGTAGTTTCTTTAATTGTAGTTGTTCCTTTGATAACCGCCTTGATTGTATTCTTGTTGTTGGCCTTGATATTGGTTGCTTCCTTGATTTGGTACCTGAAAAGGAGGATTCAATTGATTAGTATTGTTATCATATCTAAGATTTGGGTGATTTCTAAGACCGGGATGATAAGTGTGGAATTCATGTCGTATGTCTTCCTTTCTCCTTGGCCTTGTAATTGATGTACACTTTCACTCTTCCCCAAATTCAAGTAGCATGTGACCGATGTATGGCCGATGTCATTGCATATGTCACACACTTCATACTTACTAGATATGCTCGCCACGCCACTCTTTCCAACTTTAAGGCTTGCAATTTCTCGTTCTAGAACCGCAATTCTATCCATGGCCACATGATCATTCACCATCTTTATGTTTGCACCCCTTGACCTCCGACTTGATTGTGCACGCTTCTTTGAGATTACACTCATCCTTTCAAGAATATCCCAATCATCATCCTCATGGTTTAAGGTAAATGTTCCTGCACTTATGGCATTTACATCTCTAGCATCCTTCGGTGATAGCCCATCACAGAATGCTGAAATCAACTCCCACTTAGCTATGCCATGATATGGACAAGTTCTTAGCATCTCTTTGAATTGGTGAAAAGCTTCATGAAACTGTTCACATGATTGCTATGTAAATCCTCGAATGGCTCCCCTTGTATCACTTGTCCTTTGGGAAGTATAGTATTCATCCAAGAATTGTTGTTGCATTTGTACCCATGTGTGAATACTTGCAGATGGTAGAGATAAGAAACATTGTTTGGCCTTGTCTTTAAGGGTAAATTGGAGTAGGACCAATTTAACTTCATCCGGTGAAAAGCCTTGGCCACCGATGGTGCTACATGATGCCTCAAATTTGGATATATGCAAATAGAGTTCTTTGATTGCCATACCATGGAAGTGAGGGAGAATTCCCAAGCATTGTGGTCGGACTTCAAAAGCTCATCCCCTTTATGTTAGGGAAACTATAGGAAATGAATTGATAGCAATGGCAGGACAGAAGTGACTATCCACACCATGTGCTGGTACATAATGTTGCGCTCCTAGATTGGCCGGTATGCCATTAAACGGTTGACCTTCAACGTTGTTACGAATGGGTGGTTGAGCATAACCACCCTGATCCCGATTTGGTTGATGGTTTCAATTGCCCGGTTGGTTACCATAATCCTCAAAATAATGTTGATTTGGTTCGTCCATATCAACTTGATCTTCAATACACTCTTCCACATAATTAGTGTGATGACTTCCTTCCACTGAAAACCGTTCCTTATTGCTATGATGGCTCCCTTCCACGTCATGCTGAAAACTTGGATTACGAACCTAGAAATTTGGCATCGGTTGGAAGTTCATAGGCGGAGGTTGGTGTTGCACCCCTTGATTCACAGGGATCGGCCCCTGAGGTTGAGGTTGCACAGGTTGTGGTTGAGGTGGGAGGTCATCAAGCGGAGTAAATACGGGTAATGGGATGTCTCCCAGAGGTTGGATGGGTTGTGGCCCTCCTTGGTTTTCTGGGTTATTCATCCCTCTTAATTGATTACTTTCTGGAGTTCTTGAAAGTCAACTTAAAATCTGATGAGTTGTTGCTGATGATGTTCCTTCTTCCGATCTTGTTTGACCACGAATTTGAGAAGTTCTTGAAGTTGATGCTTTTTGAAACACACGATTCTCTCTTGCAGTCTTCTCGATTTCTGGGTCAAACTGTAATGGTGAGGTCCTTCTTGAAATTCTCGTATGCATTAACATAATGGTTACCTGCAAACAAGAAAACACAAAATACATAGCGTAATACTGAACAATAAAAACAAATTAAAAAGGAAAACAGAAAAATAAAATCTTTTTGGGTTTTTTTATAAGATTTTTAAGAAAAGCAAATAGAAACTATTAAACACTAAGCATACTAATTTCTCGGAAATGGTGCCATTTTGATCTGATTGTCGAGACTCGATCAAAAATAAGTTATTATATCGGTCTTAGCTACCTTTATTGTGTAACGGTAAGTAAGGTCGTCTCCACAGTGAATATGCGGAAAGTGTTTAACAATATGACTTAATTAACTTAAAGACACGAACTTAATATTAAAAATTGGAACTTGAGATGAAATTAAGAACACAATTGCAAAAAGCAACAAACTTTGAAATGAATTTGATTAAATATTAAGAAACAATCACTTCCGGGTTTCTAATTCCGCAAGATCCACAATTGATACTTTCAAATTAGGGTTTGTAAGAAACAATACTTCAAGATTTTAGCTTTTGATTAAAGTAGTAACAAAGGAAAATTCTTTTAAGACTCGTTCATTCACAAAGTTACTAATTCACCTATATCACGTTGTCTATTTTTCTTAATGAGCTCATGATGCAAGGAAACCAAAAACTGATAATCAAGCACACAACTTTATTTATAATTAAACCTTTTAACTAAATCAAAACATAAAATTTCGTTCACTAATCCATTGTTCGATACAAAAAACCCTAATCAAACATACCAATAGTTTCACTTAACATGAATTGTACTCCCGAAAGCAATCAACAAGAACTTAGCCACTCATGGTCTTCATTGAATCTTCAATCTTGATTTGAAGAATGTTTGTGTATGACTTTGGGAGCCTTGGAACACCAAAAATCGCCTTAGAATTGTCAAGATTCGAGCTTGGAAAAGTTGTTTTTCGAATTGGGGTTGGATAGGTTTAAGTAGCTTGAAATTCCATAAAATCCGGAAGTTGGTTGCATACCGGCGTATGATACGCCCAGGGGCGGCGTATCATACGCCCCTCTTCTGTAATTTTTGTCAAATACGGCCACAAATACGCCCACCAATCTGCCCCGCGTATGATACGGCCATACCCGGCGTATCATACGCTGGTTTAGGGTTTTTTGGGCCATTTTTGTAACTTTCTTTATTTTCAGCTTCAACCCTTGTAGTTCCGTATTTTGCTCCTTTTTCTCTTAAAATAGACCTTCTTTAGCTCCAAACCCCTACGAATCAAAACATAAAAAACGTGAACTTGTTCTACACTTATCATGATGAAAAACCATGCATTTAGGTTAATTAAACACTGAATTATTCCCACACGATAAGGCACCAGCCGATGAAGGTGTCTCACAGCCTCTCTCTGGCTAGAGCTTAAGTGTAGCACCAAGCAATAAAGGCCAAAGCTCTCTCCACCCTGAGTCACATAGGCCTATGAGTGACAAAAGAAAAAGGAAGATGACTCTTGAGGAGATTGAGGAGGAGAAAAGAGAGAGGAGAGGAAGGCAAGGGGAGAGAGTTCAAGTAGGACCCCTGGCTTCATGGAAGCTACAATCAAGGCTGCACCTAGGCCAAGTACTCAAGATGATGAGTAAAGGGCGGGCAGAGTAAATTATTTGGGGTCCAAAAACTACAACATTAAATAACTCATCTCTTTCCCCTTGGAGGAATTAAATGAACTGGCTGACATAGAAATGTCTTAGGAGAGGAAGGAAGCTGAGATAGCAGAACTGCTTCTCAAGATCAAAGAAGAAAGAAAGAGAAAGAGAATCTACAAAGCTCCATTGTGGAAACCATCGATTCTGTGGAGGGATCGAATATTGCAATCGTATTGTTTCCGTTTATCAGATCTGTGACGTGGAATCTCACTGACCTGTTGATGATTTCAAGTGAAGATTTGATGCAAGATTTAATGTATGATGATGAATGAATGATGAAAAATGAAGAACACATTCATAAATATTTCATTCATTCATATGTATGTTTGATGCTAGGAGATTACAAAGGGAGTTTGCAAGAACATTCTCTCACACACACTCAACCTTATGTTTCTCTCACTAGTCTAAATCTGTATGCTTTAATTGAGAATTATTGGTAAGGGTTCTAATGGTTAGAAAAATACTTAGAGTATAAATGACTACACCTGGTCAATTTATACTCTTTACAAAAATAAATAAAATTACATTTAAGCCCTAATGATTACACAAATATTGTTCTAAGTTTGATAAATTCTTCTGTTGCTGATGTGTGACTGCCGGGTGCTGACGTCATTCGGGACGTCCTCTGATGTTGACCATTGACTTTGACCACGGTTGACCATGGTTGACCACGGTTGACCAAGTTTGACCAAGTTTGATATCAATTTTCTTCGTTTTGATCATATTTTTAGCACAGCTTCACCGTGTCAGTTTTGGTAATCATCATGAGATTCGGCACTTAGGTTTTGGTAAGTATCATCTTCAAATAGTCCAACAATACTCCCCCTAAGTTGATGCTGCCAAAACCTTATGATTATCAAAACCTTAAATGTTAATTGATGTGCAGTCTTGGAGTGCAGCCTTCTCCCCTTTTTTGGTAGCATCTTCTTAGAAGCTTCAAAAAAAGGCATTGAGAAATAGTCTTTGTTTTGACACATAAAGACTTTGTTTCGGCACTTGATGGATGTTTCATCAGCTTGATCTTCTAGTCTTATTTTGAAGACTCGAAAACGCATCCATTTGCATACACTGTGGATTGCACAGGTAGCAATATTAGCAGCTTTATCTCAACTTTAGAAGTGAAAGAGAAGCATCAGACAATCTTCAGAGTTGACATATACTCTCCCTCAACAAAAGCTTTGGAGGGTGAGGAACTTTTGTGTATGAGACACCAAGAGAAGGATTCTTAGTTCTCAGCAACTGGAAAGAGATCTTTGAAAGAAGCAGGAGTGTTCACTTGACATCTTGAACTGAATCAGAAACTCAAGCATGTTATGCAATTCATCACCTGCAAAAGTCTAAATCCTCTCGGTTGAGGTATTGCATGGAAGTTTCACTCCTAAATCAATAAAACATGTAAATCTGCCAAAACTAAGAAAAATACTAAAAATGACAAATCTTTTTGGAGTTTTAGATTTTTTTTTTCAAAAATATGATAGTTACAAGCATGAATCTTTCAACTGCAATGAGATCATACTAATCCAAAATCCTTTACATCTAAGAATGTTTAAAGTTGGAATAGACATAGACAAAGAACAAAGTTGATTGTAAGTATGTTTGTCCACTTAAACTCATGCAAGGATTTATTGTCAACACTTTGTGATATTTATCATGTTTAGGATTGATTAGATATGCTAATTGATTACCCCACACTCAGAAGTATGGAAGAATTACCTTCCTCATAAAATGCAAGGTGGCACTTTATCACAACTTGAACCAGGCTACTTAGAGTATAAATTCTCATGATATGATCCACTTTGGGATTCTTTTACACTTCACTTTGGAAGTTGATCCTCATTGGGATTCTTTTAGCTTTGATCCTCATTGGGATTCTTTTCTTTTCCTTTTTGGCATGCATCAGCACTTTTAGTGCAAGGTCAACTAGGTCTGTGCTCAGCACAACAGAAGTTGTCCTTATGTTTACTCCAGGTCTGTATTTACATACAACAAAGGAGAAACATATGCTTTTATTAATGAGAAATTTATAAACCATTTTCGCATGGTGTGTTTAGGTAACCACACAAGCAGACACTTGGAAAAGTCATTGCTTACTAATACCCTAAGATGGTGTTGGTCCATAATGCATATTGATTTAGTTCATCACAAATATGCTTATCTTGAATCCAAGCTGAGCCTACTTACATATCAAACAGAGTCTTGTCAGTCTTTATTGATTTTGAAAAATAGATGCAGAAGATAGTAGATGAGTGTACTATCATTTCTCATGTAAATGCAGAAAGATTCAATAGTAATATTTTTGGACTTTTCTTGATTTTCTAATTTTTAGGATTTTTGTTTTTGAGAAAATAAAGAAATGGCATATGTGTTATCAATTCAATAGAGATCATCAACAGTTAGTCCATGTAGCAATATAATCAGAATAAGTAGATGGAATGAAACATCGGTTGTTTCTTACATTGCCATCATAGTTTCTGTGAATGATTGATGTCCTGCATTGAATCCTGGTTAGTTTCTGCTCTATTTGGCTCAGTTGCATCACAAACATCATGAGCAGGAAGAACGTTCCTGTCTTGGGAAGGGATTAGTCACTCCTAACTTTTCTTGGGTTGGCAGGCCTCCATAACTATCCCTGTTACACTAGCAAATCAGTTAGATATTTCAACCCAGGCCATTACTGTCCTGAGCTGTCCATTAGCATCTTTATATGTGACTTGCTCGTATGTGTATGATTTTTCCTTATCTGATGATGTATCAGATTCACCTCCTAAAATTGTTTTCTTTCTCTAACATTGTTTTGTTTTTAAACCAACTGACTCAACTTTAGTTTGTTTAATAAAAGGAGTTTGTTTGGCTTTTGAAAATCTTTTTATTGGTTTAGAAAATTTAGTTTGCTGTTGAAAATTTTGTGGAGGTGTAGCAAATGATCTTTGTCCTTGATCATGTTTGTTTCTTCTTGGCATGTGATCATATTCATCATAAGAATTATAATCATGATTATAATAATTTGATGGATGTGATCTTCTATGATATCCATTATGCCAAGCATTATTCCTATATCTGTTACACTTATGTTATGTGTATGACCTAGGATAATGTCTAGGTGCCCAATAATCATGAATATCATAATGTTTAAAATCATACCCATATTGATGTGATCGAGGAGAAGAGTAGCTGTGACGTATGTTGTAGTACTCATGCTTCGAACTTGGTGAGTATGACTCTGATGGATGATAAGATCTTTGATCTCTTCTGTGTTGTGATGTTAGATAGTTGTTGTATGAACACTCTGAAGTGGTATGATTCTCCATGTCATAATTTAATCAGTAAGGAGTAGGTCTGGATCTTCTTCCCTTAGGCTTGAATGATGAAGTTGGATTTGATTGGAACTTCATAGCCTTTTTCCTTGGTTGTTTTTGTTGCTTTCTCTTATGAGGACATATATATGTATCATTCTCAGTGTTTTTACACTCAGAAGTGTTGTGTGATTCTGAATCACATGTCTCGTAGAGAATTGATTATTGTTTTGGAGTTTCTAATATAGCCTTTGAGGTTGATGGTTGGCTTGGATCATGTGTAGAAGACTTGGTCTGACTTTTCTTCTTTCTTTTAGATCTGGTCTTCTTCCTCTTGACTTGTTCTTTGATTTCTTGTACCTCAGGCTTCTGTTTGTTCTTTAACTCCATCTTAATCTTTGCCTTTAGTTCAGCCTTTGTGAATTTTGGTTCAAGAAATCTAGCTGGTTTGAATATCTCATAGAGATCCATAGCCTTTTGTTTGTTGTCAGGCTTTACTGCTTTGGATTTCTGTGGCTATGTTTGTTTTGGATTGATTTCTTTAATGACATGATTAGTACATGTCAATGTTGCTTTGTTTGGTTGGTTGGTTTCTTTATCACTGTCATCACTTGCAGGATCTCCATCCTGACCATCACAAAATGAAAGGTTTCATTCTGTGGTGATTCAGGTTTGAGGTACTACTTTGGTGCTGTTTTCAGAGAAGTGATTTGAGTGATAGTGGATGGTTTGTCTATTGGATGATGATCATGCATATTGGAATCTTCTTTGACTGGACTTGTCATTAAAGTTGGCATTTTTGTGTAGTTATCATTGTAAGGAGGAGGAATAACATGGTATGTAGTTCCAGCACTCTTCTTTTGATCTCTTTATGCATTAAGTAGTTCTTCCAACTTGCTGGCAGTCATCTTTAAATTCTCAAGTTCAATTTCTGTTGATGCATGATCTGTTTTTGTCTTTTTCAGTGAGTCTTGTAACTTGAGCTTGAAGACTAAATCTTTCTCCAAAGAGTTTGTCTACATCCTTCAGTAGAGAATTGATTTTATCTTCAAAGGCTTTATGTTGTATCTTCAATTCTGCATTTGTAGCCTTTTCTGTATTGATTGCTTGATTTAGACGCTCAATGTAATATTGCAAGTTATTGATTGTTTTGGTTGTACTTGCTTCTGATATTTTGGCTTCAACTTCAGCCTTTGTGTTTGTTAACTTCACAGAAAGTTTAGTTGCTTGAGCATTCAGCTTGTGATTTTCTTTAAGCAATTTATCAACTTCTTTCTCTAGTGAACTGATTTGTTTTGCAAAAGTTTGTAGTTCCTCTGCATGTGAAGCTCTTTCCTCCTTTATCATGTATGATATATTGTTGCAGTATTTCCGATATGCCTGAACTTCATCTATGCATGCTGATGAACATCGATTGATCTTCTTGTCTTTAGGAATTTCAAGCAATGGAGGTATGTTTGTGTTGTTGATGTTTGTGGCTTTTGCAAGCTCAGCAGTTAACTCTTCAAGTTTGATTTGTTGTTGAACCATTTTGTCTTGCAACTGATTCATCTTTTGAGCTAAACTGATGTTTTGTTGATTTAATGTCTTGATTTGTGCTTGATCATTTCTTTGATATTGTTCTATCTCTAACCTGCATTTTATGAAATCATTAGACAATGTGTTGTTTGAGTTTGCAAGATCACACAATGTAAATGCATCAGTTCTTTCTCAATGTGACTGATGTACAATTGAATGTTTGTATTGTCAAACAATGAATTGTTGTTATTGTTTGATATGCTGCTAATGTTTGGTTGTTTGCAGCTTTTGTTTGATTTGCTGATGTTGTGTGATTGGTTGCAGCTTGGTTTGCTTTGTTTGAATTCTTGAAACCTCTTTCTACCTGCAGCAAGAAAAATAGCTCGGTTTCTTGAAACACGAGTGTCAGTGAATGATGTTAAATTTTCCATTTTGTTTAAAAACAAAAATGATTTGAAAATTTGGTTTTGTGTTTAAATCAAAATCAAATTTAAACTTTAATTGAATCCAAAGAACGTCGAAATTGAGATCGGCCTAATTAAAGAGTTAACTTTATTCAATTACAATTTATTTAAGCCGGACTAATATTAATCGAGCTTAATTAAAAAGTCATAATATTTGGATTGTCCAATAGAAATTAAATGATTTTTTTAAATAATTTTAATTAAACCCGATGAAATTAATCAAATTATAACTTTGACTCAATTAAATTCAATCAAGAAACAAGTTTAATTAATTTAAAGTTTTAAGTAACTCGAAAGTTAATTATGTCCGCTGAGTGTATAAGTCGGTTAACAAACCAAGTATCAGCTGTTTGCACTCGGTTAACAAACGAGTTAAACTTATGTCTGCTGTGGCTGGTCAAAATAAAAGAGTCAAAATTGAACTCCCAAAACACTCTCAAACCTTCTCGATCTCATGAAGCTCTCACTCTCTCGAGTTCTCCTGATCTCAATCGATCTCTCGGACTGATTATCCTCCAGCAGCAGCTGTCGGCGGAGATTGATGGTGGTGATGGTGCTCGATGATGGTGGTCGATTGTGTCGACAGTGGTGATGGAGTGGAGAGGTCGAGACACCGACGGTGGGGATGGTTTCTCGGTGGTGGTGTAGTTATAGGTTTCACGCCATCCGGCGAGATTAGAGAGAAAAGTTATGGTGTTCAGAAGGTGGATGGTCTTCGGAATGTTTAAATGGTGCGGTGGTCGGTGTTGGCAACGAATGGTTGATTGTGTAGCTGCAGTGGATTGGTGACGACAGTGGTGATGGTTTGCGATGGAGTGGTGGTCGTCCGCTGTATGACTCAAGTTTGTGATGTAGTGATTGATTGGTGTCCGCTGTGGGCTTTCTCAAATCGTCCGCTGTGTGTCATGTAATCGAATGGGACTCAATTCATCCACTGTGTAAACAGGTGAATGTCCGCTGTGATTGTGGTGTCCGCTGTGGACAGATTTGTTTTGATTCCATATCCGCTGTATGTTGTGAATTGAATGGACCTGAAACCTAATTCATCCGCTGTGATCGATTTTCAATTGTCCGCTGTGGAACTTTTTGTTTAATCGTCCGCTGTGGAACTTTTGTTGAACGTCCGCTGTGAATCGAGGTAAAACGTACGCTGTGTATGTTGTATTTTGAACGTCCGCTGTGAATCGAGGTAAAACGTTCGCTGTGGACCTACGATTCAAGTCCGCTGTGGACTGTTTTGTTTTGATGTCCGCTATGGACAGATGACAATTCTGCTGTATGGTGAATCAAGGTCCGCTGTAGATTGTTTCTTTACAGCAGTGTATGATTGGGTTTGTTTGGTTTTGGTGATGGTGATTGATGTGAGTGAAGGTGGGGTTATGGAATGGACAAATATGAAGTAGGGAGTATGGTGTTTGATCTTGATCTGCTGTGATTTGGAATGAATGTGGTTATGGATGATGATGATTGATGTTGCTGATTTGTGTGTGGTGTATGGTGTTTGATGGTGGGTGAATAGGTGTGGACGGACTTCTGCTCTTCTGCTTTGAACCGAAGAGTAAGCTGAAAATATTATCATATCAGCTGTGAGTGTTAACACATCAGCTATGGATGTGTTTGTTCATCAGTTATGAACACTTAGACAAAATGCCTAGGACAAAATTGATGTTTTTCAGCTGTAGAATTTGTGCATCAGCTGTGAGTGTAATACATCAGTTGTGGACACTTGGTTGCAAAAATGATGAAGATTGTTAGCTGTAGAATTTGATCATCAGCTGTGAAATTAGTTCATCAGCTGTGGAATTAGTTCATTAGCTATGGAATTTGTCATCAGTTGTGGATGATAGAACACTTGGTCAAAAATCAAATTCAAGTGTATTTTGTAAACTTTGATTATGAAATAAAATTTCACTTTCAAATTCACAAATTGATGTTTGAATGACTTTGAATGATTGTATGATGAACAAATAAATCAAAATCTGAATCAAATCAAAGATTTGGCTGATTTTCAGATTTCAAAGCAGTTTGACTCTAAAAAAGTCAAACTTCATGTTCTTGAATGAATAAACTTTTGATTCTTGGGTTTCTGATGGAATTTGATAAATTCAAAAGTTATAATAGCTGTAGATAAGTGATTCTAACCTAAAACAACAATCAATTTCATATAACCATCACCTAAACTCGGATTTAGATGATGAACACATGAAGAACACAATGAAGAACAAAAACCCAAATATGAGAATCAATGTTAAAAAATGAATGATTTGGATGGTGAAAATGATAAACGAACCTTAGATTTGATGTTTCTAAGCTAAAACCACTATCAATTTTAGCTAAACAACATCAGATTCGTGATGTTTGATGATTTTCCTTAAGAACAGTGAACTTTTCTCAAAAACACAAAATTTTCAAAAATCTTCAAATTCAAGAGTTGTGGTTGTTCAATTGATATGAAACTTTGCAGATGTGTTAGTTATCACAAGCTAAAGCTATTAGAAGCTTAAATTCGATCAAACAACAACAAAATCAAAATTTCACGTTCATGAGCATTTGAAGACTTGAAGAACAAGTTTGTTTAAATCTTCAAATTAATGACTCAAATGAACTTCAATTGATGTGAAAACTTGCAGATCTTCACGAAATAACAAATCTAAACTAATGGTAGCTTGATTTCATCAAAAACAACAACAATTTGTAGATCAAACTTATGGTTCAAATTTTTGAGGAAAATTTAAAGAACAAGGAGCCAAGGCTCTGATACCAATTGTGGAAACCATCGATTCTACGGATGGATCGAATATTGCAATCGTATTGTTGCCGTTTATCAGATCTGTGATGCGGAATCTCACAGACCTGTTGATGATTTCAAGTGAAGATCTGATGCAAGATTTAATGTATGATGATGAATGAATGATGAACAATCAAGAACACATTCATAAATATTTCATTCATTCATATGTATGTTTGATGCTAGGAGATTACAAAGGGAGTTTGCAAGAACATTCTCTCAGACACACTCAACCTTATGTTTCTCTCACTAGCCTAAATCTGTATGCTTCAATTGAGAATTCTTGGTAAGGGTTCTAATGATTAGAAAAATACTTAGAGTATAAATGACTACACCTGGTCAATTTATACTCTTTATAATAATAAATAAAATTACATTTAAGCCCTAATGGTTACACAAATATTGTTCTAAGTCTGATAAATTTTTTTGTTGTTGATTCGTGACTGCCGGGTGCTGACGTCATTCGGGACTTCCGCTGATGTTGACTGTTGACTTTGACCACGGTTGACCATGTTTGACCAAGTTTGACTTTGGTCAATTTTCTTCGTTTTGATCATATTTTCAGCGTAGCTTTACCGTGTCAGTTTTGTTATCATCATGAGATTCGGCACTTAGGTTTTCGTAAGTATCATCTTCAAATAGTCCAACATCCCACCCTCCCCCTAGTTCAGGAATGTCATGAGACAGAGACTGTGGCTGTTGAGCAACAAACTCAGATAGGTAGGGAACAAGACAGACAAAATATGATCACCTACTTGAGTGCCATAGGTCTTTATCAAGCATCAGACCTTCTTCCCTTGCCATATGACTACATTGAGTTCGAATACCTCAAGCAGCTTGAGCAACAAGTGCAAAAAGAGCAAAAAGCTGAAAAAAAGAAGATGAGGGAAGAGGCTGTAAAGTCAAGAGCCACCATCAGAACAAACTTGAAGAAATCTACTGATAGACAGAAAATGGTGAGCTTCTTGAAGCTGTATGGATTCTCTGGAAGGAGACTTGGTCCAATGTCTCTATCCACCATGGATGAGCATATTAGAGTGATCAAGCAGAAGATCAAAAAGGGTGAGCTAGTTGACTTGCATTCGCCACCAAATCAGGCTACACCTGAAGCTGAGGTAAAGGTTGAACCTTATGAGACAACACAACCTGGACCTAGTGCTGCATCACAGCCAGCTTCAATTTCTGATCCACAGCAGGGTCCTGATCCTTCTCCTACTGAACCTGTGAAGGATAAGGACCCAAATAAGGAAAACAAACAAGACCAACCTGGTACTACAGGCCAGTCTCCTCAGTTAAAGTACAGAATAAGGAAAAGGATGGCCATAAGAAGGGACAAGAAGAAGAAGAAGAAGTCCAAGGCATCCACCTCTGAACCTTAAGATGAGTCAGAACATCCTGAGGGTGATCAAGTAGAGGCTGCTAATCCAACTCCTATTCAAGTAGAGCCTCTTGTTGCTGAGAGATCCATTGTGTCTTGGATGTTTGCCACCAATCTAGATAGATGGTATGCCACTAGAGATCAAGGAGGGCAACACCTGTATTTCTAGCAAAATATACTTGACCTCCCTTTGCATGATCTCTATGACATGAAGAGATACTTAGAGAGTCTAAGGAATCCCAACCAACTAATAATAAAAGGAATGGTCTTGATTCTAATGAGGACTGTCAACAGATAAAGATCAAGAATCAAAGGTTTTTTTAGTTTTGGTAGCATCAGCCTAGGGGGAGATTGTAAGGAATAAACTTAGAGACTGATGCAACCAAAGAACAACCAAAGAGCTCTTAACATGCACATGTGAAGTACAAGGAAGCTACTTTGGAAGATTTGATATAACTCAAAGAATTATTCTAAGTATCAAATCTTCCAAAGCCAAAAGACCATATCTGCCGAAGCCAAAGATGAAGTCTTCCGAAGCTTTAAGGACAAAGTCTTCCTAAGTGAAAGACTGATTTCTTCCGAAGACAGAGAAGACATGCTTTCTTTGAATCACCTTTTGACAAAAGCTGAACCACTTTCCACTGCCACTTCTGATGACTCACCAACTTATATGAGTTGGTGAAAAGTCCATGCTTTTGTAAACTGTAAATTAAGGTTTTTTGTCTGTAACTTTCTAATTATGTACTTTTATCCTTTTTGTAATACATTAAGATGTGAGATTTGGCATGTCATAGTCTTAAGTCAAAAGGCAATCTGCCTTTTGACTCTACATTGATCTTGTTATCTAGATTAGTGTTTCCAGCTGGCCTTCAAAGTATGGCCGACTGTAGGATGTAGTATAAAGTATCTCAAGTAATTGTATCTTCTGATTAAGCATTATAACACTTGTAAGAACTTAAGAGCAATATACATCATTGTTGAAAATTATATTTGAGTGTTCTTGTTATTGTTCTTTTAACTTGTGTTCATTGTTTCATCCTAACCGGTTCCCTAATTGATCTGCTAAGTGTTCTAAATCTCTCCACTTTGTGAAACTGTTGTATTGACCTCCTTCAATGGTCCTTCAATCGGTATCAGAGCTTTTCAGGCTCTTGATTGTAAGATCTCACCATCTTAGATCACTTTAGTTTCACAAAACACTTATCAACTCATATGACAGTTCTTTCTAAGGCTGATATGGAAACCAATACTATGACAAAGTCTCCACTGATCACTCCTAATGACTTTGATACTTGGTGCCAATGTATGAAAGGGTTGATCAAGTCTCAAGACGGCAGGATGTGGAGATCTGTTGTTGAAGGACCTCACATCCCAAGTACCTCTTCAGCCACTACTGGAGGTGGGATGATACCAAAGGAAATGGCTGACTAATCCGAAGACGACCGGAAGAAGATAGATGTAGATCAGAAAGCCATGACCGCTTTTCAAACTGCTCTTCCTAACTCCATATACAGAAGCCTTTAAAGTATGGCCGACTGTAGGATGTAGTATAAAGTATCTCAAGTACTTGTATCTTCTGATTAAGCATTGTAACACTTCTAATAACTTGAGAGTAATATACATCATTTTTGAAAACTATATTTGAGTGTTCTTGTTATTGTTCTTTTAACTTGTGTTTATTTTTTCATCCTAACCGGTTCCCTATTTGATTTGCTAAGTGTTCTAAATCTCTCCACCTTGTGAAACTGTTGTATTGACCTCCTTCAACAGTCCTGTAATACTAGTCTGGAATCATGCCCGGTAAACCTCTCAATCCATGATAAGTTGTCACTTTTACATTTACATGTCAAACTAATCTACATAAAAAGTTAGTGTTACGGAGTGAGTTTTAGTGTTCTTATCTTTAGCAAAATACGTTTTACCATATTTTTTTAACATAGTACTCCTTGGAAACATAACACAACTGTGTACAAGTCATATTATAATTATAATGTTACATTTATTTATTACTGTATCATTACACATAACTTGACATATCATAATACTACTAGAAGGATGCCCGCGCAATGCAGCGGGGTGTTATTTTACATCAGGCACGTGCATTCAATATTTTGTTATTCTTGTAGTAGTTTTACTAAAGTCTATTCTGTTTTTTCTAAGTTAAAATTTAAAACACCAAATAAATGGGTTCTGCATAACAACTTGTACATATATGCATTAAATTATAGTACTTCACAAATTACAGATCTGTTCAGCAAAAAGTTTACACCAAAACGTTTAAAAAAACACAGGTTAAGTTGTAGTCTCAAAATGTTTTTAAATGTGATAGATTAAAAGATATAGCTGAAATATTAAAATATATTAAGTTTTTTTTTATTTATAGGTAGATAATATAAAATTTTATGCAAGTGTTAGTAAGTGTAAGGTTATTATGTAACTAATTGTAGGGTTAATTTGTAAATAGTATTATAAATACTATTTTACCCTTAAAAATAATTGTATCCTATGAATTAAATATAGTAAATGTTTTTAATTTTATGGTATCTTAAAATACCCCTACCATATGTGTTATATATAGTATAGATAATGATATTAATCATTGCACCATAACATATTATAGCATAACATAATCATAGCATATCAAAACATAATATGATCATAACATAAGATATCATAATTAGGTAAGAGATCATTGGACGCCAGTAACACATGCTAACATACACATATCCTTACTCCAGCCTTATGGTTTCAGCACATAAAACGATAGATCATATCATTGCAATGCCTTTATAATCCTCTGTCTATTGACTAACATTTCATAATCGTACGAATGACGTATGGTTTTCTACTCATAGATTAACATTTCATAATCTCTACCTATAGATCGACATTTCATACCATAGCATAACCCCTTTCTTACTCATTACAAGAAATAAAATAACTATATATACAGGGGTCGGTTACTGTACAACGTGTAATTTTCATGTGAAGCGTAAGAAGTCATCAGGGCGTGACACGTGTGTTTTGACTGAGGGGTAGTTTCGTCCGCGCCATAATTACACATAAAAGGTATATAATTACGCAAGTTTTATTCATAATTACGCAAGTTATATATATTATTATGCAAAGTAAAATTACTCACATTATAAAAATAATTATGCAAGTTATATGATAATCACGCAAGTTATGTTTATACTTACGTAGTTAATAATCACGCAAGTTATACGCACAACACATAGACATTTTTAAAAAAAGAGTTGATCTTTTCTTAAAAAATATAGCAATAGTATACTCAAATTAAATAGAATAAAATGCTTGATTTTCTGGTGCAATTTTTTTTAAAAAACAACGTCGTAGAAAAAAGTTATACACGTTTAAAAAAACTGGAGGAATTTGAAAAAAATTAACAATTGTAGGCTATTTTCGAATTTACCCATCCGACCATCATTCCATGTGTAACTATTTCACTTTTAATCTCAAGCGTCCATCTACTAAATCAATGGTTGGAATTAGTTTGCATACTTCGCACGAATTTTAATTTTGTATAGTAAACTTTATATATATATATATAAATTATGTTACATATAAAAACTATAACTAATATATATATATAAAGTAATTATAAATGTAAATAAATAAATTTATAATAATAAATGAGCTGAGCTCGAGCTTTATAAATAGAGCTCGAAATGAGACGAGCTTGAGCACTCATAAACAACGAGTCAAGCTCGGGCCGATAGATCTGGTTCCTCTTTACTTGTTTATACCCTTAGATTGAGCCCGCAAATCTGGCCGGTAATGTGTAACAGATATTCATAATCCATTGAGTATGACACTTGATTCTACAATTAGGTATAAATTTTAATAAAACCTATCCTTAACCGCCCATTATCATTCTATTATGTAATGGTAATGAAGTATTTAAATCAGTCGTTAAAAAACTTTCAGTGAGTTATGCAATTGTAAATAACTATTTAATAAAACTAGTCTACGTAACAATCTAGAGTATTTGGTTTGTTTAAAAACAATTAAAATAATAACACAGGGACCGAAAGATTCATTCAAGTATTATAGAAGGACCATAATTGTACTTATTCCTGTTAAACAATGCTTGCTTTTGTTGCTTAGCTCAGCGTTGTTTTGTTGATGAATTCTAAGCTTAAAATTGTTTTCATCTCCGCTTTCTCTCTCCTCCTTTCTCTCTCTACAAACTTTTCCTCTTTCTTTCTAAAATTCTCTCTGCAAATTCTTTTGATCGGCATACACAAACCTTTCTAACAACTTTAGAGTGCAATCACAAACGATACACGTTCATTCACATTCGCAATGGTAAGTTACTATGTGTTTGTTGTGTGTGTGTTTTAATGGTGATGATGAATTTAAATTTTCGTTCGACAATGCAGCAGCAATTGGTACCGCCATGGCTAGAGAAGCTTCTCGGGACCGCATTCTTCTCGGTCTGCAGAATTCACGGAGCCGCGGCCAGAAGTGAATGCAACATGTATTGTTTGGATTGCAATGGCGAGGCGTTCTGCTTCTACTGCAGATCGTCTCGCCACAAGGACCATCAGGTCATTCAGGTGGATTGATTACTTTGTATCTGTTGATTGATTGTATATGTCCGCAATGCTGCTGATAATCGATTTCATCTGTGAAATGCAGATCAGAAGATCATCATATCACGATGTGGTGAGGGTTTCCGAGATCGAAAAGGTGTTGAACATCGGTGGAGTTCAAACGTACGTGATCAACAGCGCGAGGGTTTTGTTTCTGAACGAAAGACCACAGCCAAAATCAGGGAAAACTGTTTCACACATTTGTGAGATTTGTGGAAGAAGCCTGTTGGATGCACTTCGATTCTGTTCATTAGGCTGTAAGGTTAGCTAATCTCCTTTCATTAATTGCTCTTAATTATTATTATTTAATACCTAATTTCTTGCCTTTTGCTTCACAATGTTGACATTACAACTCACCCATATGATGTGAATTGGCATGTATCATGTACCATTATATATATCATTACATCATCATGCACATCATGTACATATTAAACAAATCACAAACCAACCCATCATCCACCCCAAATGTATTTAATCAAGACAAAATCATGTGTAATTAAATCCATTATCCTCTTAGAGAAACATGCTGGATAAATAATGTGTTCTACAATTAGTGTTTAAATTCTGCAGGATGCATGTATTTATCATAAAAAAAATCTTGAAAATCGTTTTAAAGAAATTAAATCTATTATTATTTCTCTTTTATTGATTTAGATTTAAAGAATGTATTTTGTTACGTGTTTTTATATTTATTGTTAAAGAAAGTAATGACCTTTGTCCTTGAAATGAAAATCATGCATAAATGTGACTTTAATAGTAGTTTTTTTAATTATAATCTTTACATGCGTCTATATCATTATTTTTATGTCGTTGTTTATTCACGACCTACATTAATGATAACATAATGGCAATCACTCTCATGACCGATGGCAATCGACCTTTCTAGTCTTTTTTGGAAAAACGAAAAGAATTCATGTTATTTTCAAGTCGGGTCTATTTACTTTTTTGTTTGTAAACAAACGTCATGTCTACTTATTTAAATTTTATTTGAAAATAAAGGTTGTAGGAATAAAAAGAAATGGAAACACAAGCTTTATGTTAGAGGAGATATCATCATCAACAACAAGAATGATATCATCATCAACAACAAGAAGAGGGGAAGAACAATTGCGTGAAGGCTCACAACAAGACATTTACCCGCCCACACCTCCTTCAACTTCATCTACTAGGAGAAGAAAGGGGATCCCTCATAGGGCTCCTTTTGGATCATAATATATATATATATATATATATATATATATATATATATATATATATATATATATATATATATATATATATATATATATATATATATATATATATGTTCAATACATACACAATTTTAAATATAAAACTACAAGAATAACATAACAAATGTATCTTATGTTTTAACTATGATACATAAACACAAAATATTTTGTCTCTCTCTCCCCCATTGTATTAGGTGAGCATTAGGTACAAATGGTTATGCGGTTCTTGTGATTCTCTACTTAAAGTTGTTTATGTACTGAACAAAATATATTTATATTTACAAACAAGTAAATTACTCAATTACCCTTCAACAAAAACAAATGCTCCTTTAATTCCCTCTACTTTTTTCAACTTATCAACATTGACAATTTGTTTCACCAAATGCGCATTCATTTTCGGCATCCCTTCCCAAAGCCTTTTTGGGTTATCATTTATATGGTTCTATTTCTAGGGACGGTAGTATCTCGTGTTTACCTCGTACGATAAGGATGCTTAAAACTGTATATTGTGCAACATGGTGAAGAGTAAAAACTCTCTAGCTATTGTAAATCATTATATATTACTCAAATGTTATGTCTTTTTTAGTTTGTCATATAATTTGATGGATTCTTACATCAAGACAAGATGAAGATTATTTTAGTCGCCATGATGTATGATGTAGAAATACCAACCAAAGAGTTGGTAGTAACATACGCTATAGGGATGTGGGGGTGTTGAGGGGTCCCTAGTAGAGAACAAAAACTCTTGTTCGGTGAGGGAATAAGCCAATAATTCATAATTGTTATTTATAGTTGAAAGGTGTACACACAATTAAGAAAGTAAAGCAAATTTTTTGTTGAGTCCATTTTATAATTTTGTATGGCCCCCAACCCACATGGGCCTTGGCAAAAAAGAAATCTTTTTATTTTTATTTTTATAAAAGTTTTATTAATTTTATATACACAAAGCAAAAGTTGGGCAAAAGTCATGTTTCTTTGATGGAACCTAGTTTGGTTGGCTAGGTGAGTTGGAATCTATTTCTAAATTTATTCTCGTGTTTCTTTACAATATTAAAAGCACATTTGATACTTCCCTTGATGAATAGAGTTAGTTGGATAATTTTATGGTAAAAATTTGCGTTCTTGATAAAGTTTTTTTAAAAATTAGATGGGATTTTACTTCTTTCATTTCTTTTTTAGGATTTGTAATATTATTTTTAAAATCTCTAAACATGATTCTGGTAGACATGTAAACCTGTTATTTTTGGCTTTAGCTCTATTTTTGGCAACCAAAGTTTGTTGAGGTTATAGTCGAGACAAATACATACTAGTTTGGAAGAGTATTTCCAAGATCTAATGTATTTCTTCATGCCTATAATCATTAGTTCGTTTGGAATATATATTTAGGTTGATTGATAACCAATGGGAATTATGAACAATAAGTTGGATGATGATTATACACTTTCAGTGTATTTTGATCCAACTAAATGCAATAATTTACACGAAATCAACATCAGATAATACATGAAAACATCAGAGTTTTATGTGTAAAAAATTTAGAGCAGAAACATTTGATTGTAGATGATTTGATGATTGTTTGGAGGCTAGTTATAGCATATGTATATACCATACTTATACGTTGTTAACATACATTACAATTTATCATAAAAAGTTAATTAATCATTACATTTACATATTTAAATGAATAATCCCACCTTTTTATTAAGAGAAATCTAGTTGGGCCATACATTACAGTTATAGAAACCAGTTCATACATTATCACATCTAGAAAACCAATTAAATTAATTTCTTACATATTGTAATCATCAGCTTCCAGTGATAAAACATTGACTATCTGTAAGGCCCCGTCCCCGGAAACCCCACAGTTAGTCAATCACAACCTTATTTATAATAAGACACAATAAATTTCATAAAACATTGCAGAGATTAATTTATCAAAAACCATTCATGCATTAATATTTGATGTTGACAAATAATACATCATTGTTTTAAAAGAGTTACAAAAGAATATTCAGTTGTATTACAAAACAACAACATTATCGTACATGAAATGGATGCCAGTCTTTGCCCGCCAAGTAGCTTCACCCTCGTGCCATCCTCAGCAACAAACTACCTGCCAACTGAAAATGCATAAAAAGTAAGCGTTGCTAAGTGAGTTCTAGTTTTATAATTAAGATACTTTACTTTTAGTAAAAATCTTTCCTTTACATTCATTCGTGATCACACAACATACATACATCTTGATAATATCATTATTATCTTATATCATCGTTCATAATCATTCGTTTCACATTTTTTCATTATCTTTCACCTCTATCTAGATCATGTCATAAGCTATACCCCATCATTAGGCACGAAGCCACCTCAGTCTTGGGGTTAAGCGACAAGGATCCCGTTTTGCACGTATGGATCAGTCACCAAGACTGACCCCCTGTGTGTATACTCTCATGGGTTAGCCAAGATCGCACACTACATCGCACACAGTTGAGCTAACAACTCTTCAATGAGTTGTGAACCTCTTTAAATTTGTTTGCAAGACTTTCATTCATTCGTTATGTTCCACTTTTTATTATCTTTAATCTTTTGCTTCTTTTATGATAATACTTTACGTATAAGAGCATAACACACTATGCAAAGTCACGTAATAATACGTAATAAGGAACATAAAAAACAGACCACAAACATGTGCAACAAGAACAAACATAAACCACCAAAACATTCCAGAGCTTAATCATTAATTTCTATTTCCCAAAATTTCAAAAAAATCCTAAGTCAGTTTAGGCGCATGAGCACTATGCAGGCGCATGGGTACTATGCAGGCGCACGGGCAGTTGGGCCCATGGGAACACTTGGGCGCATGGGCAAAAACTTAGACGCATGGGAAAAACTTAGGCGCATGGGTACTATGTAAGCGCATGGGTACTATGCAGGCGCATGGGTACTTGGGCGTATGGGCAGTTGGGCGCATGGGCAATGTACCAGTTCTAACTTATACTAATTTCAGTCCCCATTCATCATCCTAACGTATTCTTAGCTCAAATCTAGCATACTAAGCTCATAGAACATGCATACAACCACATGATTCAGTCAAAACATTCACAAACACACACCCCCACGTAAAACAGAGGTAAACATACGGTTCCAACACACTGAAAGTTGTAAAAAGATAGTTTATATGCATTTCAGCCCCAAAACAAGTTTAAAACAGAAAAAATCGGGGACCTAGAACTCACCTACAGCAGCCTTCGAGTAAAAATCCTCCAAACTCGAGAGCACTTGGAAACACCTAAACACACCAAAAACACGCAACCGAACACAGAGGAACACATAAGACTCGGTCCAAAAGTTGAAAATCCAGCTGAAACCGAACAAACACACAAAAAGCTTACCTTCAAGCCGATCTTCTTCTTCTTCTCTCTAAAAAACTGATGGAAAACTCTTTTCTTCTTCTTTTGCAGTCGAAGCAGTTGGGTGGAGCAGGGAGTGGGCAGCCATGCCCACCTTTTAAACATAATAATAATAAAGTTTGCCTCTTGCACAACTTTAACCCTTAACTTGGGTTATTTCACCTTTCTTTCTTTATACTTCTCTTTTCTTTTTTTTCTTTTTTTTTTTGTAACTTTTCGGGTGTTACACTATCAAAGTCAAAACGATCATCCATTGTTCTTTATATCATCGGAAAGTTAGCTTTCAATATTCATCAACATATAGGGTGAGGTGTTGTAAGCTCTGCTTTGAAAGTTCAATCTTTGATATGTTCAAGGGTTGTCTAAAGTTATCTGTCCTGAAGTCGCTCTCAACATTTAGCCAACTTTGACCAAAGTTACCAACATTTTGGTCAACTTTCTCTGAGATTGATACTTAGTAAAATGTTGTATGTTAGATTCATACAAACTCAACTTGCACCTAAACTAGTGTCAATTTCAAAAGTAACCAACAAACAGGTAACTTCTAGAAATCCTTAAATTTTCTAAAAGCGCAAATCAAAACTTCTCTTTTAAACCCATTAAATTGCGTCTTTCGATATATTATAATGTAACTTAAGATACATTGTTTTTGTTATGTAGTTTCTATATCTTGGGTGAGGGAGATGCTTGACGTTGCCTCGTTAAGTAGTTTTCAATCACAATCATTACAATGTTGGCATGGTATCTGGTGAGAAAATAATAATGCTGTTTTAATTAGGTATGCTCTGACACTTAAGGAAGCAAATGACTAATATTAATGACAAAAAAGTTGCATAAAAGATACAACAATTTCGCTAGAATTGTTCATTCAAACATCAAATCATTTAACTATGGGTTGGAGACCAAATTATTGTTGATCTTGATATTTTTATTATTCATTAATTATAGGGTTTAGTATAGATAGCTAGTTTAAAAGTTAGCTATTTGTTCATGAGTATATGTAAGAAAATCAAAGGATTAGATACCAATATACCAAAATATAATGGGTAGGGTAAAGTTTGAATTCGATTAAGATTGACACAGTTCAATTTAAAGAGTTTGAGCTTTAGCTTGATTTGTTCCAATCAATATATCGAAATTCTGATATTGATCGACTTGTGAGTATTTTTAAAAGCTCGAGGTACACCTTGTTAATTAATTATTTATACAATCACTATACACACATATATGAATGATTTCTATAACTATATAAAGACATAATACATATTATTTAGGTTTTTTTTCATATTATGTAAATATATGATTATATTAACAATGTTATGTTAGGTTTTGTTATATTATTATAGTAACAACATATATCAAACTTCTATGTTGGTTTTTATCATAGTTACGATAATTTTTTATTCAATTCTTTTACTTCTGATTAAATACCATTTTATTCCGCTTGAAACACAGAAGTAAGGCAGCTTCTAATCCCACCCATGAGGTCTATGGTTCGAGACATCGGTCTTGAATATTTCTTTTTGTTTTCTCTTTTTTCTTTTTGTTAAAGGCTCTCTTAAACAATTTTTACACTTTACCCCTTACTCTATTAATTAACTACACAATTTTCAACCCAAGAAATCTTTCAATAATATTTTCTTCAACTATATATTATCCATCCCTAACAACAATTTTAATTTATATAAAATGCCTAACTTATAATTTTTCTTATGTTAATTTAATTTATCTCTTACAGTACTTTAACGAGCCACATTAATTTGTATACTGGACAAAATCCTTTTTTTTATTGTGAATTAAATGTTTAGACTAACAATTATTCAACTTTTAGTTTTGTAACATTAATTTTGTACTATTTAATATGTAATTTATTAATTTATTAGTTCTACTGTTTAAAAGAAACAATAACTAACATGTTTATAAAAATTTAGATAGTTAACTGAAAAATACTAGTAGGTTATCCTCGTACGCTGTGGTGGCTCGACTCGATTTTGAATAAAATTTATATTAGTCTTTTACTATGTAAAGTTAAGAAACAATAAATAGAAAAACCGCGCTTAGTGAAGCTTTGTATAACTATACACTGTTTGTAAAAAATAAGTCTTTTACAACAATTGTACGTAACATATACAACGTTTAGTAAGCGCAGCGCTTGCTTAATATACATTTTACGGCTTTTTTTATATTTTTTTCTTTTTCTTTTTCAATACTCTTTTACAACGTATTCAAGAATAATACTTACATCGATTCTTTACTCTCTTTTACATCCTTTTTTCTCTATTCATTGTCTATATATTATTATTTTTCTATTTATTGTTATGTATTTTTTTAATTTAAAAAACCAAACAAAAAAAACATATATTTATACATAGATCATATAAACTTATATTATAAATGTTTAAATAGAAAATACATTAGTACAAGTATTTAAAAATTTACAAGTGTCGAAATGCCTTCACAAACCAGTGTACAACTAATGCATCTTTGTAATTCGATAATGTAAATTACATCAATATCAATATGAAGAACATTCTAAAGAAATTGTGTCAGTTTCAAGACTTTCATTTGTGGTTCTCAACTTGCCCTACAAAATATAATATTTCTCATCTAAACAATTTAAAAGATTAAAGAAATATGAGAATAAGAAAAACAAATACAAGTAAAGAATATTTGACTTCATCTAGTTGTTGCTGTCCTAAAGTTTACAGTTTAATCATAAATTCTAACTAGAAAATAAGTGCACAACTAATGCAAGAATCATTAAAAATTTTAAATACTTGATGCATGAAAACAATTGCCACTACTATCTTGATCATCAATTGATCATTAAACCCTGCATCAAAAGGATTGCAAATTTCTCTCTTGATTGCAAAAATTCTAATTAACATGCAATTACATTAAGTATTTGTACATACTTGTAAATGTCTAAACATCTTAAAGTTTAGAGCTTTTGTCAAAATTACAAAAAGCCCCACTATTCATCATATGAGATACTGTTAGAATTAAAGAAGTAAATATGGTTGAAAACTTGAAATCAATGAAGTATACCTCATAAGACCATCACAATCCAAGTGCTTCTAAGATAACACCAAAAGACAACATACATATGGGGAAGGACTTAGAAATTGACACTGAAAAATCATCTTAAAAATAGCACAATGAATGACTATCAAATATATATGCTAACATAAAATATAACAAGTTTCTATAATACTTGTTATATACTTTCACTGCTCATGGGATATCATAAGCAGTAGAACAACAAAATTGACCTTAAGAAGAAGAGCGTTGCATGTCTTTCGAACACCCAAACTACTTGATTTTGTCACACTCTCAATTTTCACAAATGGGATTTTACCATTAGGCGCGTGACATACTAGGGTCTTAGCCAATGGTTCCACCAAACAACACATAAATTACAAAACATAACATTAATTTTATCTGATAAAACCAAAACATAGTTTAATAATAAGTTTTAAAAAAAGCATTCACGAAGTAAAATAAGTTAATAATATATAAGTTCAAATAGTGCAAAAATAAACACAATTCAAATAAATGTAAATTTGCAGAAAACAATGTTTAACTGTTTTAAAATTTAACAAGTAATGCATGAAGTGATGAAATGCTCCTAGCCATGCACACCTTAAGAACCTGAGAGAAACATGCTAAAGTGTCATCACAGGGTTGTTGAGTTCACATGTTTAAGTAAATAGTAAAGTAACAGAAAAATAGATCTAGTAAACAAAGTATATCAAGTAGATAGCTAGTCTATATATAAAGTTATATAGTGTATGAAGTTTGCAACCGAAGCTGACAAATATAAGTATGCCTTGGCTGTGGTTACCAGACCATAACAACAAAAATTAGGTCATTTAAACACATGTTTGACATGCAGTCATACTAGCACGACTAGCCCGGGTGGGGTTTGTCAAACACAGTAGATCTACTTAGAATTAGCTCGTTAAAATACACAAATTAATGGTTTAAAAGTGAGGAGTTTCAATTGCTATAACAATAGTAAACATGTGATCATATAGTAATACTGATCTAAATGAAAGAACATTTGAAAATTTTGTTTCTCTTCCCAAAAAAAGAGTATAAGTAAAGTGGATATGTAAACTCACGTTAGAAAACCATGGTCACCCCCTTGCGATTCATTCATGCACCCAACCATATCCCCGACATCATTCTAATACAACCCAATATACCTTCACATGTTACCAAGGGCTAAACCCTAACTAGATGATGTCTATCACACTAGCATGCACACACACCAAAACATACAACACACAAATACATGCATTCACACACACTCGTAACACATAGATACACGCATTCAAATCCACCATGACCTATACACAACCAAAACGCACCCCTTCCGACCATCATACCCTCAAGAACACAAACCCTAATCCCATATACATATGAAATCGTACGCGATTAAAGGAAAAGGAAAATGAATGGTACGTATCATACTTTAAGTTTGGAATGAAGAATCGAGGGAAGAAAAGCGAGGGAAACAATTAAGAGTGAAGAGAGATCAAGAGAAGACCAAAGGAATAATGGTTAAGGTTGTAGTACGGTGTCGAGGGAAGAGGAGAGTCAAGAGAGACTAAATAGGGTGGCGGGTGGCGGGTTTGGTTATATATTTAGGGTTTGAAACTTTAACATAATATTAATTATGGTCCCTTTCGATAATATTATTCACAACTTCAATCCTAAGTTGAATAACTAATTTACTATTCCGGTAACTTATCGAATGAAACAGATAAGATACGAATGAAGATAATAGGATTAAGTTAACAACGTTAACCTGAGAAGGTATCACTTCATCCCCTTGTTGAAAGAATTTTCATCCTGTAAATGTGAACACCAAGTTTAGTGAGAACACCAGACACAATGATCCGAAACGTACGTGGGATGGGTTTATGGGAGATTCTGAAACAAATCAAACAAACCAAGAGAGGGCATTCTAAGAATTTCGTGAGAGTTGCGATATCATCCCCTTGTTGAAGGGAATATCATCTTAAAATGTAAAGGAAACGATACCTTTAAGAAAGATACCTTAGGAAGTGGATGCCTGATCTTTGAACAGTTGCAGGTACTTCTTCTTCATCTGATCCTCACGTTCGTAGGTAATTTCCGGTCCACGCTTTGAATTCCATTGACGCGCACCATAGGATACTTGATATGCTTTAAAGTCTTGACTTCTCGATCTATTAACTTGACTGGTTCCTTAATGAAACGAAGCTGTTCATCAATTTCCTGTTACTCCAATGGAACGATAAGTGATTCATCAGCTGGGCACTTCTTCAAGTTTGACAAATCTCATTATGCACACCATCAAGTTCCACAGGTAAGTCCAACTGATAAGCTACCAGACCAATTCTTTTGACAATCTCAAACAATCCGACATATCTTGGGTTTAGTTTACCACATTTCCTGAAACGTATCATACCTTTCAAAGGTAAGACTTTCAGCAATACCTTATCACCAACCTAAAATTCTAATGGCTTTCTCCTTTGATCAACGTAACTCTTCTGACGATGCCGAGTTGCAGCCATACGATTATGAGTCCGAACAAGTTTCTCTTTGATTTCATGAATGAGCTCAAGAGCGATTAGTTGACTATCACCAACTTCCATCCAATAGAGTGGTGATCTATACTTTCTACTATAAAGTGCTTCAAATGGTGCCGCCTTGATGCTCGTATGGTAACTGGTATTGCAGGAGAACTCAACCAAAGGTAGACGAGTTTCCCAACTATTTCCAAAATCTATAACACATGCCCTAAGCATATCTTCTAGGGTTTGAATCGTGCATTCTGTCTGACCATCTTTCTGTGGATGATAAGCCTTATTAATATCCAAACGAGTACCTAAGAATTTCTGTAGCAGTGTAGTGATTGCAAGAAGTGAGAAGTGAATTGCGTATCGCGATTAGAGATGATCGAAAGTGGCACACCATGTCGAGACGTAATTTCCTTCAAGTAGATCCATGCTGGTTTATCCATCTTGTAATTCTCACAGATAGCTAGGAAATGTGCTGATTTGGTTAAAAGATCCATTATCATCTAGATAGTATCATTTCCACCTAAGAACAAGGTCACTTGGTAACAAAATCCATCAAGATGTTTTCCCGTTTCCATATTAGAATCTCTGGTTGTTGAAGTAAACCTGAAGATTTCTGATATTCCACCCAACTTTTGAACTGGTCAAACACTTTGATACACAGATGGCAATTTTAGCTTTCATATCAGGCCACCAGTAAAGGACCTTCAGATGTTGGTATATCTTGTCAGATCCAGGATATAGTAAAGAACGAGATTCATGAGCTTCATCCATTATCAATTCTCTAAGGTTCCCAAATGATGGAACCCACACCCACTTGCATAGTATGGGAGTCCATTCGCTTTCTCCTCAAATACTTTGTCTACTTCCATTAGAGATTCTGACTTGATGTTCTCTTCTCGCATTGCCTCAATCTCAGCATCTTAAGCTATGATGCTAAGTCTGCATGAATAGTCAACTACAATGCACATACACGATAAGGTTTAAGGGTTTCCTTTTGACTAAAGGCATCGACTACCATATTAGCCTTTCAAGGATGATACTTGATGGCATAGTCGTAGTCATTCAGTAATTCTAATCATCTTTGCTGTCTCATGTTCAACTCCTTCTATTTATAGTTGTGTTGAAGGCTCTTCTGATCATTGAAGATCATGCACTTGGTTCCATATAGATAATGCCTCCAGATATTGAGTGCAAATACTATAGCTCCCAACTACAAATCATGAGTTGTATAATTCTTTTCATGTGCCTTGAGGTGTCTATATGCATAGGCTATCATTTTATCACGTTGCATCAATACGCAACTCAGACCTTGGATTGATGCATCATAATACACCACAAAATCTTCTGCTCCCTCTTGCAATGCTAAGATTGGTGCACTTTACAACTTATCCTTGAGTGCTTGGAAGATTCCCTCTTTATTACTGCCCCATTTGTAAATGGTTACTTTATGATTTAAGGTAGTAAAAGGTTGTGCAATCTTCAAAAACCCTTCTATGAAACGTCAGTAATAACCCGCTAATCCAAGAAATTGTCGCACCTTAATGGGACATCGTCGATTCAGGCCAATTCTTGATTGCTTCACTCTTATACGGATCAACATCAATTCCATTCTCGTTAACTACATGTCCTAAGAACTGGACTTTTCTCATCCAGAAGTCATACTTGGAAAACTTGGCATATAGTTGTTCTGTCTTCAAAAGATCCAAGATAAGTCTTAGATGTTCCTCATGTTCCTCCATATTCTGGGAATAAATTAGAATGTCATCAATGAAAACGATAACAAACTTGTCTAAATTGGGTTTACACCACGATTTATGAGGTCCATAAAGACTACAGGAGCATTGGTCAATCCGAATGGCATAACTATGAACTCAAAATGTCCATATCCAGACCTAAATGCTGCTTGTATATGTCTTCCTCTCGAACTTTAAGTTGATGATATCTAGACCTTAAATCAATTTTTGAGTAATAACTCGATCCTTGAAGCTGATCAAATAGGTCACAAATGTGCAGGAGAGGATAACGATTCTTTATCGTGACTTTGTTCAATTACCGATAATCGACACACATATGGAAGGTTCCGTCTTTGTCCTTCAGAAATAACATAGGTGTTCCCTAGGGTGAAAAACTGGGATGTATGATTCCCTTGTCTAATAGTTCCTGCAATTGCTTTGAAAATTCTTAGAATCCATTCGGTGCCAAATGATATGGCACACAAGCAATGGGGGCAGCTTCTGGTGTCAGCTTGATCTAAAATTCTACTTGCCTGTAGGGAGGAAGGCCAGGCAAATCCACTGACACATTTCTGGGAATTCCTTAATGACAGGGATGTCATCAATCCTCTTCTCTTTCTTATTCTTTTCCATAATTAGGGCTAAAATAGCAGAATGTCCTATCTGTAGGATATTCTGAGCCTTTATGTAAGAAATGATGCCGACCACATCACCACTCTTATCTCCTTCAACTGTGAGTATTTCTCTACTAGGAAGAGCAAGTCTAATGAGTTTCTCCTAGCATATGATTTCAACTGGGTTCTTAGATAACCAATCCATGCTAACAAAGATACCAAAGCTACTAAGAGTGACATATTGGAGGTCAATGTCAAATTCGTGCCCAAATAGACCTATCCGTAGAACATATGAAAAGCTCTTATGATCTTACCACCGGTTATTTCTATAGTATAGTTCGAGTCTAAAGCTATGGATGTTACATCTAGCAACTTACTAAACTTATGAGAAATAAATCTTCTATCAGCACCAGAATCAAATAACACATAAGCAAAGCAACAATTTATAGAAATTATACTAGTTACAATAGTAGGATCATTACGAGCCTCACCTATGCCAATGAAAAAGGCTCTATTCTTTGTACCACCATTGCTATTGTGCTCATTGTCCTTTCAGTTCTCAGCACCATTGTCACCACCATTGCCACCACCATTTCCATTCTTTTTTAGCTTCGACAGTTCCTCTTGAAATGACCAGTCTGTTCGCACTTATAACAACCTTTCCGATTTTCCTGCGTTTGAGTTGGTTTGTTGGAGATGTTCACCCTACAGTTCTTGGCAGCATGGCCAAATTTACCACACCGCTATCAATTATTTTTGTTGCACGGGGCCATTATGGTGGTAGGTACTCTTGTTGCACTTGGGCAGCATTTTGCTATAGCCATCGGTGTACTGAGATGATGAAGAAGACTGGTTGAATGTATGGGAGTTGTCAAACTTTTTGATTGCTGTTGCTAGGCTTGAGGTGAGAAGGAGGAGGATTGCTTATTACTGGAGCTAGGTTCCTAGTTGCACTTATTACTACCATCAGAGGTATTTGAAATAGCACCGTCTGGGGGTAGCTTACCATGCGTGATAGCCTGGTTAGTTAACTTATAGGCCAATTTGATAGCCTCTTGAATAATGGTTGGTCTGGTAGTAGTGACCATGCTTTGGATCTCCAGGACTAATCCATTGACGTATCCTTGAATCCTCATATGGGAAGGGTTGATCATGTTCAGGCATAAGGTGGCAAGCTTGTGGCAGGGAGTAGTATAAGCCTCTACCTTGGAACCTGTTATTTTCAAGTTCTAGAACTCCATTTCCAGTTTTTGCACCTCATCTCGAGATCAATATTCTTCTTTCCAAAGATTCTTGAAATCATCCCACATCGTCTGGTTAGCAATTTCCACTCCTAACATCTGCACTTGGGTATTCCACCAGGTCAGTGCATCTCCATCCAAGGTGTCGGTAGCATATTTTATCCAATTTGCCACCAGGCAGTTGCACATCTCGAATACAGATTCAAGTTTCTGAAATCATCTCAGGAGTCCTACAGCTCCTTCCACTTCAGTAAAGGGGTTGGGCTTCCAGTCCATAAATGATTTTTAGGTGCAAACCCCTTATCCTGCAACAGATATTAGACCTGGGCTTAGAATTATAACGAGTGTTATAATTAACTGGATTGACAAGGAACTTTAACATCAGAAGATAAACTGGTATTACTTACCAATCAAAGCAGGTTGTGGATTATGGTTGGCAAGTGCGTCAGCTACATGCTAATTGATGAGTGCGGCAAGCTCTGCAAGAGTCATATTGATAGTGCCACGACCACGACCACGTCCACATCCAGACATCTTAACAATCACAACATACAGAAATAAGTAAATATTTTACATATCAATTTCATTTAAGTTTAGGAAATTAAAAGAATTTAGTAGAACCATAACTTAATGTTCAAATAATAATCTCTGATAAAACAAATTTTAAGTACATCTACAATTAGTTAAACTAAACATCAAAATCCAACTATGTCAGTCGGATGGGAACAACCCTTTCCAACTAGGTGGAAAGCACGTAAAAGTCAGACAAACGAATGAGAGAAATGAAATAGAAATCAACGAGACATGATAGATCCAACACTATTCTCACGCTCTTCTTCAGGCTGCTTCTCTGGGTCTTCTTCAGGCTGCTTCTCTGGGTCTTCTTCAGGGTCTTCCTCTTCTTCAGGGTCTTCCTCAGCGTTGATATTACCTTCGACCTCTTTAATTAGTAGCATGTTTGTTGTTGTAGTCACCTCATTATTAGAACACAATTCGTTAGGACCACCACATTATTCGCTAGGCGTTGTAACTCTTGAATGCTTCATTAAGTTGCTCCTTGGTTGCTACAATCTCCTCTATGACTCTTCTTAGTTCTTGCCTAAGACACGAGTTTTCATCCAGAAGGTCTTTGATAAGCTTCCGCTCAACATCTAAAGTGGCCGTCAAAGTGGCTATGGCCTACTCAGAAGAGCAAGAGAGAGGAGGCAAAGTAGGCTCGGGTGGCATAGTAGAGGCAGATCTAGTTTGAGGTTGACGTGTAGGAGGAGGAGGAACTTGCTCCTTCTGAATCAGCCAAAACATGTACTGGGGTAATATGCCTAGTCACGGGTCGAAGGATGAAGACATAAAGCAAAAGGTTGATCAGAATCAAACCTATCATAATCTAAAGTGATCAAGAGGATGAAGACGGGGAATCGGGGAGATCATGCCTTTTTCCTAACGATGTGGAAGGTGCAAAAGAAGAAGCTTTCCTGTAATCAATTGCTCATAGGAATGAGAATGCAAAGAAATCCAAAAGTGTCTACATGCGTGTAACTAAAACAAAAGGCTATATTATAAATGCAATTGAAATGAAATGCGAATTCTAGTTTGCTAAAGCCATTGTTTCTGATATCTGTCACAGCCTCAATTTCCACAAACGGGGTTTTACCATGAGGCGCGTGATATACCAGGATCTCAGCCGATACTTACACCAAGTAACTGCAAAAAATAACATTAATGTTATCAGATAAAACCAAAACATAGTTTAATAATAATTTTCAAGAAAACATTTGCAAAAGCAAAATCAATTAATAATTTATAAGTTCAAATAGCGCAAAAACACGAGCAACCCAAATAAATGTAAATTAGGAGAAAATAATGTTTAACTATTTTGAAATTTAACTAGTAATGCATGAAGTGATGAAATGCTCCTAGCCGTGCATACCTTAAGAACCTAATAGAAGCATGCTAAAGTGTCAGCATAGGGTTGGTGAGTTTTTAGGTTTCAGTAAACAGTAATATAATAGAAAAAAAGATCCAGTAAACAAAGTATATCAAGTAAATAGCTAGTCTATATATCAAGTTAAAGTTCGCAACCAAAGTTGACCAATATAAGTATGCCTCGGCTATGGTTACTAGACCACAACAACAAAAAATAGGTTAATTAAACACCCATTTGCCATGCAGTCATGCTAGCGCGACTAGCCCGGAACCTAGTAGATCTACTCAGAATTAACTCGTTAAAATACATAAATTAACGGTTCGAAAGTGAGTACTTTTAATTGGTATAATACTAGTAAACAGGTGATCATACAGTTTTACTAATTTAAATGAAAGAATATTTGAAAACCATGTTTCTCTTCCCCAAAAGATAGTATAAGTAAAGTGGAGTTATAAACTCACCATAGATAACTCAACAACAAATAATGAAGAGAACAACTAAGTAAATTTTCTGAGCATCTAGAGTTACATTTAATATTTAATTAATATTAAATAGTAATACTAGAAATTTAGATAATAATAATTGAACTGTATGGTTTCTTTCTAACGACAAGTTCAACACCGACAACCCCAAATGCATGACCTATGAAACCCTAAGATTATTACCATGTATTAACACTTATTCATGTTATCACATAACTATATTTATCTAATATAAACATATGTAATTATGAAATAAAATAGTTAAATTTTCTTTATATATATATATATATATATATATATATATATATATATATATATATATATATATATATATATATATATATAATGTATCAATGAATTACATTTATACTCATGCATTATCTCACCCGCACAAATATTACTCATCATGTGCACAAACACCCACATTAAATACATACATATACACGCACACGTGCACGCACACACACATGCACAAGCACACACACCTAATACATATATATGTCATGCACAACATCCCCATAGTACTTGCACATATCATGCACATGCATACACCACGGCCATACATTCATAATTCACATGCACCATATCAAAAACACACACACACACAATACTCTCTCACACACACCAACCTAAAATAGAACCATACCGTACAAGGCATTACCCCACTCACATGCACATAATCCCTCCATGCAATGCTTATGTGACCTCTCGTATTTTTTTAACTGAATGTTTGTTAAACGTCGTTAGCTCTTGTAAGGGTTGTTTTGGTTATTAATGCAAGTACGAGGATTCATTTGTAAATTCTTGATGTAATTAAATAATTGGATGATTAATAATGACAACAACAACAACAACAATAATAATAATAATAATAATAATAATAATAATAATAATAATAATAATAATAAAAAAATATCAAACATAAAAGAAAATATTAATACTAATAATAAAAACGTAAATAATAATAAAATGATAAAATAATAATACTAATAATAGTAAAAAAAATTTAAAAGTGTTAATATTATTAATAGTAAAAGAAATATAAGGTTTATATTATAAAAACTTGTAAATATTAAGTTTTGGGCATGAAATAATAAACTTTAAACCACAGGGGCCAAACTGTAAATTAATTTTAATTAAAGCCCAAAATCTTGGATTTAAATTGTAAACTTTAAAACCAAAGGGACCTAAGTGTAATATTTTAAAACCCAACCCCCCATCCCGATTTTCCGGCCTAAACTCCGGCCACACCACCGGCCACTCCGGCGACCCTCCTTAAACACCAAAATAGGTCGACATTAATAGCAATTAACCCACCATTAAACTCATCCGAGAGTTTCGAACGTGTGAATGCCCTTTAATAGGATTTTAATGGAGGTTTTGATAGTTTTATACTTGAAACCGAATGACCATCAAACCACGAATCTGTTCTACACCTAAATCATAATAACAATTTAATTAAACGGCTATAAACGTTCCCCTAATCATTTCGAAGTTATTGGGACGATCAATTGCACCTGAAATGGCTTGTTCCATACTTAATTCGAACCGTAACACCCGAGAACAACTTGGAACTTGTTGGTTGTTCAAACGGGCAAATTAGAACTATAAAACCGAGGCAAAACATCCCATTCGGGTTCCTAATCTATTTGTGAACTCAATTTCACCTGAAACACACACATCGATTTCTTTATCCGAGACTCCTTCGACCTGTTCATCTTGAGGTTTCACAAGAATACGATCAAAACAGGTAAATCAAACACATACACACACTCGATTAATCATAGGGAACCAAAGCCCTATGGTTAATTCGATTATCATCATCGATTGGATGATCAATTTGATCGATTTCGATATTAGGGTTTATGTGAATTTGGGGGTTTTGCTGAAAATTGGTTTCAAATTTTGTTTTCTGTCCATAACACCAAACAGGGCTTTAGCCCACCGGTTTAATTCATAGATGTTGGGCAGGAGGTCCCGGGTTCGACCCCGGGCACCTGCCATAATTTTTTTTAAAGTGTTTTTGGCAATAATAAAAATTCTAAAAAATACCTAAACATTATTAATAGTCATTTAAAAATTATTTGTTAAACCAGAAAATATATAAATCATTTTCTTTTATATTTCTTAAAAAAATTTAATTAAGAAATTTCCCTTTCTTTTATTTTTTAAAAATCATAAAAATTATACAAATACCATTTATTATTAATCTTAAATTGTAATGAGTTCCATTTAATTCTTAGTAAATTTATTTGAATAAATTCTTTATTATGACAAAATGAAGTTACAATTTATTCATGAAAATAAATATATAAGTACATATTTAAAATGTACACTTATTGTAACTAATATAATTATTTAAAACATTTAAATCCACAAATTACTATTTTATTTAAATAGTAAAAAATAACCATTTGATCATAAACGTCTAACTTCTATTAATAGTGATTATCACTAAAATCCTTATTTAAATCATTTAAATACCAAAACAATGATAAATGGCATCGATTTAATAATTTAAAATCATAGACTAAATGGTTTATAAATATACTACTATAATCACCATGATTAACTTAATATGACGTTTCATTTAGGTTGAACATTAACGAATCATCGACATTATATACAAGACCTTCTTGTTTTGACATCCTTATTATCCAAGTGAGTTTTCATACCCCTTTTTATATTATTTCATACTTTTGGGGTGAAACATGTTAAACGTATCATAAACACACTTGTAACCGCGTTTTTAATCTTGTAACACTTGTGCAATTCATCTTATTTTGTCATGGTTATTTGAAATCTTGTAACTATCATGTGATGACCCTTGTAAGATACAATCATTAACTATTGCTAGCCTGGCGACGTCATAGATCTATGGGCCTGACAAGCCTATTTGGTGCTAAAGCCGAGGTATTGCCGGCTCCTAGTGCCGTATTCTTGAGCACTATGGGAACCAAATACACTTAGCTAATCGTTTAATCTTGTAATGGCCATATTTGTCAAGGTTTGATTGTTATATTTGTTCATCCATCTTTACCTACTTTATTCAATATCCTATAACGTGAATTGACATCTTTTATATATATTTATGTATGCTAAAACTATGGAAACTCACCAACATATTGTTGACATTATTTTTAACATGTTTCAGGAAATAATACTGCTTAGCTTGTTTTTGAAGACTTGTTCACATCTAGGATTGGACCTAGATTATAATAAAAAGACATTTATTATCACATGATGCTTTGAAACTTATGTATTTGATTGTTGAACTTATGTTATTTCCATTATGTATGTTATGAATCTTGATATTTAATAATATTGTCTTTTTTAATTTAGCGTTGTATGGCATGAACAATCTTAACCCTCACACCTCGACGCTTCCGCCGTTAAGGTTGGGGTGTGACGAATTGGTATCAGAGCCCATAACTATAGGGATTTAGGTTATTAGAAATGGTGGCCTAGACTATGGTTAAACTAGGGACCCTTACACGACATTTGTTATAATCTTGTAAGTATGCTTATGTTCCTATCACATGTTGTTACATGTTGCATGATAAAATCTTTATGTGCTATTTGTTTATATTTAGAAAATGGTGCCTTAGGGATATGACTTGAACCTTGTATACCCCAACTTCCTAATCCTCTTCTTGTGCCTCTAAGTTCTACCGCGTCTAATCTTTTTCTAAATCTTATTCTCGACTAAGTGTGGAAATCTACGCATCTTATCGAATGGAAAAATTCCTTAGATGATATGTCTAAATCTTGAAAATCTCATCGAGATTTTAATTCTAATAGCCTTAGAGAAGTGTGTGACACATAAAAACCTGTATTCTGGATTTCCTGGCAAAAGGCCCTCTGGCTAAGGTAAGCATTTTGTATAAATCTCATTGCGAGACCTGTTATGCTTACCTGGAGATTTCTGGGATGAGTGCTAAATTATGGTCAACATACACATCTTCCTCGGGGTAATTGGGATTAAGTCACCTCGACGTGTCCATGTTCCTATTGGCTATGTGGTACCAAATGGAACCATCCTGGTTATATTTAAAATGTCAAAAATTCTTGATTTCCTGAACTAGTTTATCTCCGAATACTAATAGTTTTTTTCTTTATATCTATCTTATAGAATGTCTCGTCACCAAGGAAAGCGTGCTACCTCCGACCGCAAACTTGCCGCAATGATCGCCCGTCAAATGGCTGTTGTACTCCCGACGATGGTTGCTAAACTTAGTAGTACCTTAATGGCCAATAACAGCAACAACACCAATGGAAACAATGGTGGTGATGGCAACAATGGTCATGGGGAGAATAAAAACAACCAAGGTGGGAACAACCGCACCTGCATGTTCAAGCACTTCAACTCATACAAACCCACTAGCTTTAGTGGAAAGGAAGGAGCCACTGGACTTCTCGAGTGGTTTGAGAGTATGGAAAACACGGTCATCAACAACGAGTGTCCCGAGGAGCTCAAGGTCCACTATGCTGCAAGTGTCCTGCAACAATGGGCGCTTACATGGTGGAATAGTGAGAAAAGGAACCGAGGTGCTGAAGTTGCCTTGGCGTTGTCTTGGGAGGAGTTTAAGGACTTAATGGTCCAAAAATTCTGCCCGAGAAGTGAATTGCAGAAACTGGAGGAGGAGTTCTGGAACCTTAAACAGGACAGTGGAAACCATTTGGCATACTCTATCCATCATCACGAACTGAGCATGCTTCTACCACACATGGTGGATACCGTACCCCGAAGCATCGAGAAATTTATCAAGGGGGTACCGCCTCAAATCCAAGATGCTGTGGTTGGAAACAGGCCCACAACTTTGGAGGAGGCGATCAATATCACCGCCCTGCTTACTGAAAACCATATTAAGGCTGGTACCTTGACGGTGAAGGGTGCCAAGTCAACTGTGAAGGTGACTCCCGAAGCAACAAAGGAGGTGAAAGCTAAGTCGTCATTCAAAGGCAAGAAGCGCAAGTTCATACCAACCCACAATTATGTTGTGACAGCATTAAATGCCACTCAAAGGCAAGCTGTCATTGCAAATCAAGCCCCCATGGCAAGGGCTTATACTGGACCGTACCCGATGTGCAACACCTGCAAGTACCATTATGCGGGGAACACTCCTTGCCGAATCTTCTCGTTGTGTGGAAAGTATGGTCATTTGGTGGCTACTTGCCATCGTGCCCTGAATAATGCTGCAATGGTTGCTAATCGAGCCTACTACAAGTGTGGCGAAACTGGGCATTTCCGTCCACAATGTCCTCGCATTGCGGGAAATGTGCCACCGGCTCAAGGAAGGGCTTTCAACATCAATTCCAACCAAGCCCAAGCCAACAACGATGTAGTGAATGGTACGTCTCTATTTTCCATTAATTGTTCTTTTATCTTGTAAAATTCCTGCTTGCTTTCCATGTGCCAATGATAGTTATTATCTGAGCAGGTATGTACCTTATAAATAGTAGATATGCATCTATACTTTTTGATTCGGGGGCGGATAAGAGTTTCGTGTCTTTAGAGTTCGAGCCCATTCTTGCTAAGCCGCGTTCTAATTTAGAAAGATCTTTTACGGTCGAAGTTGCCGATGGAAAGTCGATTGTAGTTGACGTTGTCATACGCGATTGCATCCTATGTCTTAACGAGCACGAGTTTCTTATTGATCTTATTCCTATGCAACTGGGGAGCTTCGACATCATTATCGGCATGGATTGGTTAGCCAAACAACACGTGGAAATCATATGCTTCGAGAAGTGCATCTGAATCCCTTTACCATCGGGAGATACCTTAAAAGTCTTTGGGGAGAGATCATCCCAAAGACTCACACTCATGTCTTGTATCAAGGCCCGAAAGTGCTTGAGTAAAAACTACGTAGCTTTCATGGCTTACGTAGTTAATACAAAAGCCAAGGGGAAGGTATTGAAGGATATTCCTGTTGTATGAGATTTTCCCGAGGTGTTTCCTGAGGATCTTAGTGGGTTACCTCCAGTTCGAGAAGTTGAGTTCAAAATTGATTTGATTCCTGGTGCGAACCCCGTGGCTAAGTCACCTTATCGTCTTGCACCTTCTGAAATGCAAGAACTAGCTAGTCAACTGCAAGAGTTGACCGATAAGGGTTTTATTCGACCTAGCTCTTCACCATGGGGTGCACCCGTGCTATTTGTGAAGTAGAAAGATGGTTCTTTCCTTATGTGCATCAACTACCGGGAACTCAACAAACTCACTATCAAGAACCGATACCCTCTTCCTAGAATCAATGATCTCTTCGATCAACTTCAAGGAGCTACACAATTCTCAACGATTGATCTACATTCTGGGTATCATCAGCTGCGTGTTCACGACAACGACATTCCAAAGACCGCGTTCCGTACTCGATATGGACATTACAAGTTCATGGTTATGCCTTTTGGCTTGACTAATGCACCTGCTGTCTTCATGGATCTCATGAATCGAGTATGTAAACCATATTTGGATAAATTCGTGATCGTGTTTATTGATGATATTCTCATCTATTCCAAGACAAAGACCGATCACGAATCGTATTTACGTCAGGTCCTCGATCTTTTGAAGAAGGAACAACTATATGCCAAGTTCCAAAAAGTGCGAATTTTGGCTCGAGGAAGTTCAATTCCTAGGACATGTGGTGAATAGCCAAGGAATTCACGTCGACCCTGCAAAAATAGAAGCCGTGAAAAATCGGTGTGTTCCCACGACCCCAACCGAGGTTCGTTCTTTTCTGGGTTTAGCGGGTTATTGCGATAGGTTCATTGCAAAGTTTTCGAAGATTGCTAAACCGCTTACGGCGCTAACTCAAAAGAATAGAGTTTTTGAGTGGGGACCCGAACAAGAAGAGGCTTTCGAGACTTTGAAACACAAACTGTGTAATGCTCCTATCTTATTTCTTCCCGATGGAAACGATGACTTCACTGTGTACTCCGACGCGTCTAGTCAAGGCCTTGGTTGTGTTCTCATGCAACGAGGCAAGGTCATAGCTTACGCGTTAAGGCAATTGGAGGTTCATGAAGTGAACTACACAACTCATGATCTCGAACTTGGTGCCGTGGTATTTGCTTTGAAGATTTGGCGGCATTATCTTTATGGGACACAATGTATAGTCTACACCAACCATAAGAGTCTTCAACACGTGTTCAATCAAAAGGATCTCAACATGAGACAAAGATGTTGGATTGAATTGATTAGCGACTACGACTGCGACATTCGCTATCATCCTGGATAGGCGAATGTTGTTGCCGACGCGCTGAGTCGTAAGATCCATAACAAGACTGTCTCGCTTCAAGAAATCCAAGATCGAAGACAATGGTTTGACACGTTAGGGGATTTTGACACCGAGATTCATGTGGATGTTAACGAGGCCACTATCATGCTTCAAAACATAAGGATTGATAGTGATCTTGAGCTTTGCATCCGCGAGGCTCAACAGGCGGCGTTAACCGAGGAAGGGAAAGATGAAGATTTGGCGTTTAACGTTCGATCACAACTGGAAACAAAACCGAATGGCATGTGGTACTTCTTGAATCGACTCTGGATACCGAATCATGATAATCTCCGTCTTTTCATCATGAACGAAGCTCCTCAAACACGATATTCTATTCATCCCAGGTCTGATAAGATGTACATGGACCTGCGTGGGCAATATTGGTGGCCAGAAATGAAGAAGGATATCGCGTCTTATGTTTCTAAGTGCCTCACGTGTGCAAGAGTCAAAGCTGAACACCAACGGCCTAGTGGTTTACTTGAACAACCCGAAATCCCTATGTGGAAATGGGAACATATATCCATGGATTTCGTAACTAAGTTACCACGTACTCCTCAAGGCCATGATAATATATGGGTGGTTGTTGACCGGTTGACCAAAACGACACATTTCATACCTATACGAGACATGTACAAAGTCTCAAAGTTGGCTCGTATCTATATCGATGAAATTATGAGTCGTCATGGCGTGCCGTTGCATATTATCTCCAATAAAGATGCTCGTTTCACCTCATACTTCTGGTCTTCTATGCAAGAACTTTTGGGTACTCAACTGGATTTATGCACGGCTTACCATCCCTAAACGGACGGTCAAACCGAGCGAACAATCCAAACCCTTGAGGATTTGCTACGTCTTTGTGTCCTTGACTTTGGTGGTGACTGGGATACGCATCTACCATTAGCGGAATTCTCGTATAACAATTGTTACCACTCAAGTATCAAGATGGCACCATTCGAGGCGTTATATGGCCGCAAATGTCATTCTCCGATCTGTTGGACTGACATTGGTGAGAATCTTATTACGGGTCCTAAACTTATTCAAGAAACGACCGACAATGTCTCCAAAATACGTAATAATCTTGAGGTGGCTAGAAGCCGTCAAAAGAGTTACGCGGATAAAAGACGCAAACCGTTGGAATTTCAAGTCAACGACATGGTCCTTCTTAAGGTTTCCCCGTGGAAGGGTGGTTTTTGCTTTGGGAAGAAGGGCAAGTTAGCCCCACGTTTCATAGGACCTTTCAAGATTCTGAAAAGAGTTGGGAAAGTGGCTTACAAACTGGAACTACCTTCTTAACTTAGCGGGGTTCATCCTGTTTTCCATGTCTCAAACTTGAGGAAATGCCTAGCCGATGAAAATTTGCATGTTCCTTTGAAGGAAATCCAAATTGACGAGCCGTTGCATTTCGTTGAGAAACCTGTCGAGATCATGGACCGAACACTGAAGAAAACCCGAACATCTACCACACCGATCGTCAAAGTCCGTTGGGAAAACAAACGTGGAGCTGAGTTCACCTAGGAACGCGAAGACCACATGAAGAAGAATTATCCCTATCTTTTGTTTAGCCTTGTCTTTAATTTCGGGACGAAATTCCTTAAAGTTGGGGAGACTGTGACCTCTCGTATTTTTTTTATTGAACCTTGTTAAACGTCGTTAGCTCTTGCAAGGGTTGTTTTGGTTATCAATGCAAGTACGAGGATTCATTTGTAAATTCTTAATGTAATTAAATAATTGGATAATTAATAATGACAATAATAATAATAATAATAATAATAATAATAATAATAATAATAATAATAATAATAATAATAATAATAATAATAATAAAATATATCAAACATAAAAGAAAATATTAATACTAATAATAAAACGAAAATAATAAAAAAATGATAAAATAATAATACTAATAATAGTAAAAAAAAAATTAATAAGTGTTAATATTATTAATAATAAAAGAAATATAAGATTTATATTATAAAAACTTGTAAATATTAAGTTTTGGGCATGAAATAATAAACTTTAAACCACAGAGGCCAAACTGTAAATTGATTTTAATTAAAACCCAAAACCTTGGATTTAAATTTTAAACTTTAAAACCAAAGGGACCTAAGTGTAATATTTTTAAAACCCAACCCCCCATCTAGATTTTCCGGCCTAAACTCCGGCCACACTGCCGGCCACTCCGGCGACCCCCGTTAAACACCAAAATAGGTCTACATTAATAGCAATTAACTCACCATTAAACTCATCCGAGAGTTTCGAACGTGTGAATGCCCTTTAATTGGATTTTAATGGAGGTTTTGATAGTTTTATACTTGAAACCGAATGACCATCAAACCACGAATCTGTTCTACACCTAAATCATAATAACAATTTAATTAAACGGCTATAAACGTTCCCCTAATCATTTCGAAGTTATTAGGATGATCAATTGCACCTGAAACGGCTTGTTCCATACTTAATTCGAACTGTAACACCCGAGAACAACTTGGAACTCGTTGGGTGTTCAAACGGGCAAATTAGAACTATAAAACCGAGGCAAAACATCCCATTCGGGTTTCCTAATCTATCTATGCACTCAATTTCACCCGAAACACACACATCGATTTCTCTTATCTGTTTTGCTGTTGGTTTAATTCCTTGATAGTGTGATCAAAATGTGACACCCAGTGCTTTCAAGTTTACGTCGTCAACCCAACATATTAATTAAAGCTAATAACAATAAAGTGGATTAAGGTTTAATTATACTAACTTGAGGGGGTGTGAGTGTCTATTTTTCCTAAACTTGTTATGGTTTTTAAAAGTTTTAAAGCTACCCTAATCCTCCACTCCATGATATCTCTCGGCTACCATAACCACCAAAACCCTACCCCCCTCAAGATCTCTTCATCTCGGTGACACACTCCTCTACCCCTTCCTCGATACTCTCTCTCTCTCTTTTGGCTTTGTACGGTTGATTTCGTGGCGTGTGATCTCTTGGTTTGTTAATACCGGCTTGCCTCGTAACACTTATTATTTAACGTTAATATATGTTGTTGTTCGGGTTGTGTTCAGTTGTCATGTTTGATTTCGTGACTCGGTGTCGTGTGGGTATGCATGGTTAGGTTGTGGTTCTGGCGTGGACGCTTCGTGTTGGGTCTCGGTTGTTCACTTTTGAGTGTGTTTGTATGTGCGTGCATTTATGTGACTGGTTCATGTCGAATGCTTCTGTTGAGTGTGCTCTGATGGTGGTGTGTGTGTGTCCAACATGGGTTTCTAGGTGGGGGGTTCGCATGGTTTCATGTATGTGTGTTTGCATATATATATATATATATATATATATATATATATATATATATATATATATATATATATATATATATTTGTGTGAGTGGGTGAGAAATTGGTTACAGTGGGGTGATCGATTGGATTGGATGTGCATACTTGTGGTTTGAATTAGTATAAGTTCATGTGGGTGTGTGTATGGCCGTAGGCATGTAAGGATATTATGCATTGTATGCATATGTAAATTGCATTGTCTATGTGTGATATTATGGATGTATGTATGTGGGTTTAAGGATGATGGCAACACATGGGATGTGATTGTGCTGCCGTGAATTGGATATTTTGGGTGTATCGGTGTGTGTGTGTGTGTGTGTGTATATATATATATATATATATATATTATATGGGGTGTTAAATATGTCCTATATTGTGGGTGTAATATATATATCATGGGTTGTGTATTATGTATCTATAATATGTGTGTGAGTAACATTTATTTAGTATATGTGGGTATATTACTTATGGGTCATGCTATTAAGTGTATGGTTTAAATAATAAAAATAATAATAATAATAATAATAATAAACAAATAAATAATACTTTTATACATGAAAATTGGGTTTTATGCATTCGAAGTGAATTGGCATTTGAGTATGCTTGCATGTGAAAGGAAGCAACCGATAACCGGCACAGTACCCGAGTCGTGAATGCGAAACCGTACGGTCGAATTATTAGTATTTTATATTAATTGGTCATTAAATGAAATTCAGGTTAATCAAAACCCGATCACGTGCTCTCATTTAATTGTTGTTATGCTATTCAAGGTGAGTTTACAGCCCCACTTCACATATATTCTTTTTGGGAAAGAAACATGTTCTTTTAATCGTTCTTTCTTTTGATTAGTATTACTATAATTATCGCATGATTACTAGTTTTGTACCACTTTAAGTCCTCACTTTCGAACTGTTAATTTATGTACTTTATCGATGTAATTCTGAGTAGATCTACTGGGTTTGACAAACCCCACCTGGGCTAGTCGCGCTAGCACGACTGCACGTCAAACGGGTGTTTAATTGACCTAGTTATTATTGTTGTGGTCTGGTAACCACAGCCGAGGCATCCACATAATTGTCAGCTTTGATTGCGAACTTCATACACTATGTAACTTGTCATGTAGACTAGCTATCTACTGATATTACTTTGTTTACTGGATCTGCTTTCGATTATGTTATTGTTTATCAAAACCTGTTAACTCACCAATCTTATGTTTGCACTTTAGCATGTTTCTTTCAGGTCCTTAAGGTGTGCACGACTAGAAGCATTTTCACTATTGCATACATTACTTGTTGATTTTAACGGTTAAACAATGTTTGTTTTTACATATTACATTTATTTGGGCTGCGCATGTTTTGTGCTATTTGAATTATGAATGTTTACGCTTCCGCAATTGTTTTCTTGAATTCATTATTAATTATGCTTTTGGAAATTTTCTAATAATATTGAACTATATTTTGTAATTATTGTATTGTTTGGTATCACTATCGGCTGAGATCCTGGTATGTCACGTGCCTAACGGTTAAACCCCATTTGTGGAAATTGAGGGTGTGACAGATTGGTATCAGAGCCAATGGTTATAGCGAACTAAAAGAAATTTGCATCTCATTTGCATTGCATTGAGACTATAGCCTGATGCCTTAGTTACACGCATATAGACACATTTAGTCTTTTTTGTTGGCCTTGTTTTCTTTGCTTTGCTGGGTTGCTTGCTTTTGCTCATTCTTGTGAGCGGTTGATTGCAAAAATAACATCTTCTTCTTCCGCACCCTCTTCTTCTCTGGGAAAAAGGCATGTTCGCCCTGATTCCCCGCCTTTGGCCCAAAGATGCTGATGAGTTTGATTATGACCAGCCTTTTGCCCTACCTCGTTTCCTACCGATCCACAAGCGAAGTCATAGGCATGTAGGTTCAATGCCAGACCAGCTACTCCATGAGCACTCATCCATAAACCAGTCTTTTGCCTTACCTCGTTGCCTTACCTTGTTTCCTGCCGACCCATAGTGGGAGTATTATCCATAGTACATGACTTGGTTGATTCGGGAGAAACGTGTTCCCCGTTTTCCTGAACGTCGACCCAGGACTAGGTTCGCTCCTTATAGAAACCCTAATGCCCATATTCTACCTTCTCTTACTTGCCTGCCTGAGTAGGCCATAGCTACTCTAGCAGCCACTCTACACGTCGAGCGTAAGCACGTCGCAGAACTAATGGATGACAACGTGACTTTGCGGAAAGGGTTAAGGGAATCCAGGGAAGAGATCAAAGAACTAAAGAAGCAACTCAACACCCTTATCGATCGTCACAACATGCATGTGGACCACGTTACGACACTAACTGAACACGTAGCTGGTGACAAGGAGGACACCGCAACAATTCATCAACGACTAGATATCATGGAAGGCCAAATCAACGCACTGAATGCAGTGCCGGAACCTAAAGGAGAAGACCCAGAAGAACCTGAAGAAGCACCTGAAGAAGATCTGGAGGAAGAACCTGAGGAGTAGCCTGATGACGAGCCCAAGAACAACATCGGATCTGTGGATTCGCATTGATTTCCATTTCGTTTATTTCGTTTATTTATCAGACTTTCGTTTATTTTGCACCTAGAGGGGAAGGGTTGTTTCCCATCTTACTGATGTCTTTGGATTTTGATATTTGGTTTAATTGATTGTAGACCTACTTACAATTTGTTTTATTGGAAATTATTATTTGAACATTAAGTTGTGAATGTGCTAAATTCTTTTAATTGCTTATACTTAAATGGAGTTGATATATTGTATATCTACTTATATTCATATGTTATGATTGTAAAGAATGTTTGGACGTGGTCGTGGTCGTGGTACCATTAACATGACACCAGCTGAACTGGTCGCACTTATAAATCAGCATGTAGCTGATGCGTTGGTCATCCACAACCCAAACCCACAGCCCGCTCCTATTGGTAAGCAATACCAAATTCATTTCCTGATGTTAACGTTCTGTCAATCCTATTAAATAATAACACTTGTTGAAAATTCTGAAGTCCTGATCTAAAATCTGTTGCAGGTCAAGGGGTTTGTACTTTCATGTCCTTCATGGACTGCAAACCCCCGTTTACAGGGGTTGAAAGAGCTGTTGGACTCATATGTTGGTTTGAGAAGCTGGAGTCCGTGTTTGAGATGTGCAATTGCCCAGTGGCAAATCCTATGAAATATGCTACGCACACATTAGATGGAGCCGCTCTATCCTGGTGAAACACCCAAGTGCAAATGTTGGGTGTAGAAATCGCCAACCAGACTACTTTGGATGATTTTAAAAACTTAATGAAGAAGGAGTACTGCTCTCGTGACGAGGTGCAGAAATTGGAGATGGAGTTCTAGAATCAAGATGTCCGGTTCTGACATCGAGGCGTACACTATCCGCTCTCATGAGCTCGCTACTCTGTGCCCTAACATGGTCAACCCTCCTTCCCTGAGGATCGAAATATATCTTCATGGATTAGCTCCAGAGATTCAAAGTATGGTCACTGCCTCTCGACCAAACACAATACAAGTAGCGATCAGATTGACCCACAAACTAACTGATAAGGCATTCGTGCAAGGAAAGCTACCCCCGCGCGGTTCTGCTTCAGTTACTACTGATGGAAGAAGCAAGCGTAAGTGGTAAAGCTTTTTGTCATAGGATCAGGTGAGTGGGTTGAGAGATTGGTTATAGTGGGGTGATCGATTGGATTGGATGTGCATACTTGTGGTTTGAATTGGTATATGTTCATGTGGGTGTGTGTATGGCCGTAGGCATGTAAGGATATTATGCATTGTATGCATATGTAAATTGCATTGTCTATGTGTGATGTTATGGATGTATGTATGTGGGTTTAAGGATGATGGCAGCACGTGGGGTTGTGATTGTGTTGCTGTGAATTGGATATTTTGGGTGTATCAGTGTGTATGTATGTATGTATGTATGTATGTATGTATATATATATATATATATATATATATATATATATATATATATATATATATATATATATATCATGGGTTGTGTATTATGTATCTAATATATGTGTGTGAGTAACATATATTTAGTATATGTGGGTATGTTACTTATAGGTCGTGCTATTAAATGTATGGTTTAAAAATAATAATAATAATAATAATAATCATAATAATAATAAACAAATAAATAATACTTTTATACGTGATAATTGGGTTTTATGCATTCGAAGTGAATTGGCATTTGAGTGTGCTTGCATGTGAAAGGAAACAACCGATAACTGGCACCGTACCGGAGTCGTGAATGTGAAACCGTACGGTCAAATTATTAGTATTTTATATTAATTAGTCGTTAAATGAAATTCAGGTTAATCGTAACCCAACCTGTGCTCTCATTTAATTGTTGTTGCGCTATTCAAGGTGAGTTTATAGCCCCACTTCACATATATTCTTTTTGGGGAAAGAAACATGTTCTTTTAAACATTCTTTCATTTGATTACTATTATTGTAATTATCGTATGATTACTAGTGCTGTACCACTTTAAGTCCTCACTTTCGAACCATTAATTTATGTACTTTAGCGAGGTAATTCTGAGTAGATCTACTAGGTTTGACAAACTCCACCTGGGCTAGTCACGCTAGCACGACTGCACATCAAACGGGTGTTTAATTGACCTAGTTACTGTTGCTGTGGTCTGGTAATCACAGCCGAGACATACATATAATTGTCAGCTTTTGTTGCAAACTTCATACACTATGTAACTTGTTATGTAGACTAGCTATCTACTGATATTACTTTGTGTACTGGATCTGCTTTTGATTATGTTACTGTTTATCAAAACCTATTAACTCACAAATCCTGTGTTGACACTTTAGCATGTTTCTTTCAGGTTCTTAAGGTGTGCATGACCTAGGAGCATTTTCACTATTGCATACATTACTGGTTGATTTTAACGGTTAAGCAATGTTTTTTTTACAAATTGCATTTATTTGGGCTGCGCGTGTTTTGCGCTATTTGAATTATGACTGTTTACGTATCCGCAATTGTTTTCTTGAATTCATTATTAATTATTCTTTTGGAAATTTTCTAATAATATTGAACTATATTTTGTAATTATTGTGTCGTTTGGTGTAACTATCGGCTGAGATCCTGCTATGTCAAGCGCCTAACGGTAAAACCCCGTTTGTAGAAATTGAGGGTGGGACACAGAAGTAGACTCTGAACATAGAAAAGTTTATTCTGTATAAAAGTCCTCACACTTGATAGTAGAGGCAAGCTTTTAAGCCCCTTGATTGTATCTGCTGATTGTATCATTTGTACTCAAAAGATTAATCAAGAATTTATCTTTCCTCAATGTATTTGTGTTGTGATAGTAATTAGTTAACTTATATTTTGCATTCGTTATCTTTTGATCAAAGAGGAAGTTCTTGTTAGTTCAGACCAACTCAATCCAACAAGTGGTATTAGAGCTCAGGCATTTGATTTGCTTGAAGTTATCTTTCAACGAATCACTTGTTTCTTCTTTTGATCACACTATCAAACACCACACTTTCTTCATACCTTTACCCCCTCATTTCCAGTAAACATGATTTGGAGAATGGAACTCAGACCAAACCTCCCATGTTTACACCAAATGACTATAATACATGGAAAATCCGAATGGATGATTTCATAAGGAATCAAGACATAAGGTTACGGCTCTCTATTCTGAATGAACCATATGTCCCCATGGTCCAAGCCGCTGGTAAAGGAGGAGTAATGATTCCCAAAGATCATACAAAGTACTCAGATGAAGATATGAAGAAGATGGATGTGGATTCAAAGGATTTCTGGCTGATCAGAATGAGCATAACCAACAGCATTATGCATTGCCTCAAGAAATTCATAACTCCTCAAAAGTTATAGGAAGCTTTGAAGTCTAGATTTGAAGGAATAGAAGATATGAAGGAAAACAGAAAAGATGTCTTGAAGCAGAAGTTCGAGAACTTTGGTTTCAGAAGGGGAGAAACCATGACTGCTACATATATCAGATATGTTGAACTTCTAGACTCTCTTAATAAAGCTGGAGTGAAGATGGAGAATAATGATGTTCTCAGAAAGTTCTTAAGATCATTACCAAAGACATGGACAGTTTACACTGTGTTCATCAGAGGAATTAAGAACTTGAAGACAATGACTCTTAAGGAGTTGTATGGCATCCTAAGTGCTTATCAGATGGAGATGGATGCAGATAAAGAATCATTGGGCAAATCTTCAAATCTCTCAAAGTCATCAGCTATCATGGCCCCCAATCATGAGCAAGTTCTATCACCCTCACTCCCAAGTTTATCAAACTCCTATAGTGACTCATCAAGTACCAATGATCACCTACCCTGAATCTCCAACTGCTGAATCTCAATCACCACCATCATTCAGCAAATGGAATCAACCGGCCTCATCATCCTTTTCACAATCTTATACATCAAACTCTACCTTTGTCGGTGATCAAACCAACTTCTTTCAGCTCTCTGAAGAAGACCTGAATTGCATTCATCCAGATGACCTTGAGGAAATGGATATCAACAACTAGATAGCCATGATATCCTTCAAGGCCAAGCAATTTCAACAGAGAACTGGAAGAAAGTTCCCGAGGCAGAGAAGATCAGGATTTGGGTTTGATAAATGCAAAGTAAAATGTTTCAACTGCAACCAGCTGGGACATTTTTCCAAGGAATGCAAAGTACCAAAGTCAAATCGATCCCCTCCAAGTTCATCTAACCCATAACAACACTTAACTTATCAAGGCCCTTCAACTTCATTTAACTAAAGGAATACATCAACTGTAGCCTCAGGAGAAGAAGTGATTGACTAAAGCTTTAAAGTGGAAGATGTTACATCCATCAACAACTCATTGATGGCTAGAAGCTTAACCACTTTACCCCAGGTAACTTCTGAACCCTATTGTACACCTGAATGCATTACTAAGGTGAACTTGTATGAAATCATAATTTGGATCTCATTAAGGATGTTGAATCAATCAATCTTCTTAAAACTAACTTTATGAAAAATGATCAACCTCAAAAAGAAAAGATAATAGATCTAGACAAGATTGTTTCATAATTAAATCATGAACAAACAAACCTTGAGACCCAAATTGATGATCTCCTGAGCAGATTCAAATTAGCACAATGTGATTTAGCCATAGCTAAAACATATGCTGATAAATATATTGTTCAAACTGAAAAGTTTGAAAAATTACTTGCTTTCATTGAAAACTCCCAAAGGTTGTATCAAACCAAGATAGTTTAGGATATATTTCTGTGGAACCACCAACGACATACACTCCTACATATACCCCTAAGTGCAATCTTGAGGTAATGAAGCAAGTATTTGTCGAACCCATCTTTACAAGGGCATCTGCTAAAAAGATTAAGACAATAGAGAAGGAGGAGAAGGATGGAATAGTTTAGGAAGTGGATGAGGAGGAGGAGAAGAAAAAGAAGGAAGAAGAGGAGAAGGAAAACTTAACAAAGTTGTGATTCAAAAGATGGAGATTGTAAAGGAAAAGCCATCTTTCGAATCCAATCAGTGTTCTGTCGAGTCAAAACTCTCCTCCAAGACAAAACTTCATTCAAAGCACAACTCAACAAGAAGAACCACAACAGAAGCTACTGTGCTGGGACCTCAAACTCTTCAGAAATAAGACCCCAACCATATATTCAAAAGTCTATTTCTGAAGCAGTTGAAATCCATAACAAGAGGTTCCTAATGAAGAAGATAGAGCTAACCACCCATGCTGATCACAAGATAAACAAGAAGATGGGTGGAAAATAGTCACTTTGCAAAAGACCATGAGTATAATACCCTAGCCCACTCCATCAAATTTCCCAATAAGCCTAAACCCTCAAGGAAGTTTCCAGCTGCAGATCAAAAGAAGAAGAAGACTTTTGAGAAACCTTCACCATCTCTAAAAGCTTCAAAGGGTCATAATAAGAAGGATGATGTCAAAAGATCAGGCAAAGTCAAACTAAGAGCCTGGAAACCAATGACATCTACTGAGTCCTTGGGTACCCTATAACATTTACCATTGATATAAAATTGCTGAAAACTAGAAGAACCAATACTAAACAGGGTTGGGTCCCCATTCATCACTAACCAATTTGTTTATATGCCGGATCATCGGCAGACCAAAACTAACTTGTGGATTGTGGATAGTGGATGCTCTCGGCACATGAAATGAGATAGATCATGCCTGCTGAATCTAGAACCATATAATGATGGATTTGTTGTCTTTGGAAGTGATACAAAAGGAGGATACATTACTGGTAGGGGGATAGTTAGCAATGGAAAGGTAAGCTTTAATAAGGAGATTTATGTGAAAGAGTTAAACTATAACCTACTGAGTATGTCTCAGTTGTGTGATAAAAAACATAACACTCTATTCGTAGAGCATGAATGTTTTGTTCTATCTCCTAGAATTGAAATTGCAAATGACAAAGTACTATTAGAAGCTCCTAAGAAGGAAAATATGTACTTGCTCAACATGCAGAATGCATCACATTCACGAAATGTTTCCTGTTTAATTTCCAAAGCTTCTTTAAATGAGTCCTTCCTTTGGCACATAATATTTGCACATGTAAATCTCAAAAAACATGAACAAACTAGTTCAGAATGGGTTAGTCACTGGACTACCAAACAAAGAGTTTGCATATGCTGACCAATGTGTTGCTTGTCAGAAGGGAAAGCAACACAAAACTTCTCATAAGTCCAAACAAATGAATTCAATCACAACCCCTTTACATCTGCTGCACATGGATTTATTTGGACCAACAAATGTAAAGAGTTTGGGAAGAAAATAATATTTCTTGGTAATAATAGATGATTTTACTAGGTTTACTTAGGTTTTCTTTTTAGAAACTAATGATAAAACTACTGAGATTCCAAACTTCCTATAACATTTTAGGCTGAAGCTATTAACACTGTGTGCTATGTTCAGAACAGAGTGTTGATAGTCAAGACACATGGAAAAACCTCTTATGAATTATGGCATAAGAGAAGATCATACATAGGGTTCCTCGGACCTTTTGGATGTCCATGCTCCCTTCTTAATACCAAAGACCATTTATCCAAGTTTGCTGAGAAATCAGTAGATGGGTTCTTTGTTGGATACTTATCACATGCTAAGGCTTAAGAGTATACAATAAAGTTGATCACACCATAAAAGAAACTAAAAATGTCATATTAAATGAAAACTCTTCAAGTAGTATTGGAAACACCCCAAGTTGAATGTTTGATATAGATATATTCACAAATGAATTTAACTATTTAAATGAGAATGTTTTAGGAGACTCTCTCAACAGGTCAGCAGACATACAAGTCCAAGTATTGAAGATCACAGGGTAGATCTACCATAAGGGACCAGTCACAATAGGTCATTTACTGATACAGGCCAGCCTCATACAGTAGAAGCAGATGCTAGCACCACAAACAATATATGTCAACCATCACTTGTTCATTATGACTCATCAGATAAAGAGTCTAATGATCATTATGGTTCTAGACAATCTCTTGAAAAGGAACCATGTATGACAAATGCTGAAGATAGAGTCAATGCGGCAGACGAACCAGTTAATCCATCTACTGAAATTCCTGAAACAAACATTTTCAATTTGGAACTATCTTAACAACTCCAAGTAATCCCAAGACTAAGAATTCATAAAGAGCATCCAGTTAAGAATGTCACTAGCAAACCCCAAGACTAAGAATTCATAAAGAATTCATCAAGATAAGAAGAGGGTGAATAAAGTAAACATATGTTTGTTTTCATGCATTCTTTCTCAACTGTAACCAAATAAAGTTGATGAGGCCTTAAGAGATAACAGTTGGGTAGAAGCCATGCAAGAGGAACTTCTTCAATTTGTTTGGAAAAAGGTTTGGAAAGTATGTGCACTTCCAAGGAGGAAGACTACAATAGGAACCATATGGGTTTTCAAAAACAAGAAGAATGATAGAGGCATTATGGTTCAAGGGTACACACAAGAAGAAAAGAATGATTATGATTAAGTCTTTGCTCCTGTGGCCAAACTTGAAGCAATAAGAAATTTTCTAGCATTTACTACCTCCAAAGACTTTAAGGTATTTTAGATGGATGTCAAAAATGCATTCCTCTATGTTGAGATTGATGAAGAAGTTTATATCTACCAACCTCTAGGCTTTAAAGATCCTAAGTATCCAGATCAAATATGCAAGCTTGACAAAGCCCTTTATGGTCTTCATCAAGCCCTAAGGAAATAGTATGAGACACTCTCTACCTTTCTCCTGAAGAATGGATACACAGAGGATCTATAGATAAAACTCTCTACATCAAGAAGGTTGATATGGATATCATTTGGTACATGTGTATATGGCTGCTATCATATTTGGGTCTACTAATGAGAGCTTGTGCAAAGCCTTTAAAAGTCTCATGAAGTCAAAATTTGAGATGAGTTCAATGGGAGAACTCACTTTCTTTTTAGGGCTGCAAGTCAAACAAACCTCTGATAGCATTTTCATTCATCAATCTAAGTATGTTCATGATACCTTAGTGAGATTTCAAGCTACTAATGCTAAGGCTGCTAAAACCCTAATGTCAAAGATATGTTCATTAACTCCTGATCTTGAGGGGGAAGTAGTTGATCAGCAGCAATACAAAGCTATCATTGGATCTCTCATGTACCTCACAGCCAGCAGACCAGATATCAGGTTTGCCACATGCTTGTGTTCAAGGTTCCAAGATGCTCCAAAGGTGTCATATCTAATGACTACCAATAGAATTTTAAGGTATCTCAAAGGGAAACCTAAGTTGGGGTTATGGTACCCTAAGAGTGCTGACTTCAATCTTTATGGATATACAAATAGTGACTATGGAGGATGCAAAATCAATAATAAGTCCACCTCAGGAGGATGTCAATTTCTAGGGGGAAGACTAGTTTCATGGCAATACAAGAAGCAAACCTGTGTCTCCACATCAACTACTAAAGCTAAATATATTGCTCCATCAAGTTGTTATGCTCAGGTTCTGTGGATCCAAACTCAACTTAGAGATTATGGAGTAACTTTCATGAATACTTCAATTCACATTAATAACAATAGTTCTGTCTCCAACACCAATAATCCTATTTAGTATTCAAAGACAAAACATATTTCCATCAGCTATCATTTCATTAGAGATTATGCAGAAAAGAAAATCATTAAACTAATTAAAGTCCATACAAATGAACAATTTGTAGATTTATTCACAAATGCTTTTGATGAATCTAGATTTAAATATATTGTATCTGCTATTGGGATGATAAACTTTAAATAATAAAATGATATAATTAATGATAACTAAAAATTTTTATGAAGAAATGTTGTTCTTGATAAAATGGGTAAAACTGTGTATCTGCCGAAAAATTACAAATCAACAGATAAATAGTGTAAGGATCACACTTAAAGGCTGATACAACCAAAGAGCTCTCAGCATGCACATGTAAAGTACAAGGAAGTTACTTTGGAAGATTTGATATAACTCAATGAATTATACTAAGTATCAAATCTTCTGAAGCAAAAAGACCAAATCTTTCGAAGCCAAAAATGAAGTCTTCCGAAGCCAAAGACCGATTTCTTCCAAAGACGAGAAGACATGCTTTTTCTAAATTACCTTTTGACAAAAGTTGAACCACTTTTCGCTGCCATCTCTGAAGACTCACCAACTTATATGAGTTGGTGAAAGTCCTTACTTTTGTCAAACTATAGATTAAGTTCTTATATATGTAACTTTCTACTCTTATACTTTTATCCTTTTTGTAATATATTAGGATGTGAGCTATGGCATGTCATAGTCACTAGTCAAAAGGCAATCTGCCTTTTGACTCTACACTCTACATTGACCTTGTTGTCTAGATTAGTGTTTCCAGCTGGCCTTCAAAGTATGGCCGACTGTAGGATGTAGTATAAAGTATCTTAAGTACTTGTAACTTTAGAGGATAAGCTTTGTAACACTTTGTAAGAACTTGAGAGCAATATACAGCATTCTTGAAAACCATATTATCTTTGTTCTTGTTCTTTACTTGTGTTCTTTGTTTCATCATAAACCGGTTCCCTATTTGATCTGTTAAGTGTTCTAACATTGTCCAAACATTGTGAAACAGTTGCATTGACCTCCCTTCACCAGTCCTGCAAATAGGTATCTACCAAATATCAGGAGATGTCTGGGTATCTACCAAATTATGCAAGTCAGTATAAAACTAGGCAAAACGGCTATTTGCCGAATGGGAAGATTCGGCAGATAAGATGATTTCAGCACATGATTATGAAAAAAATCTGATAGGTTCCACTTTCATCTTCCGATATGTACTGGTGCCAGAGAAGTTACCTGAAAAGACTATTTCATCATCTCACATCGTCGATTTTACAGTTACGGTGGTAAAACATTTTAAAATTCTCATTTTTATATATGATCCATAACTATTAAAATCAAAGGTTTTCCCACCATTTTCATCCTCAATCTTCATCACAAAGCAAACCCTTAAACCTTCAATCTCTCTAGCCCCAACAAAATCAATCAACTTTCAATTGCTGCTCAACCTCAAACCCTAGAATTCCGCTCAAACCACAACATCAATGCATCACTTCAACCCATAGGTGATGAGGTATATGATCATGTTCTTAAATTTCTAAGCAATAGAAACTGTGCCTTTACCATCATAATAGATCGGTGATTGGTGAGTCACACATCAGGGAATTCTAAACCATATGCTCCATATAATAGGAACGTGTAGTAAAGGTCCTCACTGTGACAATGCAAGGGATGAAGGTCACCATTTTATGCGCCAAAATTCATCAACATCTGAAATTGAACGATGCTATTGGTGAATCCTCTTTCTTCAAAGAAGTGGTCAGTGCCACCTTCAAGAAGATAGGATATGAAGGTCCCATCCCGACGCCCCCTTTCTCCAAATCACTGTTATATCATAATTCGAGAATTATACTTCATATAACAAGTCGGGAGGATTAGTCCAAGTACCATTGGATTTAGTAGGGGCAATCCATGGTCTGGTCAAACAATAGAGTTATGATTTTTCAAACTTCATTTTTCAAAATCTATGTAAAAATGTAATTGCTGTTACAAAATTTAAGTTTTTAATATACCATAGATTCTTACAACTGATTTTACAAGAAGAGTTAGAAGATAAACTTAAACTTAGTGGAGTTGTTCATGCTTTGTGAACTTTAAACAAAGAAATATTTTCAAAGTTCAAAGTAACTCCAAAATCTTTTTCTAGGAAGGTAAATCCCTTGTTTGATCATATGCTTGAGGTCATTAAGCCTCAGGGTGGTAGCATGGAGACAACCACCATTGCTGATCCCACACCATCTACATCAAAGCCTAAAACTTCCAAACAAAAACAAACCCTTGCATAATCTACTGAGGGCATGCAGGCTCCCAGATCACCTCCCCTTAAAAAGACAAGACTAGAAACCAGGGTCCCAATCAAGTCAAAGATGTCAGCCATATCTAGACAAGGCTCAAAGAAGAAGGTTTCTTTTCCTTATTCTGAGCAGATCAACATCAAAATCTCCCCCTAAACCAAAAACAAAGCTGTCAAGAAGGTGCCATCTAAGTCATCCAGGCCATCTGCCGAAAGCACTCAAAGAACAGTTACTCAGTAGGCTTCAACAACTATAATTTTCGAATCTAAACCCATGATGTCTTCTGCAAAGAAGGAAAAGAAAGATATAAAATGTCTCCTTACAGCTTAACTTGAGTTTAAAGGGTTTAATATTGATGAGGTCATGGAGTAAAGCGCTGCTAAGATTAAATCTAAACTGATAGCTGTAACTCATGCTGAATTGGAGAACACAGCTAAGTTAGCTAGAAGAAAAAGGGCTGCATCAGGGAGGAAGAAAGCAGGAAGAATCTAACAAGAGTTCAGGGATAAGCAACAAATGAAGCAATTCCTTAATTTCTATGGTTTCTCTGGTAAACAAGTAGGACCAATAAGTATGTCAACTCTTAATCTGAATATCAAAGGAATCAAACAAAAGGTTGCAACTGGAGAACTCCTAAAGTTAGAACAAGCCAGGGAGTAATGGGAATGAAAACATGCCAAAACTAAAAAAGTCACTCAAAATCCTTCCCATCTACCGAATGAGTCTCCAACATCTCCTGACTGAATCAAAAACCTCTGATGATAGTCAGCCCATCTCTACAATCCTTGCAAAGAAGAAAAAAGAACCAAAGTAAGTTATAAAGGCAAGGATTATTGATCTAGAAGTAGAGGAGAAGATACTCAAAAGAACAAAGGTGTTGGTTGCTGGGTATCATGCTTAAATGAAGAAATTTCTTGTCAAGAGGGCTAATGTAGAAATAATGTACTATGATCATGAAAATGAGGTACCTGATTTGCTTCTTGACATTATTGAGCATATTGCTGAGTACTTCAGTATCTTTGGATGTAAAAATGATGACTCTAAAGTGCTGCAACATAAAGTACTTTCCTTAGTCAAAACTGATGTTGGTGCAGAGATTCCTGAGACTTCACTATCAGCACATGATCCCATAATGGAGTGGGAATAAAATCAAAAGCGGAATACCTATTTCATAACCAAATCAACAGCTAGAAGAGTAGCTTACTCAAGGAATCAACTGGTGTGCTTCAATCAGTTTAAGATAGCTGACTTATCCAGGTTAAGACTAAGGAACCCAAGCAATAAACTAGAGTCTGAAGCTGCTGAGACCATTCCATCTGCCAAACCTAGCCACTAACCACAATCATCTTCTCCTACTTATTTACCTGCTCAAACCACTAAGCATGCTTCTCCATAAGTCCAACAAGCTCCTAAATTAGCTAAATCTTCTTCTCAGAGCCAATCTAATGACTCAACACATGAAGTGATCATCACTGATGTGGTTGAAAGGATGAGACATAGATTGGATCATGCTGAAGAAGAAGAAGAACCCTCAAAAGATGATAAAGAAGAAGACTAAGACAATCATGATACAACAATCATAAAATGGGGTTATGATTTGAAAGCTGAGAACCTCTTCATAAAAAGAAATAACAAGTCGAAATCTTTCTTTCTATCTGAGCTGTAGGTTTTGAAACTCATCCTTGAAGATTAAAAAAGATGCATAATCTAACTTTAGAATATGTAGACATGTCAGACAAGTACAAATCTATGGCTACCATTCTGAAGATAAAGTTCAGAAACAAGGTTGAGTGAAGGGAAGAAGAAGAAGCTCTGCATGTGTCTCCACTGAGCATTCATGATCCAATCACATATTGGAGTTACAATTCCTCAACCAATACCTTCAGTTTAACATATGCTGGTACCGGCAAAGTTGAAGTTAAAGAGTATGATCTCTTCAGACTCTCTCGGCACAACATGAACGATTTGGTGAATCTACCTCTTGACTAGAAGAGAATACATGTATGAATTTCTGCTAATCAAAATGCTTGAAGGATGAAGCCAGAGTTTTGGTAGCATCATCCAAGGGGGAATTGGTTGAGCTATGAAGGATGAAACTATCAAAAACTCATATTTCAGCACTGGACGCCAACTGCCGAATCAAGTCAAGTGTTGAATCCATAGCCAAACAACATATGCTGAATAATTGTTGATCAGTATATGCTGAGCAACTACCGATCAGCAGTCTACTAAATATCTGTCGATTAACTGCTGCCGATCAGTAGAGGACTCCATCATTTGCCTATCTACTGCTACTCAGAACAAGAATGTTTGTGCCGACGGCTGCTGTGTTTCATCTTTTGGAGACAACATACTACTGAATCTGCCAACTCTGATACGCAGGTTATCTGTTTTGCCATAGACTCTGAACATATAATAGTTTATTATTATTGTTTAGATTTTATAGTATAAAAGTCTTCACACTTGTATAGTAGAGACAAGCTTTTAAGCCACTTGATTGTATCTGCCAATTATATCATTTGTACTCAAAAGATTAATCAAGTGAATACTTTGAAAGAACTTCTCATGCATTTATCTTTTTTTAAAATATTTATGTTGTGATAGTAAGTAGTTAATTTAGATTTCGCATTCGTTATCTACTGATAAAAAGTTTTCTTTTTATAGGTACTTGGTGTGAACGATGTTCTCCCAAAAGAATTTCTTTTACATGATAAATTTGTGTTTTTATTCGTGTTTTCTGTTTTTTCATATCTATTCACTAAAAACATAAATGTAGATAGAGAATTAAAGAAAAGAAAATTAGAAAAAGATTTTGTCAATTTTAGTTTTATTGGATTGAGCGAAACAGAGAAATAAGAACTCAAATTGACTTCATGGGAAATGATTGTTATATCTTTGTGATATTTTACTTGATTGCATGTTGTGATATTGAGAAATGACGATATCTAATAAGTTGGCTCATTTGCAAACATTTGCAAATATATTTATTTTATTTTTTAAAAAACCATTTATAAAATTAACCCCTTACATACTTTAAATTAGCCTAGGTATTAATGTATTGGTTCTTTAATTTTATATAAATTATGTATCTATTTAGCGGATTTAAATTACGTTTTAATTTTTTGTTAACGGATTTTTAAAAATCATCTACCGGGTAGGTTTCTATATTGCTTGAACCCGGGACCCGATCCGGAACCTGGTCAAACCCAACTTGCAATTCTTTGACCACAACCCAAACTGGGTTGAACCTGGCTGACCCGGTTTGAAAACCGAACTCGGTTTGTGCACCTTTAGTGAAAAGTACGGGTCAAGGTGTAATGATCATAAGTGTAAGGGTGCTGCTGGACTATTTTCAGTGTCATGGGCCGATTCCGGGCTCGCTATGTGGGCCAGATGGGTCGAAGAGAGGAGAATGCTTCGTCTGCTTCACGTTTAAATGAGTTTTACGAAATAGTCTTGTACATTCCTTCAATAGATTTTCCCATAAAATTTACTGATTAAATTCAGTTAAATTATTACTAACTATAAAGAAGAGAGTTTGACCTCTTCGTTTATTTGAGTATTCTGAAATTACAATAATTTACTTACATGATAATATTATATGATATTTTTTTTATGAAGTTGACAGTTACTAACAAAACCTTTAACTTTTTTAACAACAAATTTTACTCTAGTTTTAACTACACCATAACTAAATTAAATTAATCTGCCTTAGATGAAGCTCAAATACTTCACCTTAAATGAATCTACACCACTCTAACACCAAGTATTATAATATTCAACTAAATCCCCCACCTACCTTTATAGATGTATGTTAGAGTAAATGTCACTAAAACTGGTAACATGATAATTCGAACACAGAATTTCCGAATCGTCTAAGTAAAGTCTAGATGATTTTTTTTATAGGGTACACACTTTTGATGTTAAATGGGGTGCTTTGCACATTAGTTCTATATGTGTTATGATAGTGGTTTCAAATATTAATTAAAAGAATAATAAATAAAATATATAGTTAACCTCATATTTTCTAACTATTCTAAAAAACAATTAGAATAATCTTAGATGATTTTTTTTTTCAACGGGACGGTACACACTTTTGATATAAAATGGGCCGGGGTGCTTTGCACATTAGTTGTATCATGTATGTAGAGATGTGCATTTCGGGTTTGGGCCGGACCCGAAAACCGGGTACCACCCGGGTTTGGCCCAACCGGGTTTTTTGGTACCCGGGTATTGGTGAACCCGGGTACGAACCCGGGTCGGGTTCAGCAGCATAAAAACCCTACCCGGAATATCCGGGTAGGGTCGGGTCGGGTTCGGGTCGGGTATGAAACCCGGGTCCAACCGGGTTTTTTTTTTTTTTTTTTTTTTTTCTTTTCTAGAATGACAAAGAAATTGAAAAAGAACATGAAAGACGTATAATATTAAAACAACTTAAAAATACATAAATAAATCAATAAAAAATAACAATATCGTCTAATTTTATTTACTACGAGATGCTTGATCAAATGCTAATTCTTCGTCGGATATGCCAGAAGATACTCCGTCTTCTACCTCTTCATCATGTACTTTAGCTTCGAGTGTAATCTCGTCTTCGAGGCTTGTTTGGTCTTGTATACGATCCGTTGCGTCTAAATGATCCTTTAAACAAATGCACATCTCCACTGCTTCTAGAGTTAGTCTTGTTCTCCGTAATGATATTACCCTGTCACTAAGAGAAAAAGCAGATTCCGAAGCTACCGTAAAAGCTTGGACGCTTAGTAAATCACGGGCCATAGCAGAAAGAATCGGAAATTGAGATTCTTTTCCTTTCCACCAAGCCAAAATATCGAATGCACGATAATCTTCGGTAGTCATAGTGGAAATAAAATCCGTTCCACTATATCTACCGAGTTCACTTGTTGGGGTGTTACCCCTTTGTCGTTTAGCCGTCACATCCCAGACAACATTCAACTTAGTCAAAACTGGGTCTTTAACCGATGTACTAGCACTTGAGGTTGATTCGCTTGGCATGGTTATGTTTAAGTTAGGCCCATATCTATTTAAATAAAAATTATAAATTGTTTTCAAACTATGATTAAAATTTTCTTTTGCCTCGTTTGAAAAATTAGGGTTTTCGTCATGCATATCCAAATTGTCATTTATCTCATCTATCAAACATTCAACCCCGGCAACATTTAGAAACGGATTTAAAGCGGCGGCACACGTAAAAACGGGTGGTAAGTCCTTAAATATTTTTTAAACTTTTCTTTCATTGGATCTATCATTTGATTAAACATATTATTTTTATTTTGAAAATTTTTAAAATTCAAAGCCATACAATATAATTCTTGAAGCACCGAATAACTAGTGGAATAATAAACTCCAGATAATGTTGTTGTTGAGTTTTTAAAAACCTCAAGAAACTCGGAAAGACGTTGAAGATTCTCCCAACCCCATCCGGAAATGGGTCGGCTTCTCCATTATCCGAAAGACTATTATGAAAAGCTTTCAAAATGCCCTTTTGTTTTAAAGCACATTCAAACATGTGACAAGTCGAATTCCACCGAGTAGGTACATCCCAATTAGGACCTAAAAATCTAGAGTGCGTATCCTTACAAAGTTGTTTATAATCTTGATTCTTCTTCTACTTTTTTTTTTAAAAACATCATGTAACATAAATCGAAAAGCTGTAATAAAGTTATTAACATATTGCCCGGATAGTCCGTCTTGCACTACTAAATTAATAATATGTGCAACACAACGAGTATGGAAAAAATCACCGTTTGCAATCAGAAGATATTTTAATTTTAATTTTTTAACCGCGGTTGTGTTGTTAGAGGCGTTATAAAATGCAATTGAAAAAAGTTTATTTTGTAATTTAAAAGTACTTATTACATTATCTAAAAAGTAAAACAAAAATTCTCCGGTGTGTGGATGCGAAAAAAGATCAAATGCAATCGTACGTTTCATCAATTGCCATGAATTGGGATCCACCCAATGAGCGGTGATGCAAAGGTACGATTCGGGTAAACCGTGTGGAGCCGACCAAACGTCACTAGTTAAGTTTACACCGGTATTTAAATTTTCAAATAATACAATTAAATCATTTTTGCTTGTTTCCATAATTTTAAACAATAACGTCTAAGTGTAGTACGACTTACGTGGGTGTAACTAGGTTGAAGCGTCTCTCGAATTAAGTTGGTCAACCGAGGATTTTCGAAGTGACTAAAAGACAAAGCTTCTTGATTCACGAACTTCGCCATTCGATCTCGAACCGTATTAACATCGTAATTAAAGATTCCACCGTCTCCACCCAATTGTGTTTGTTGCGAATCCGGATTACTTTTCAACGACTCACAAAACTTCTTGCTAATGTGTTTGTTTAAAGTCGTGTTAGAATCTTTAGCAAGCAAAGCTCCACAAAACTTGCAACAAGCCTTTACAGACCCGTCACTCAACTCAACCATACCCCAATTGCACAAAAAATCCATGTTATGATTGTGTGCAAGAACACGAACGACGGTTGGAGCGTTGGACGAACCTTGACCAACGGAAGATTGTGAGTGAGCCATATCAAGATTGAAGAGAGTGAAAGTGTAAAACAAGAGAGTGAACGTGTAAAACGAGAGTAAACGAGAGTATTTTTTGCGTTTTTTGCGTATGTTTTTGCGTTTGAGACTTGGGTACTAAACCATATCAACCCACACCTATTTATACTAACTTATAAGTCTAAAGTAACAAAAAAACGGCCAAAAATCGATCCCAACGGCTATATAGCCGTTAAAAAACGGCTACTTTTTAAAAAAAAAAAACGGTCAAAACCGGGTCCAACCCGGGTTCAACCGGGTCGGGTCGGGTCGGGTCGGGTCGGGTTCTAAGGAAATCTAGAAACTAATACCCGGTTCCAACCCTACGGGTTTTTTTCGGGTCCAAACAGGGTTCAACTATACCGGGTCGTACCCGTACCCGGTTCCGGGTCTGGTCCGAACCCGATTTTTTTGCCCACCTCTACATGTATGTGTGTTATGACAGTGGTTTCAAATATCATTTTTATAAATAAATAAGATATATAGTTAACCTCATATTTTCTAACTGTTCTATAAGAAAACAATTAGAATAATCTCTGGATTGTATTGAATGAGAATGATTGTTAGCAATTAGGGTACAAGAGATGGGTATTTATTTTATAAAATCTACCATGAATCTACTGTATATCTACAATTTTGGTTTAGTGTTCCCCGGGTAAGTGAAACGAGCCGAAGCTTTGAGTGTAGAAACTCAGATCATTGGCTCTGTAAAGATATTTATAATTAAATCTTTGGTTTATATAAATTGTACCCTTAATTTTCTTTATGCTACTTTTTCTATACAAAATGGAAGGCTACTTCAAGATGCTCGATCTAGCATGAAAATCAGGATTTGCCGCAAGATAGCACCGAGGTTGTCACACCAGAGAGTAACTTTGATATTTTGTCTATCCCAAGTTCCGTTAGAAGAACTTATAGCCAGGTTAGCTCAACAACAGTATCAGTAGGGCCTTGTATTATTATGACTCTGTGGATATTTTGAGATTGTTTTCTGTTTCCATCTGTCGAGGAAATCATATTAAAGCACATGTAGATTACAAATCCTCCTGTGGACCGACGATTATCCGGGCAACCCGTCAAGTCATAACCATAGAAAGCAGTAATGTTGGACGGTCCGTGCCAGTGAACATCAGTGAATGTTGAATGTGAGACCCATAATTATGAGGTATCGGTAATCTATTTGTAATTGTGCCTTTTGGGTACCTTAGGATGTGTTTACTACACCAATGGTTTTCAGAGTATGTATTAACATACTTTGTTAATAAAAAATATGATGCCAGGTCTAGATAGTGTGACATATTGTAGTGCACCAACAATTTGTCAATACTTAACTAGCTCACGAAGGAGAGGATTGTCTCCAATTAATGAGCTTTGGGAGGTACTCGTGAGAGTGGAGACTGGTTTGCAACTTTTAAGACCAGAGTGTTGGAGAACCTCGAAGATGCATATTGTTGCGAGAGAAGGAGATTTTGATCGTGAGAAATACCTTAAAGGCAAAAAAGTAATTAAGGGTGCCCAAGTCAGTGTTCTCCTTAGCTTCGTCTAGCGTTAATGCATATATCTCGGTACTTAACATGGGCTTTTCAATATTTTTCCTTAGTTGGCTTTCCATTCACCATCGCCACAGGCTTTGATTTATTTCTGTTGTAGAACCTCATCACAATCATAGCATTTCACCACTTTCGGGATATCCGAATTCTTGGATAATTCTAGATTGTAATTTTAGATATTTGATTCGAATATTCGGATTCTGATTTTTTTGACCACCCTAATCATCACCATATACGAAGCTGGTTGTAAGGGCCATGTGGTAAAACACACTTATTGTTTACGTAAATTATTATCAAGAACAAATTAAATTAGCAAGACAACATAAAATTTAGTCTAGAGAACTAAACTGATAGCCATTGACATGCGTTGCACTTTTATAACTTTAAACTTCATATAAAATTTTGTAATTTTTTGTGAAAGGTTGCCACACTTTCAGGCTTTCCTACTAAGTCGGACAATAAGAATAGACTTCCACCAAGTTTTTAAAAGGACCATATAAACTTTGTGTAATGGCCGTTGATTTCTAATGAATTGACATGTGCAAAGGACTTAAAGTTAGTAGGTATGACCAACCTTACATATTTCATCATCTTCTGGATTCTTTTATACATTAAGAACCACAAAAAAAGAAAATAAAGAAAAAAAGGAAAAACATATTTATAGTATTTTTCTATTTTATAATAAAACAACTTTATTCAATCTAATTTTAGTAAATTAAAAAATTCCAAATTTGTTACGGGTACGATTAAAATAATTAAAATAATTACACATGTTTTTAAGATGATTATCACACATGTTGAGGTTATTAAGATGATTTTTCTTGCTAGCTGACACTACAAGAAATGTCTAAAATAGAGCGACGCTATTAGCGGCGACATAACCATTAGTGGCGACATCAATAGCGGCGACTTTTATCGCCACTAATGGTAAAAAAATTTGTAGTGTGAATGTTATTTGTTGACATGAAACACTGTCTTATTAAAATAATAATTTTAAATAGAAATTCATATTATCTAAATAATTAAAATAATAATACACGTTACCATTTTTGCATGCTTGCTTCATTGTGTTGAACTTTGAGCGATTTAAGGCGAAGCAAGCCAATTATTTAAAAGATTCACGTGTAGATATATTGAAAACAATTTTAAGAGCTTTAGTGTAATATAATTAGGTTAATTAAGTGGCTAATTATAAGCTATTAAGGGTATTAACACAAACACTAATAAATTTATGTATTTTCGTTTTTATAACAATGTCAAGGATGAAAAACATTAAGACGAATTAGAAGATATATATAACACCATTATCTGAAACAATGTTTTACATTTACTGTTAAAAAAAAGATAAATAGATAATGAATGAGAAGACATGTTTGTCCCATTTCATTGTGGAAAAAGTAAGATGATGACATGCATTAATTATTAGGAAGCGTTAAGCGTGATATGAACGGAATATCATGACTGTGTAACAATTGACATCAGATTGCCAACATTTAGTCAACAATTGACTTTATTATTGATTATATTCTCACTAGAAAAAAGTTGATGGGTTTAGGCTAAGACAGAATGCAAATAGAATTAATACAACTAGCGAAAATAGAAAGAAGAATAACTTAAGAAGATAAAATTACATCTAATAAAGATCCAATTTTATGTTAAAAACTACAAAACCAACGTACACATTTTATTTAGAGTCCGTCCATTTTTGTTTTATAGAAAGACAAGAATTTAGGTCCTACATTTTTAGGGTTCATTTTTCCAACGTCACTCATGATGTTCGATGGTTGAATTTCATACAAGCTCTTCGTACAATTACAAACGTACCATTTTAGCAAATATTTCCTGATTCATCGTCTCGTGTTCCAATTTTAATTCTTTTTATGACTCTAAGAAGAAATGATCTAGTGGCTAACAGAATTCATTCTAAGCTTTTTCATGGTGATGTCCCTGCTTGTATATATATGTTTTTTTACAATGGCTAACACACTATAGAATCTAATGTTACAATTAAATTATCATCTTTTGTTTATCATAGGACTTGGATCATAGGACATCACTGTTACGACCATAGTCAATATTCATTAGAATAAAAAACTTATCTAAGCTTACATTTAATAAATATGAGTCATGATATTGCTAGGTTGCTCCAAAATTCATGTCAAGCCATCATTCATTATTCAATCATAATATCTGTCAAAGTAATATGTATACAAAAGTCAGCATTATGGAATGAATTATAATTTTAAATTTTGTCAAATACTTTAGAAATATCATGTTTTGACAAAACTTTAATATCATTATTTAATTTATCATTAATTGTGACTTTTTCTATGTCCGTCACTTTAACTTCAAATATCATTCAATACCTTAATAACTTTCCCTAATGACACAACTCCTATCAAGGTGCCTTGGCATAAGACAAGGCCCCTGACTTTTGAGTGTGTAAGAGATACAACTTCTATACCAGGTGAGATTGCATAAGGCAAAACTTCTTTAGCGGTATGCAACAAATGTTGACTCATATCTGGCTTGCATGACATTGAATTTTAGTTTTCACATGTGAACTTTAGCATTTTGTACTCATTTATGTTCATTAATTATTATTATTATCTTTCTTTACCAACCTTTATCACTTTATCATATCACTAATTATACTTTAGCACTTTACCATTTTAATTTACTTTATCTATTTCATACTTTAACTCTCTATAATTAGCATTCCAAAATATTCATTATGCTTATAGTATTGTATTGTTCATAATGTTATAGATTATATATAGTGTTACACATATGTAAGTCACATTAAGCATAGAATAATTCTATCACATTGGATGTTATCATGAGATGACACCAAATATAATGAGATGAGATTAAATTATTTGTATTTGGGTGATGTGGTTCACATTCGGGTGACGAAGCTTCATATTTGGGTGGTCATTCTCACTACGAATAACTTTCCTCAGATTCAGGTGAATGTAACACCCGAATGAAAAAAAAAAAAAGAAGAAAAGAAGAGAAAAAGAAAAGAAAAGAGAAGTATAAAGAAAGAAAGGTGAAATAACCCAAGTTGAGGGGTTAAAGTTATGCAAAAGGCAAACTTTATTATTATTATGTTTAAAAGGTGAGCATGGCCGCCCACTCTTCCTGCTCACCAACTGCTTCGGCTGCAAAAGTAAAAGAACGGAGAGCTTCCATCGGTTTTTAGAGAGAAGACGACAAAGATCGACTAGAAGGTAAGTTTTTGTGTGTTTTGTTCGGTTTCAGCTGAATTTTCAGCTTGTGAACCAAGTCTTATGTGTTCCTCTGTGTTCGGTTGGGTGTTTTTGGTGTGTTTAGGTGTTTGAACTCCAAGTGCTCTCGAGTTTGGAGGAGTTTTACTCGAAGGCTGCTGTAGGTGAGTTCTAGATCCTCGGTTTTTCTGATTTAAACTTGTTTTGGGGCTGAAATGCATGTGAATTATTATTTTTGCAACTTCCATTATGTTAAAACCATATGTGTTATCCCTGTTTTATGTGGGTGTGTGTATTTGTGAATGTTTGACTGAATATTATGGTTGTATGCTTGTTCTAAGTGCTGAATATGCTAGATTTGGGCTAAGAATGCGTTAGGATGATGATTAGGAACTAAAGTTTGTATAAGTTAGAACTGGCATAGTGCCCATGCGCCTAACATTTTTGCCCATGCGCCTAACACTTACCTATGCGCCTGCATAGTATCCATGCGCCTAAGTTTCTGTCCATGCGCCCAAGTGTTCCCATGCGCCCAAACTGTCCATGCGCCTAAGTTTTCCCATGCGCCCAAGTACCCATGCGCCTGCATATACCCATGCGCCTAAGTTTTTCCCATGCGCCTAAGTTTTTCCCCATGCGCCCAAGTGTTCCTATGCGCCCAACTGTCCGTGCGCCTGCATAGTGCCCATGCGCCCATATAGTGCTCATGCGCCTAAACTGACTTAGGATTTTTCTGAAAATTTGGGAAATAGAAATTAATGGTTATGCTCTGGAATGTTTTGGTGGGTTATGTTTGATCATGTTATGCATGTTTGTGGCCTGTTATTGATGTTCCTTATTACGTATTATTACGTGACTTTACGTAGTGTGTTAATGCTCTTGTATGTAAAGTATTATATAATGAAAGTGAAAGACATCGTTAACGATGTGGAACCTAATGAAAGAATGTAAAGTCTTGCAAGCAACTGAAAGGAGGTTCACAACTCATTGAGGGGTTGTTAGCTCAACTGTGTGTGGTTTAGCTAACCCATAATGATGCACACAGGGTCAATCTTTGTGATTGACCAATATGTACGAAACGGGACCCTTGTCGCTTGCCCCGGTACTGGAGTCAGCTTCGTGCATAATGTTAGGGGTCTATTTATAAACTCGGCTCAGTACCAGCTTCGTGCACAATGTTTGGGGTATAGCATATGACATTGGTCTAGATGAAAGTGAAAGATAATAATGAAAGTTCGAAACGTGCGAAATGAATGAAAAGAATATTGAAAGATAATAATGATATTATCAAGATGTATGTATGTTGTGTGATCACAAACAAAAGTAAAGGAAAGGTTTTTACTAAAGGTAAAGTATTTTATTATATAAAACTAGAACTCACTCAGTAATGCTGACTTTTTATGTATTTTCAGTTGGTGGGTAGCTTGTTGCTGAGGATGGCACGAGGGTGAACCTACTTGGCGGGCAAAGACTGGCATCCATCTCATGCAATAATAATGATATCGTTTTGTAATACAACTAACTGATATTTTGTAACCTTGTAAATGACGATGTATTTACTTGGCAAATGTGTTTATTAAAGCATGAAATGGTTTTTGATGAATTATTCTGCTGCAATAATTTATTTACTTAATAAATCTTAATATGTTTTGATATAAAAAAGGTTGTGATTGACCAACTGTGGGGTTCCCGGGAATGAGGCCTTACAAGTTGGTATCAGAGCCAAAGTTTAAGAGAAATGGGTAAATATTTTCAAAACCTAAATTTAAACTAAGAATGGGACCGAATGGAGGGATGCTAGCCCAAGTAGCTACGTGCCATCAGGTAATTTACTTTCTTAAGGTTAACCGGTATTATGTGCGCGTGCTATCTGATTTATGTACTCTTAGTAGATTTGGATACTAATGTAGTCAGGATAGGTAATGCTTGGGGGATGAAGAGTAAAGTAAGTGGCTAATCACCACTGGCCATTGTAATTAGGGACTTACTATACTTGACATAATCCGAGCTATTACCTTGAATGACCGTATTGGTGTTTGAATCTTATAGTGTGTAGAGGATGGCGGGTGGTAGATCTTCGAAGGCTTCCCGAGGAGGTGTGCAGGGTGGTCGCGGTGCGAGGCCACGTGTCACCAGGAACAAGGCTAAGGCTGCTGAGACGGCTCTTGCAGAGCCCGAGCTTCATCACCAGGAAGGCGGTGATGAGAGTGCTAATTTGAGAGCCTCTGTGAAGGAGGCAGTTGTGGAGGAAGATCATCAAGTCATGCAGACGATCCTGCCGTCTGTGGTGACCGAGGTTATTCGTGCTGTGAGGGAGGATGAAAAGAAAGAGGATGAGAGGAGGAAGACCGTTGGAAGAGGGGGCAAGGAGAGAGGTTCAGGTGGAGGGGAGCAACTAGAGACGGAGATGGTTGTCTCCAGTGATAAAGAGGAAGAGGAAGCGGTGCATGAAACCGCCAAGAGGTGTAGTTATGGGGCATTCCAGATATGCAAACCCCCAACTTTTAATGGGAATGGTAATGTTGCTGCTGCTCACCGATGGGTGAGGGAGATGGAGGCGGTGCTCGATATCAGTGAGTGCCGAGAGGATCAGAAGGTGAAGTTTGCTACCCACTCATTTGTGGACTCGGCCTTATGTTGGTGGGAAAACATTGTCCAGGCCGAGGGTAGCAGGACAATTGGGAAGATGAGGTGGAGTGAGCTGAAGAAGTTGGTGATCAAGGAATTTTGTCCTCATAGGGAGCTTGACAAGATTGAGAGAGAGTTCCTACAGCTGGAGGCAGGAACCATGACACACCAGCAATACATGACTAAGTTCAATGAGATGGCAAGGCTGGTGCCGGAACAGGTGATGCCGGTGTCAAGGATGATCAAGAGGTATATCCAGGGTTTGCCGGCAGATATCCGCAGGCACATGATCGCCACCCGGCCGAGTACGTTTAGGTCGATGGTTGATCTGGCAGGGAGGTTATATGATGAGAGAGAAGAAGTGGCAATGGTGGAGGTGAACAAAAAAGATGGTGGTGACAGGAACTGGAATGGGAAGCGGTTTGGTCGTGGTGGTTTTACCCCGAGCAACAAGAAGGCAAGGATGGATGAACGGAGAGTAGTGTCGGCAGGTACGAGGACTAAGCGGTGTGGTAAGTGTGGGAAGGAACATTCAGGGGAGTGTAGGTGGGGACTGAATCTCTGCTTCAAGTGTGGGAAGCCCGGTCATATGGCAAGGGATTGTGGGCTGATGAGGTGCTACAGTTGTTGATCAGACTGGGCATATGAGTAGAGATTGCAGGAAGCCGAGGGCCAAAAGTTCTGGGGAAAAGAAAGGGACCGAGAAGGAGGGAACAGAGCAAAAGCCAAGCATTCATGATGACCCGGAGGAGGCTAAGGTGGACCTCGATGTTGTGTCAGGTACGTTCCTAGTAAACTAAACTTGTGCCTTTGTATTATTTGATTCTGGTGCTAGTAAGAGTTTTATTTCTGCTGCCTTCTGTGCTAAGTTGCCTGTTAGGAGTAGAAAGATTGATGAGCCCTTCGATATAAAAACTACCATTGGTAAGTCTACCAGGATTTCTGATCTGATAGAGAATTGTGACATAGAGTTGGAAGGCCATAGGTTCTCTGCTAAATTATTCGTGATGCCCCTAGGCGGGTTCAATGTGGTTCTAGGGATGGATTGGTTAGCAGCCTATGAGGCAAATAGTGTGTGTCGCAACAAAATGATCCGATTGACTGTGCCTTATGGGAGTTCAGTGACGATCTACGGTGATCGAGTTACTACGGTTCCGAGGGTGATTTCGATGGTGGTGGCAGAGAAGTGCATGAAACGTGGATGTAGTGCCTACCTGGCTTACGTGAAGGATGTGGATGCGTCAGTACCACAATTGTCTGACGTACCAGTTGTGTGTGACTTTCCAGACGTGTTCCCAGCAGAATTACCAGGTGTGCCACCGGACCGCGGGATAGAGTTCCAGATCGACTTGATACCTGGTGCTCAACCTATTGCTAAGGCACCGTATTGATTGGCTCCGTCTGAGATGAAGGAACTGATGGTTTAGTTGCAAGAGTTGTTGGACAAAGGGTTCATTTGACTGAGTATCTCTCCCTGGGGTGCTCTGGTCTTGTTTGTAAAAAGAAGGACGGTAGTATGAGGATGTGCATCGACTACCGTGAGTTAAACAGTTAACGGTGAAGAACCGGAATTCACTACCCAGAAATGATGACTTGTTTGATCAGCTCCAAGGTGCCAGTTGGTTCTCGAGGATATATATCTGATCTGGTTACCATTAGTTGAAGGTGAAGGAGCAGGATATCCCTAAAACATCTTTTCGCATGTATTATGGACACTACGAATTTCTCGTTATGTCTATTGGTCTAACTAACGCGCCAGCTGCCTTTATGGATTTGATGAACCGGGTGTGTTGGCCGATGTTAGATAAATTAGTGATTTTGTTTATCGATGATATCCTGATTTATTCAAAGAGCGAAGAAGAGCATGCCGGTCATATTCGTGAGGTATTAGAGACATTTAGAAGAGAGAAGCTGTATGTCAAGTTCTCTAAGTGCGCTTTCTGGTTGCGCGAGGTTTAGTTTTTGGGTCATGTGGTAAATTCCGAAGGGATCATGGTAGACCCAACAAAGGTGGAGGCGGTGATGCAATGGAAGACTCCAAAGATGCCATCCGAGATCCGCAGTTTCTTGGGTTTAGCGGGCTATTACAGGAGATTCATTCAAGACTTTTCTAAGATAGCCTTACCATTGACCAAGCTGACCTGTAAGGAGGTGAAGTTTGTATGGGGTGTGGAACAGGAGAATGCTTTTGAGGAGTTAAAGACAAGATTGACCCAAGCTCTGTCTTGATGTTCCCGAAGGGAATGAAGACTTGGTGGTCTATTCAGATGCTTTTTATTCAGGATTGGGTTGCATGTTGATGGAACGGGGAAAGGTTATAGCCTTTGTGTCCTGACAGTTGAAAATCCATGAGGCTAATTACCCTACTCATGACTTAGAGCTAGCAGTTGTGGTTGGTGCATTGAAGATTTGGAGGCACTACTTGTACGGGATGAAGTGCACTATCTTCACTGACCATAAGAGCTTGAAATACTTCTTTGAGCAGAAGGAACTCAATATGAGGCAAATAAGGTGGTTAGAGTTGATCAAGGATTATGATTGTGAGATCCACTACCATCCGGGCAAGGCCAACGTAGTGGCGGATGCCTTTAGCTGAAAGGAGAGACCCGAGCCAATCCGGGTGAAAGCTTACCAGTTGGTGATGACCTCAGATGTGATGACACAGGTCAAGGGGTTCCAAGATGAGGCGTTGAAAGAAGAGCGCCTTAACTCCGAAAGGATGAGAGGTCTAGTCTCGGATTTGGGTGAGAACACTCTCGGAGTTAGAACCCGCTTTAGGCGGATGTGGATCCCTCGTTATGGAGACCTACGGGGGAAAATCATGGATGAAGCTCATAAGACTCGATACTCCATTCATCCTGGTGCTACAAAGATGTATCATGATATGAATAAAGATTACTGGTGGTCGGGTATGAAGCGCGATGTAGCGGAGTATGTGAGCAAGTGCCTTACTTGCTTGCAAGTGAAGGCTGAGCATCAGAAGCCATACGAGAAGATCCAACCTTTGGATATACCTGAGTGGAAATAGGAGCACATCACCATGGACTTCATTACGAAGTTACCACGTAAGGCAAGGGGGTACGATGCTATATGGGTGATAGTTGATCGTTTGATGAAGAGTGCTCACTTTCTACCGATCCGCGAGACATATTCATCTGAGAGATTGGCGGATCTGTTCATCAAAGAGATTGTGACGCTTCATGGCGTACTAGTGTCTATCGTGTCTGACCGTGACACTCGGTTTACATCTAAGTTTTGGAAGAGATTTCATGACGCGATGGGGACGAGGTTCCACATCAGTACGGCTTATCATCCTCAGATGGATGATCAGTCAGAGAGAACTATACAGACGCTTGAGGATATGCTCCAAGCATGTGTTATTGATTTTGGAGGAAGTTGGGACGAACACTTACCGTTAGCTGAATTCTCATACAACAACAATTATCATGCCAGCATTGGCATGCCACCATATGAGATGCTATACGGTAGGAAGTGTAGAACACCCATATGTTGGGTTGACATCGGACAGAAGGAGTTGGGGAGCGTTAAAGTGATCGAAGCTACGACTGAAAAGTTAGAGAAGATCAATGCTTTTATGAATGCGGCAAAAGATAGGCAAAAGTCGTATGCTGACAAGAGGCGTAGACCGATTGAATTCAAGGTGGGTGATAAAGTTATGCTGAAGGTATCACCTTGGAAGGGGATCATTCGGTTCAGAAAACAGGGTAAGTTGAGCCCGAGATATATATGACCTTTTCGAATCATTGCTCGAGTAGGAGAGGTGGCCTACAGGTTGGAGCTACCCGATGAGTTAAGTGGGATTCATCCAACATTCCATTTTCTCATTTGAGAAAATGCTAGCTGATGAAGATATGATTGTACCACTGGAGGATATTGAAGTGGATGAACGACTCAATTATGTAGAGCAACCAGTGGCAATCATGACCGAAAAGAGAAGAGATTACAGAATACAATGGTTCCACTCGTGCAAGTACATTGGAGGCACAGGAAGGGATCCAAGTCTACGTGGGAGACTAAGGAAGAGATGAGACAGCATTATCCATAACAGTTCGAGGAGTGACAGGTTTCGAGGACGAAACCTATATAAGGGGGTGGACTTGTAACACCGGAATGTTACAAAAAAAAAAAAGAAGAAAGAAGAGAAAAAGAAAAGAAAATAGAAGTATAAAGAAAGAAAGGTGAAATAACCCAAGTTGAGGGGTTAAAATTATGCAAGATGCAAACTTTATTATTATTATGTTTAAAAGGTGGGCATGGCCGCCCACTGTTCTGCTCACCAACTGCTTCGGCTGCAAAAGTAAAAGAACAAAGAGCTTCCATCGGTTTTTAGAGAGAAGAAGAAGAAGATCGACTAGAAGGTAAGTTTTTATGTGTGTTTGTTCGGTTTTAGCTGAATTTTCAGCTTGTGGACCGAGTCTTATGTGTTCCTCTGTGTTCGGTTGGGTGTTTTGGTGTGTTTAGGTGTTTAAACTCCAAGTGCTCTCGAGTTTGGAGGAGTTTTACTCGAAGGCTGCAGTAGGTGAGTTCTAGATCCCGGTTTTCTGTTTAATTTGTTTTGGGGCTGAAATGCATGTGAATTATTATTTTTGCAACTTCCAGTATGTTAAAATCGTATGTATTATCCATGTTTTATGTGGGTGTGTGTATTTGTGAATGTTTGACTGAATATTGTGGTTGTATGCTTGTTCTAAGTGCTGAATATGCTAGATTTAGGCTAAGAATGCGTTAGGATGATGATTGGGAACTGAAATTTGTATAAGTTAGAACTGGCATAGTGCCCATGCGTCTAACATTTTGCCCATGCGCCTAACACTTACCCATGCGCCTGCATAGTATCCATGCGCCTAAGTTTCTGCCCATGAGCCAAGTGTTCCCATGCGCCCAAACTGCCCATGCGCCTAAGTGTTTGCCCATGCGCCTAAGTTTTTCCATGCGCCCAAGTACCCATGCGCCTGTATAGTACCCATGCGCCTAAGTTTTTCCCATGCGCCTAAGTTTTTCCCCATGCATCCAAGTGTACCCATGCGCCCAACTGTCCGTGCGCCTGCATAGTGCCCATGCGCCCACATAGTGCTCATGCGCCTAAACTGACTTAGGATTTTTCTGAAAATTTGGGAAATAAAAATTAATGGTTAAGCTCTGGAATGTTTTGGTCGGTTATGTTTGTTCATGTTATGCATGTTTGTGGCCTGTTATTGATGTTCCTTATTACGTATTATACGTGACTTTACGTGGTGTGTTAATGCTCTTGTACGTAAAGTATTATATAATGAAAGTGAAAGACATCGTTAACGAATTGGAACCTAATGAAAGAATGTAAAGTCTTGCAAGCAACTGAAAGGAGGTTCACAACTCATTGAGGGGTTGTTAGCTCAACTGTGTGTGGTTTAGCTAACCCATGAGGATGCACACAGGGGTCAATCTTTGTGATTGACCAATATGTACGAAACGGGACCCTTGTTGCTTGCCCCGGTACTGGAGTCAGATTCGTGCACAATGTTAGGGGTCTATTTATAGACTTCGGCTCAGTACCAGCTTCGTGCATAATGTTTGGGGTATAGCATATGACATTGGTTTAGATGAAAGTGAAAGATAATAATGAAAGTTCGAAACGTGTGAAATGAATGAAAAGAATGTTGAAAGATAATAATAATATTATCAAGATGTATGTATGTTGTGTGATCACGAACGAAAGTAAAGGAAAGGTTTTACTAAAGGTAAAGTATTTTATTATATAAAACTAGAACTCACTTAGCAACGCTGACTTTTTATGTATTTTCAGTTGGCGGGTAGCTTGTTGCTGAGGATGGCACGATGGTGAAGCTACTTGGTGGGCAAAGACTGGCATCCATCTCATGCAATAATAATGATGTTGTTTTGTAATACAGCTAACTGATATTTTCTAATCTTTTAAATGACGATGTATTACTTGGCAAATGTGTTTATTAAAGCATGAAATGGTTTTTGATGAATTATTCTGCTGTAATAATTTATTTACCTAATAAATCTTAATATGTTTTGATATAAAAGAGGTTGTGATTGAACAACTGTGGGGTTCCCGGGAAAGGGGCCTTACAGTGAAGGACCACCTACAGATAGAGTAAGTAGATACGGGTGAACATCATTATGTGCGTGCAATAGCGACACATGAGGGGGGAACACTCTCATTGGATTGAACTATTAGTTTGGATAAGTATTCCACAATCGGTTGAATGACCATATGGTGAGCAACTAGATTTCGGTGGGATGGAACTCTAAAATCCACCGAAGATGGATATATGTTGGTGACCATGTTCATCTTTAATGAACAGTGTCACCTGCTATCATTCATAGCCACTCGCATGGAGTTCATATAGAGTTAAACTAATATTCAGGTGAGTAAATCTCATCACTCACAATATTACACTTAATTCCTTATCTTATTAAAATTTACCAATAAAAAAGTTAGTATTTAAGGTTTTTTTGAAAAAGTCATTGCTTATCCATGCAACCATAGTAAAATCCAAAAAAAATATACTTTATTAATATATTCTATTCAAACTTTATCAAAAACATTGTGGTATGTATAATAACCTTAAAATTACGCGTAAAAAAATAAAAACGGGATTTAGAACTCACATTATGAAAAATCTTGTAAGAACCCTAAAACCGAGAAGGTGAAAACCCAAGATCTATATATAAACAAATAGAAAAACTAATACTATTACTCTAATAGATGCTTAATCACCATACTAGCTTAGATCCATGAAGATCAAAGGTATAAACCTCATATTTCTTCAACTTTGTAAGTTTTTTCTCCCTATTAGAAATTTCTCTCTACATTCTTTGAATATATTTGATTCGCAAGAAAGGGACAAGGGAGGTGACCCTTCCTTTGATACTAGCTTTTAGGCCCCACACTTTCATTTTGTCACATTTGGTCCTTTATCTTCAATAGAATCAAAATCCTCTTTGATTTCTTTTGAACCGGGTTTTTTGGTCATAATTCGCGATGTTACATCCACCGTAACCTTCTAATCATTCATATCTATTCTCAGTGTCCCCCAAGTATTTGTAAAAGTATTTCAGTTGATATGAACTTTCTAAACATCTATTTTATATTTTTGTTTCTGATGAAGTAATCTTCCATCAGAACTTTAATTGTAGCTTCATAATCGCAGACACGTAATTTTTTTTTATTGTGCACTATCTTCAACTTCGAATATGACAACAACTTTTACAAGAAAATTCTAAGTTACAAAGGTCTGTATCATCAATTAAATCGAAGCAACATGAGGAAGAAAATGGTATAAGCCTTAATATATGTTCCATTGTTTTAAGTTGAAGAAATTGATTTGTGTAAAAATAAGTGGGTTGTATATTAACTTTTTGGGTTTAATAAAATTTTGATATGATAACGGTGAAATGACAGCTAAATGATCTAAAAGGTGGGATTTTGTGGCTTAATGTTCCCCTTCTAGTAACAACGTTTGAACCGACAGGGTGTTCCCGTGGGAAGTTGCCTGGTATCGACCCAAGCAGATAATACATCCCCGCCACCCTTAGTGCCTTAGGGGTGCCTTTCGACTAAGGGTTTAGGTGGGTACCTCAGGTACACCGATCGGGGTCAATTGGGTTGGAAAACAGGCGTGTAAACTGAGATTAAACCCGTCAAAATGTAGTCCTGGGGGGGGGGGGGGGGGAGTGTACCGTTGAGCTTTAAAAAATACACTATAAATATACATATTCTACAACGCTTTTTACACCCAAAAAAATTATAGGTTTCTCCTACTCAAATTATGTAACTATCTATTTAATTTGGCTTTATATGAATAATATTTGCATTTAAATCCATATATATACATACATAAGGGTGTTCAAAGTCGGATATCCGAAAATTTTGAATAGTAGAAATCACTATCCATATCCAAAATTTCGGATACGCATACGGATAGTGATTCGGATATCCGAAATTTAATTTTTATTTTTTTATTTCTTTATTTTTTAGTTTTTTTTATAATATTTAGACATGTGCTATTATAAAAATAATATAAAAAACCAACTCATATCATAAAAGTCTCAATATACACTAAAAAATCTCAATCTAAAGTAAAAATATGTCTAAAATTTAAAAAATAAAAAAATATTTTTTAGTTTTCGGATAATCGGATATCCGAATATCCGAAACTTTTGAAAATTACTATCCGAATCCGAATCCGAATCCGAATTTTAGGATATCTGAAAATTCGGATATCCGAAATTCGGATATTTCGGATTGGATTCCCGGATTCGGATATTTTTTAGCACCCCTATATATACATACATACATATATGTATATATACATCATACACTATAAATATACATATATTGTTAGGATCATTTCAAAACTTACAAATAACTTTAAAACTGTAACAATTCATGAGATAGAGAACTCTTTTTGACCAAAGTGACAAAAACTCTCTAGCTAATTTAATGGATTTTTATTAGGTTGTTCTAATCTTCTACCATAATTACTTTTAAAGATGTAGTTGTTATAACAACATATTTATCTTAACTTGATGGTATTATGGCTAGCGTCTTCTTGAGCCTAGTAGCTTGTGTGGATAATTTAGAGGGAGCCACTACCACTTGACTCCTTTCATCCACTACATCGACGAGCTACTATTTCACTATCTTTAAGCTTCTTTAGTTAATCTAATTTCTAGCTATATGCAATTGGATCTACGATTGGAAATTTCTAAAAGTTTATTAAAAATGTTGTAATACTTTGAAACCTTAAACATAAAAAGAAGAAAAGAGGTTCAATACAAAGTGTATTTTTGCTACAAATTATGAGAAGACACAATGAGTCAAAAAAAGTCACAAAAAATTTATATCTCACAATATAAATCGAATTTCAAAAAAGTACTTCTGAACTTTTGTTCCCCTAGCCGTCCTCACTAACAAAAGAAATAAACGAAAAATAAAAAAATAAAAAAATTAACGTTTTTATTGTGTCATTTATGAAAGACACAATAACGTCATTGTGTCATTATGAAAGACATAATGAAATCATTGTGTCATTATGAAAGACACAATGAAATTTTTTTATTTTTTATTTTGAAAGAGGACGACGAAAGCAACAGAAACTCCGAAGTATTTTTTTGAAATTCGATTTAGATTGTAAGATATAATTTTTTTGTGACTTTTTTAGCCTTATTGTGTCTTCTCACACTTTATAGCAAAAATACACATTGTAAAATAACCTCACCCTAAAAGAAAATTAAAAAATCGGTGTACAATTCTTTGCATGCCCTACCTCATTTTTTTGGTCCTGTTACGACAACTTTAGCATGTCATAAGTTAGTTTTGGTTTGCATCAATGCATCATGAAGAGTGGACAACTCATTCAAAAGAAGCTGGACCTCCGACAACATAAAATGCAATATCATCAAAGTATTTACTATAACTCAAAGGTAATGATTGGTTGCTTTTGCTAGCGGCCTTTACTCCCGCTTCAAATTTACATTTTGACAATTTCACATTTAACTTTTTTAAAAACTTTGTAAACTATATTTTTACTCCCTCAAGTTTCTAAAGTTTCGGGTTACTACTACACAATTTTTACTTTGAAAAACTAAATTCTTAAGTTCGTATTTTATGTGTGTCGGCATAAATTCGAGTTCGTCTACGCATGCAAATTTTATTCAGAAATGAGTTGGATAATATAAAACGTTTTCATGCTTATTTTATATACAATTTAAGATGGTTTACATTTCGATGTTCGCCTACGTCTTGACATAAATTTTGTTCAAAAATGAGTTGAGTCAAATATAATACTTTTGAGTTTGTCTACGTTTCGACTTAAGTATGTTTGGAAAACCCGTCGAGTCAAATATAATACCTTTTCATTTGACAATATAAATTTGAGTTACTTTTAGAATAAATTAGTTTGGAAACATCGGAGCAATTATAATCTATACTTTATCACGACGCATATGCGCCATCACATGTGTTTTTTGTGTACGTTTTGAGTCAGTTTACATTTCGACATAAATTGTTTTGAAAAGACTCGAGTCATGTATAATACGTTTCCAATCAACGTTATATATTCGAGTTACTCAATGTTTCGAAATACAAACTAATATAAATTTTAAATAAACTGCATAAATTTAATTCGGAATAAATTTTATTTCTTTCTTTTCTAGGTAACTCTTTCTAGTATCACCCTACTAATGAATCTCAAAGCAAATAAGAGAGTTAAATAGCAAACGCATAAAAAAATGAGAAGGTCAATATAATTTAAAATGTCTAATTAATTTGGAATATTATACATGTTTGATAATTCTATGATTTTGTTAATTTGTTTTCTTCCATCTAGCTTATTACGTAAGTTCTTGAAATTCGTATATTATTTTTCCAATGACAAAAATACAAACTAGACAACTAACTTTTAAATAAATGTATCATTCCCTAAATAAGAAAGAAACTCAAAATTTAATATTAGAAAATATAAAATATGAAGCTACCATTCACGTGTTATCCTATTGATTTGGATCTTAAGAACAATTTGCATTGATATTGTTATCAGGTTACAAAAAATCAATATGGTTTTATATCTTAATCAACCTTTCGGTGTCTAATTTATTGTCTTTATTGACCAAAAAAGAAAATTCGGTATATCATTTATTGATATATTTGCATAATAGCAATAGTATTAGTTGCCTAATCTATGAATTTCTTTTCTAACCAATTGGTATACATCTCTTGAGTATTTTTTTTTGTACATTTAATCGTTTAACTTTTCTAGCTAATTTTCACTTTTAAAAAACACAAAGTAAAGTAAATGTATGTCCAAAACTGATAATCAAGACAAACATATAGCGGCCAAATTTATCACTAGAATAATGTTATATGCTCCTATTTTATTTTTTAGTGCGGGTTGTAGCAATTAGTAAGGTCTTTATTTTGTAACCTTTGATCGAGATCATGGGTTCAAGCCATAGAAAACAGTCTCCTGCATAAAGTATGAGGTAAGACTGTATACATTAGAAATAAAGCAATCCAACCCCTCCTCCGACCCTACATAAAACAGACGCTTAGTCAAACATCGATTACATCATTTTCTTTTATTTTGTACTCAAAAGTCCTAAACCACATATCGTAACAAAGAACTGGCTCACACATGACAAAAGCAATAAAGGAGATAGTGGGAGATAAAACGACAAGAACACGATTATCTCCTTGCCTTGAGATTGAATTAAATGATTTGATATAATTCTTTGTTTAATAGTGATTAAGCCCTTGTTTCCCCATGAATGGCTAAGTTGGTTATCAACTTGATGATGAAAAGACTGGGATTATAGTGCATGGTTTGAAACATTGCTATTACACAATAATTGAACATTGTATGGTTGCAGCCTCATTTGTGGTTGTATGAGATCAGAATCATTTGTGTGGAAGAGGTAAAAAATTTGTATGTATTTGATTTTGTAAATGATTCCACTTTCTTATGCGCAAGAATTAATGATATGGTACGTAATCTGTACAAAATTGTTGTAACTCTTTGTAGTTATATGTTCATAGTAAATTATGCCAACTGACTCATATGAGAAATTCAGTTCAGTTCCTACTATTTCCCCCGCATTCACAATATAGTCCCTTGCATTGATGTCCATAAAAAGACTTGAGTAAACTTTAGTTTTGATTTCAAATGCTTTAAAATCTTGATTTTACTTCTGGTTTTCATTTTGCCTCGGTTAACACCAACCAATGAAGTTCTTTAAAAACAATGGTATTTTGGTTGTTTTGATGGCTGAATAAGGTCGATTGAGGTTGTATTGGCGGTCTAGAAATGCTAAATCTAAAATTAAATTTAATTCATGGTTAGTAATCAATCTGATTGAGATTGTTTTCATGGTTGAATAGAGTGGATTGAGATATTATTGGTTGATGAGGCTGGTGGTGGTGGTGGTGGTGATGGTGGTGATGGTGGTGGTGATGGTGTCGGGAAGCCAAGGTGAACTTTGAATATATGGTGGTAATCAATTTTGGCGGTGAACGAATGTTTTCAAAAGGGCATTTCGGAGCTGCTTTCCAACAAGGTGGTGGTGATTGTAGAGAAGGTGGTGGTGGCGGCAGCAGCGGCCGACACGGTGGAGGTGGTGATCAAGCAAGAAGACTATGATGATAATGATTTAGTGTTTTAAAGTTAATTTATTAGGTTTTTATATTTACAAAAGGCGATTGTGAAGGGTGGTGGATGGGCATCAGAGCTAGCTTTTTGAAAATTAAGAGTTTTAAATTGGTGTGTGCAAATAGTATATATATTTTTATATGAATTTTCACACAAATTCAGTTCGCTTTTACTTATACTACCCTACACACAAAAGGCAAGTGTACATATCGTGTGATAATATAGTGTTGGTAAAAACTAAGTATCAATACATGACACACTAAGTCTACTCAACAACCCTTATAATTGACTATCAGATTGGGTTTTGATTTAGGAAATGATAAGTTTGTTTTGAGGTGACCAAAGCTTTTTTGATTTTTTTCAATGATAAGTTCAATAAAATAATGATAGATAAAGAATGAGACTTTTGGTGATTTTTTCTATGAAGCAAGGCTATCATCCTAATTTAGATTACATTTATCTAACTATGATGAATTGTTGGTATGGTTAAAGATATATATTGATGCAATAAGTAACTTACGAAACAACCACTAAGCCCCTAGTGATGTAGGTAATGTTTGTGGACCCTTTCAATATATGATTTTTGAAAGTATAGCTTAATGCTAGAAAGAGAGTTAGATCAGGTTTATTTTTAACATATCATTAATTTTATAAAACCATAACAATTACTGTAGATTACTCAGAATAATAAAAGGAACCCGTAAATGCTTAGAAAGTTAAGGTGATATGATTTCTAATAACCATTTCTAGCTCATTAGCCATGAGTTTATTATGAAGACCGGCTTTGCGAATAAAAGTTAGTTCATACATTTTTCAACCTTGTATGAAATTCACAATTACAAACTATAAGTTTATAACTTCTTTTTCAAATGTAGATGATACCCATAAAAATTTTACCCAAACTACCATAACATTAATATAATATAAATCACACCATTAGTTCATCACAAGTTACATAAAGTTTTACTAATTTAGGATGATAAAAGAAGTTTAGCTAATAATGAGCTTGAACATAACAACAAAGACAAAAGATGGTAATGAAATCATTGGTAAATTAGAACAATAAAACCGGTGATCCACTATGGATGATGTTAAACGATCCCAAGCTTCTTTTAAGTGTTGAATGGACCTTCAAAGCCTTCCAAGGACTTCCAAAGGCTGGTTTCCCGAGAGGGAACACCAGCACGTTGTGCTAGTACAATGTATGTAGAAGTTGTTCGGCTCGTACGCTCAGAAGTTGTTGGGGCACACCCTCGTGCCTCCTGTCAAGGGACAGTATTTTTGTCCTGTCGGACTGAAAAAAATGGGGGTGTGCTAAATTTAGCATGGGGTGTGTTTCAAGCTGGGCATGGGGACGTGTCTCATGAGGCACGCCCCCATGCATGAATTTTAGAGCTTGATATTAGCAGGCTGCCACTATGGCAGAGCACCACCCACTGCCCAAGGATGCAAACCACCATCTATTGCACCCGTTTCTCCATTCTCATCCCTATTTGAAGAGTCATGTTTGGACATTTACATTATCAAGGCCAACACCACTCACCACAAAAAGGGGCGGACCCAAGTGGTTCACCTAGGGGTTGTCCGCAGCCAATTAAAAAAAGTAAATAGTATATGTACCATCTAATTCTGGTTGACCTTCAAGAAATTTTGTCACCGGTCACTATAAAATTTTTACACCATCCTTCAAGAAATTTTAAAATTGACTCACAAGAAAACTTTAACACCAACCCTAATAAATATCAATTTAAAGTATTAAAATTAAAATTATAAACCTATTACAAACTAGTTAGAACATTTCTCAAAAAATTATAAATCTAATAACTATTTAAACAATTAAACCTCAATAATACTTAATTAATTCTTGTAAACTCAATTACCTAGATACCTAAAGCTATTTTGAAAAAGTAAGCTTATTACTCCATTAGCCCATCATTAAACAAATGGGTAGGGTTATAGTAAAAATAATATTTTATTTACAAAGCCTAAGGGTAGAGTTAGGAAGTTTAATACTAAGGGAAAGAGCAAAAAGAGTGTGAAGCCCAAGGGCAAGATAGTAGCCACGAAGCAAAATCTTGTGATGAAACTAGGCATTAGAAGAGGAACTACCATAAATACTTGACTTAGCTAAAATAGAAATAGTCTTTTGAAATAGGACTCTCAGGTGTATTCGTTATTACAATGTTTTCTTTCTTTAGCAAATCTTCAGTGTTTGACACGGTATGTGGTTCTCATGTTTGTAATGATGGAAAATTGAAACAAGGAAACTAAGAACTTCATGTTGCCAATGGACAGAGGGTTGTGGTGAAGGCAGCAGGAGAATTTGTTCCTTTATTTTCTAATGGTTTAGAACTTGTTTTGAACTATTTTTGTTATGCACCTAGTTTCCAATGAATATTTCTTCAGTTTCTGATTTGCATGAACAAGGTTTCAATATTCTTTTAATAAATATTATATTTTTGCATATTTAAATGATGTCTTTTAGTTTAATGTAAAACCATATAATGGAATCTATGTGACAGAATTCCATAATAATAATAATGATATATACAATATCTCCAATAAATGTATGAAATTGGATTTTAATGATGCTTATTTGTGGCACTGTTGACTTGGATACATAAACAAGAATCGCATGAAGAAACTACAAACTACACTAATTATAGATTTCACATGTGAAGAATCTTTTTTTGAATTTAAAAATCATTTTTAAGTGGAAAGTTAACCAAAACTCTTATTAGTAGTATTAGTGAAAGGGCTAAGGATCTGTTAGGACTTATACATACAGATGTATGTGGTCAATTTAAATAAATAAGCGATGATTTCAATAGATGTGGTCATGTTTATCTTATGAAGCAAAAACATGATACATTTAGAATGTTCAAACAATACTAAAATGAAGTACAAAGCCAGCTAGGTAAAATGATTAAGATACTTTGATCAGATCGAGGAGGGAAATATATTATTCAAGAATTTGACAAACATCAAAGTACACGTGAGATCGTCTCATAACTCACTCCACTCGAAACACCACAGCTTAATGGTGTGTCTAAAAGGATAAATTGAACACTATTAGATATGGTTCGATCAATGTTATGTTGTACAAACTTGACTCACTCCTTCTGGAGTTTCTCTCTTGAGATTGCTACTAAAATACTTAATCTCCTACTAAAAAGCTAGACAAAATGCCTAATGAGAACTATTAGATATGGTTCGATCAATGTTATGTTTACAAACTTGACTCACTCCTCTGGAGTTTCTCTCTTGAGATTGCTACTAAAATACTTAATCTCCTACTAAAAAGCTAGACAAAATGCCTAATGAGATTTGACATGGGGTCAAACCCAAAGTTTCCTACATTAAAGTATGTGGTTGTAAATATTCAGAGAATTTGTAACCCGAGGCGATAGAGTTGTTTTCGTTGGACACCCAAAAACAATCGGTTACTCTTTCCACAATCCTTCTAAAAACTAGATTTTTTATAAAACGTAGAGCTGTATTCTTAGAGAAGGAGCTCCTATAGTGACGGATTGGTGAAAATCATGTGGGTTCAAAGGAAATCCAGGATACACCTATAATTGAATCACATACTCAAACTACTGATCAACCTGAACCTAGAATGATTCATAAATCGCTGTTATTCCTAGCACCCGCAGAAGTACTATGGATTGGCATGAACCTGAGAATTCATGAACATGTCAACATCTTGATAGTGGATCAAGATGAATCTGCAAATTACATGTTTGAAATTTTGGATTATGAATCCAAATAATTGCTAGATGCTATGGGCGTGGAGATGGAATCCATGTATGGGACTTGGTTGATCTTCCTCCCTAATGTAAGACTATAGGATTTAAATGGATCTTCAAGAATAAGACCATCATGGATGGAAAGGTACAAACCTATCAAGAAAGGTTGGTTGCGAAAGGGTTCACTTAAACTCAAGGTGTTCATTATGAGAAAACTTTCTCACCGGTAGCCATGCCTAAGTTGATTAGGATAACACTTGCCATTGCTGCATATTAAGAATATGAGATATGGAAAATTAATGTTAAAAGTGTGTCTTTAAATGGAAAGATGTCCATATGGTGCAACCAGAAGGTTTAAAGGATCCAGAGAATCCTAACAAAGTTTGCAAATTGAATAAATCTATATATGGATTAAAACAAGCATCTCAAAGTTAGAATCTTCATTTTGATAAGAAAATCAAAGATTTTAGTTTTATCAAATATAAAGATGAGCCTTGTGTTTACAAGAAGGTAAGTGGGAGCTCCATTACTTTCCTGACGTTATATATGGATATCAAACTAATCACTGGAGACAAAGTACAATTGCTTAATAATGTAAAATGTTCGTTAAGCAAATGTTTCGTAATGAAGATCTTGGCAAAGCCACATATATTTTAGGAATGAAGATCTATAGAGATAGGTCGAAGCGGTTTATTGGTTTAAGTCAAAGTACATATATTAATAAGGTCCTTAGATGCTTTTCAATGCAAGATTCCAAGAGAGGAAACGTGCAAATGGCACATAAAACTATACTGAATGGTAATCAATGTCCTCAAACTAAGGAACAAAAGAAGAAAATAGAAAGAGTTCCATATGCTTCTGCAATTGGTTCTATTATATGGATATCATACTAATCACCGGAGACAAAGTACAATTGCTTAATAATGTAAAATATTGGTAAGCAAATGTTTCGTAATGAAGATCTTGGTGAAGCCACATATATTTTAGGAATGAAGATCTATAGAGATAGGTCGAAGCGGTTTATTGGTTTAAGTCAAAGTACATATATTAATAAGGTCCTTAGACGCTTTTCAATGCAAGATTCCAAGAGAGGAAATGTGCAAATGGCACACAAAACTATACTGAATGGTAATCAATGTCCTCAAACTAAGGAACAAAAGAAGAAAATGGAAAGAGTTCCATATGCTTCTACAATTGGTTCCATATGCTTCTGCAATTGGTTCTATTATGTTATGTACTAGACCTGACGTATCATTTGAATTGGGTATGACAAGTAGATATCATTAGAATTTGGGTGACTAGAATTTTGTAAAGAAAATTCCTAAGTACTTCAGAAGGACTATGGATATGTTCTTGATATGTGGATGAGTAGAAGACGAGCTACAGTTAAGTGTTACACTAATGCTAGCTCCAATAGATCGAGATGTTTATTCATATAATTGGATATGTATTTATTCTAAATGGTGGAGCTATAACTTGGAGAAGTTTAAAGTAGAACGTAGTAGCTCAATCCACTACCAAATCTGACTACATAATAGCATTTGATGCTGCAAAAAAGGCTTCTAGGATGAAAAACTTCATTGTTGACTTGTGTGGTGCCCATTATATAGAAACCTATTAAGATATCCTGTGATAACACTAGTGTCATAGCTCAGACAAATGAGCCAAGGTCACATCATAGAACAAAGCAGCACATACTAAGGCAGTTCCACTATATAAGGAAAGTATTGGAACGAGGAGATATCATGACAAATAACATTCATGTAGATTAGAATCTAGCGGGTCAATTCACAAAGCCTATGTCTCAAGCTAAACACGAGAAGCATGCATATAAGATAGGGCTTAGATTTGCTTGATAGTGGATTTGATCTATATTAGTAGTTGGTGCTTTCGAACATTAATAGTTACATTGGATGTTTATTTTGATTTAATGGTTAAATGCTTTATAAACATATGTTTTTGTGTTTGAATTTTTATACATTTAAGAATCCTTGAATATTGTATTCTAAATGTCCGTAGTCGATCAGATTTATAGGAATCAATCTAAACTCTATATTGAATAGTTAGTTGTTCATATGAATGAAAGCTCGGGTGATTGAGGACCAATATATATTTATTTTCATTAGAGAATGGTCTAATTTGAACTAAAGTTTGTCCTTTGACCTTATCTAACGGTCGGGAAAAAAATTCAAGGTTAAGTAGTAGCTGTATGTGCTCCTATGAAAATTGAAGTTGGATTTTCTAGCACCCTCATTTATTTGAGCTGGTTTTGAATGAGTGGCCACGCTCAATTGGTAATGAGAACTATAATAGTGGAATAATATATAAGAATAAAATATGATCCATGTTATATGTTTAACAAATGTTCAATATAGAAAGATAAAACTGATAAGGTTACTACGATTGTAACTTGGTTAAGTAAAGAGTTACTTGAACACAAGCAAATAGTTGAATTCTATAAAATGTTATACCTTCTATTGGCAGTGAGATGCAACTAGGCATCCACCACTGTCTATGTTGAAGTAATTAGTCGATGAATCGACCTAGTGTAGGGATGTTCATGAACTAAATCGAACCGAACGCAGGTTCGCTCGAACTAGGTTTGTTTACACACCGAGCGGCTCAATTGGTTTGAATTTACATATTCAAGTGAACACCATGCTTGAACATGGTTCGTTTTATAACCGAGCACTCGATTCTGCTTGGCTTGGTTCGATTTTAGATTATGATGTAATACAAAACTAAAAATTATAATTCAATCTAAAGTTTTAACGCAATCTCAATACGTAACATAAAGAACATACGAATAGGTTTGACAAAATACAAATTAAGACACATAAAGTGAGCTTAAAGTTGATAAGTGTCGGCTATGGTTTTTGTCCAAGCGTCTGACTAAATCGAACCGCAAGAAGCAAGTCGAACTTGAAGCCAACCGACTTGAAGAAGACAAAGACAATGAGTATCGTCTGATCTCTATTGGTAAGGGAGATTAAGGGATCTTAAAGCAAAGAAGTGGAAAGTGGTAAATGGTTATAGGGTAAACAACTTATGGATTGTTGAGTACTCTAGGGTAAAGGTTAAACTGGTAATTCAGTTTGAGTTAAATCACATATAAATAAACTAATTAACAAATATTATAGGTATATATAATATAAATTAAACTTAAAAATAATTCAAGCAAAACCGAGCGAGCATACCTTTGCTCGTGCTCGGTTTGTTAACAAACCAAGCCGCTCGGCTAAAATCAAACAAGCATATTTTCAAGCTTTTATCGAACAAGTTTTGAGTGTCGAGCTTTTTGGACAGCCCTATCCAAGTGGGAGTATATTGGAAATTAGACGTATGGTCAATGATAATTTCAACATTACTATCGAGTTACGATCCAAGCAGTTACACATTGGACAACAACAAAGTAGTAACATGTAATGATTCCACGTTACGATTCATAAATTATGATTTAATTAGTGGTAATTAATTGTTTAAATAAACAATTAATTAAGAGGGGATTAAATTGTTATTAATTAATAGTAATTTATTTAAATTTATTAATGGTTTAAAAGGTTCTTATCTAATTAAGGTTAATTAGTAAAACCACAAGGGTTTATATGTAATTAAAAGTTAACTACCAAAAAGTTATTAAGTGTTAATAATACAAGGACCAATAACGAAACTATGGGGTATGATTTGAATATTAATTTAAACATAAAATGAGGGGATTAGTGTAAGATCATGAGAATTCCAATAAAATCGATCTCGTGAATGAAAGGAGGAATGAATCAAACACGAAACGTAGATTGAACGAGAAGAAGATGAGATCAAGATTGAACACAACCACAAGTATATAAAATCTTTGTATTTCACTCAGTAAACTTTAAGTACAAATGTGTTATATCTGGTGTTCTGTTACAAAATGAAGAACAAAACTCTATTTATACTAAAAACCAAAAAGGTCTCGCGCGAGAACTAGCTTCCCGCGCAGATCAAAGTTTTCACGCATAAAGATCTTTAATATCTTGTTTTTATTTTCCAAGCCTTTAGGTTCAATCCCTACAATCTCCCCTAGGCTTGGTGAATCAAATCTTCAAAAATCCACGTCTGCAACTTTGTAACTCCCGTCATAAGCATACATCCTTTTGTCTAGAGCCTTCGTAATCAACCACCCGAATTGAGCCGCTATGAAGGGTATAGATTCATCAGCTTCGACTGGACATGCCTGAAGCCTCATCAAATCTTCTTTTACAAACATGATCATATCAATAGGGTCGATGATACATGCAGGACCGTTGAAAGGAGTCATTGCAATAGTTTCATAAGGTTGGAGAGACTTAGAACACTTAACAAATCAAATAGGGAACCAACTATATTGAATCAATGAACACAAGTAAAGAACACAAGCAAACATAATAAGATAGTTTTTCAAGAATGTTGTATATTTCCCCCAAGTGTTTTACAATGTTACAAGGCTTAGTCCTAAGGACTGGTACCTGAGATACTTTATACTACACCCTACAGCCGGCCATAGTTTAAAGGCCACTGGAAACACTAATCTAGACAACAAGATCAATGTAAAGTCAAAAAGCAGATTGCCTTTTCACCGGTGACTACGACATGCTATAGCCACATCCTTATCTAATACAAAAAGGATAAAAGTACAAAAGTAGAAAGTTAAAGACTCTAAGACCATAATCTATAGTTAACAAAAGTATGGACATTTCACCAACTTATATAAGTTGGTGAGTCTTCAAAGATGGCAGCGCAAAGTGGTTCAACTTTTTTTAAAAGTGAGTCAGAGAAAGCATGTCTTCTCTGCTTCGGAAGAAATCAGTTTCTTGGCTTCGGAAGACTTTGTCTTGAAGCTTTAGAAGACTTCATCTGATTCGAAAGAAATGGTCTTTTGGCTTCGGAAGATTTGATACTTAGTGAATTTTATTAAGTTGTATCAAATCTTCCAAAGTACCTTTCCTTGTACTTCACATGTGCATGCTAAGAGCTCTTTGGTTACATCAGCCTCTAAGTATAACCCTTACAATACGGTATTCTTTGTCTACACAGTATATGACTGCATGACCCGTGTTCTTCTCACAAATCCATCTCATTAGATTAGATAAACTGTTTGGTGGCACATGGGCATGGATTGGAATATTCCTAGCATACCTTGGATGCTTGAACACTCTTATCTTCATTGTCAGATTAGTGTTGGGGTCAATCCTCAACTCATCTTTAATGACTTTGGATTTGACCGTCCTGAAGTCCTTGAAGTTCGTCTTACTATTACTCCATATCAAGTTCCGTATCCACTTTGCTTTGTTGTAGTTGCTTAGGGTAAAATGGCACTCATCCCATAACATAAAGATCTAAAGGTCTGAGGGAATGAAATCATGCCCATCAAGATAATACTCAATAACTCTACCTTTCCTCTTCAATATATACATCTTATTTTCAACATTATAGGCCAGCTCAACACCAGTTCTAAATTCCCATACCGTGTGAATGGTTTAGAATGTCCCAATGTGTGAACCTGTGCTAGTGGAGGAGGAGAAGACAAAATCAAATCACCAACTTTTCTAGAAACAGGGTATCCTGTTAGATCAAAAGGATCAATATTGTCATCTCAGTGCTCAGCTCCTGTATCTGTCAGAATCACCTCTTCAAGCATAATATCTGAGAATAAACTCTTTAGACTATTTTTGTATATATTAGTGTTATCAATAGTCTCTTCTAAGTCATCAAAAGGACCCTTCTCATCATCCGATTCCTCAGCTAAAATCTACTATTCGAAAGTGTGAAATTCCTTCTCGTACAACTCTTTTGTAGTTGGATCTAAAGGTTGATAACCTTTTGGATCATCAAGACTTGGTCTAGAGACATGTTCAGACCCTGAATATCCAGAAGGACTAGCTGTTGAGACTAGATCTCCACCTTGGTCATCATCACCATCATCCTTCTTCTTCCCTTTATCACCTTTACCATTATCAACACCACCACCATCATTTTCATTGTCACAACCCAACGATGGTGGAAACATCATGGCATGAGAAGTGATAGATTTTTCAAAGACATCATAGCACTAAAGTGATTAAATTAAGATTGAATTTCATTTCTATTCATTACATAACAATACAATGTTTCAAATAAACATACAACAATTTGATAAAAATACAAGTCTAAAACAAACATAACAAAATGATTTTGATAAAAATACAAGTCTAAAACAACATAACAAAATGATAGATTTGGTTTGTTTCTAAGCCCACCTAATTAAATTCCTTGATAAAGCTTCAAGTACTTCCTGTAACATGTATAAAATATTGGTTAACATATGAATATGTTGGTGAGCATACAAGTTTGAATACATAGCATAATAGTGAATATTCTCAATTCAACATGAATAAAGTATACTAAACTTTGTACATTGCTAGAATGCAAAGCAATAATCAAACCAAAGTGTCCACTTGCATAATCTTAGCATCAAAAGTGACCACGACCGTAAAGATTGATTACATAACATAGACCCATCACAATGGGGCGGATGTGCTAGTCCTATAACGCTATACATGTTAAGGGTGGTTTAGATTGCTTGCAAGATAATATATTCTAGCATATATTCATAAATAGTATAACAAGTAAGCATGTTTGTATGAATTGAGTTTTAGAATAAGTTTGATTGAATGTATGATTGAGTGTATTTGATAATTGGTACATGTTTTAACCCAATAGTGTTAAAACAAAGGGATGAAGTGGACTAGCGGTTTTCGCGATTGGAATCCCAAGGATAGATGACTGAGTTAAGCATTGAGTCACTAAAGTCACCTAAAAGGTAAACACAAGTGTAGAAGTTGAGGATTCAAAGTTGAGATTTAGCAATTGGAAAGTATACGAAAATTACAAATATAAGAGTACATAAAAGTATATACTACATAGACACTTATTTGGACACCATGTATGTGTGTGTTATTCAGAGTATTAGTCCCTCATTGAAGTCCAATACAGGACATAAGATTAGTATAGTGTCTATCTTAACACATAACATTCAACCATGATTTGATTGATGTTACGGATTGGTTTTAACTAAGTATTATGTAGATATATATAAGTCATGCATTAGAGGTAGGGTAATCCACAAACCTCAAGTGTTATATTCATATAAGTCATGTATTAGAAGTAGGGATATCCACAAACCTTAATATTATCACCACTGCACAAAATCTCTACATAGGGTGATTCGGATGGTCATGAGTACATGAATGAAAGTACTAAAGTACACTAACTAATTTGACTAAGTGTGCAAATGGGGTATAGTGGAAAGATTAGTTGTAGAACAAGGTTCAACATCACTATTTCATACCATAACACAAACCTTTTAACATTGGTTTGAGGCCCGGTTTGGTTTCATCCACTTCTTGATTTCTTGATCAATTAATGTTTTGTTAAATGAAAGAATGGAGGTGTAAAAGACTTAAATTTTTGGAATATAACTTCAACACAAGTCTTCCAACATTAGAGTTGTTGGTGACTTGTTTAGTATGCAAAGACTTAAAACAAGACAAGAAAACATGTATGAAAGAATCAAGTATAACATTTCCTACTTGGACCTTAAAAATTAGGGTTCCCATACTTGTTCACCTTGGTGACTAAGTCGTTATGTCTTAAAGGTTGTTCCAAGTGGTAAAGAAAATGAAAGAAAAAAGTAAGAAAAGAAAAATCTCACAAGTTGTTCTTGAAGACTTCTTGTAAAAAGATGAAGTTATTGGATGGATTGAGAGAGTTTAAGAGAGAGTTTAGAGTGATAAAAGTGATTAGTGAGATATTGGGTTAGTATTTATAGATAGAAATTATCGTTGGGCGTTAAACAAAGTAGTTGGGAAGATGAGTGGAGAGAAAATTTAAAAATTTCAATTTTAGTCAACTTATTTTTATATATTAATTCTGACCATAAAAACGATTAACCATGTTTTTTTAGTACTTTAACATCTTAAGCATAAAAAATCTTATAAACAATTTTCCAAAAAAATAAGTTCCGATAAGTTGCTCGGTTTTACGTTAAAATGCGTATTCGTAATTGTTTAAGCGTTGCACAAGCATATAATCAACAAGAATGATATAAAAAGAGTAACTGCATTATGATCAAGTCTTGAAATTACAAGGATTGAATAAAGAGTAAGATTACATTTGAAAAAAAATAAATAGAAAATATGGAACGCTACAATCATCATCACCATCATCATGATCCTTATTATCATCATTACCATAATCAACTTTATCTAACATATCATCTTCATCATTAGGCTGTGAACTCTACATAATATGGTTTGGAGTGACAATCACATCAACAGAGGCTTGCGTCAAAGGTTGATCAGCTGTAATATCTTTTGTAACAATCACATTTGACTCAGGATCAACTGCAGTAGTCTTTGTGTGAATAGTCTCATCAACAAGATCCGGACCAGCTGAATGCTTTCTGCTTGATTCTCCAAACTTAGTTGATCTTCTTATATTAGGTTACACTGATGTAAATGATGAAATGAACTCCTTAAACTGACTTCCATGATCGGTATCAGCTGTAAAGAAACTAAAGTTGATGCTCTAAGCTCTTGATATTAGTATCCTTCTCTTGATTCTCCAACTGTAAATAATCTATCAATTTAGACTTATCCAGCATTTCCTTCTCTAATAACTTAACCGTCTGTTCCAGTATGGTAGGTGTTGGTGAACTAGAAGATGTTCTAGTTGTACGTCTATGCTCTGGAGGAGTGTTGATCAAATAATCCATATCAATCTCTTTATTATCAACTTGACCTCAAGGAGGTGTACTTTGAATATCTTCTTGTTGTAGGCATAGGTGTATCATTTACATTAGTTATTTCTATAATGATCACTGATATCTCTTGACGAACAGCCTCACTAACAGTCTCAATAACAGTCTCTAATAACTCAGACACAGGAATATCTTTAGAACGTGATACAGTTGTCATCGAGGTCCATGGTTTCTTGATAACAGCACATCTTCATCTACCCTTACCACGTATGTTAATATCAGGTGCAGCTCTCTTCTTAGCAACAAACTTCTTTATCTCCTTTAAGGCTGGTGAATCTTCAGGAACAAAATCTACATCAGTATCATTAACAGTGCGTCTAGTTTATGTAATTGTCACTCTCGGTCTCTCTTGCAATATATAAGGCACTCTACCGATGTCTTCTCTTATAACATCACCAAAGCTATCACCAAACCAAGACTCAATCTCCTCATCATTGGTCATAGCTCTCTTCCATGAAGAACTACTAGAAATATAATCAATCGTTCTGGTAGGAGAAACAATATGCTCAGTCTGGTGAGGAATGTCCTTTTTTTTACTGATGTGCTGCTTAGCCTGTTTATCATGCAAGAAATCTTCAGAAAATCAGCCAAGTTTGGCAAAATGGTCTCCCCTCCATGCATTTCCTCTAGTACCCATCAAATAAGTGAATATATCCTTCTTCATCACCATAACTAAAGAAGTACAAGACTCTAAATCAGCTAGCTCAGGATGAGTAGCATTGACAATGAGTTAGCTGAATCTCGAGTACATAATAAATTTCTTTCTAGCTGAGGCTAACACATTCTTCTGCATCTCTACGAATATAGCTCTAGAAATACTAAATGGAAGATCATCAACAAGTGATACCAACAAAGATTCAAATATAGCACTCAAGCGATCCAAACCAGCCTTCAAGCTGCTCGGACAATGTACCATAATAGGAAATAAAAACTTCCAAAATTGTTGTAGATGCTTCTTCTCTAGAGATGGATATCTATGATCATATCCCATTCTTTGTAAGCAATCTCGAACCATTGATCTTGCCATCTGTAATCGAAACAAACTCTTAATCAGTTTGAAATTTAATCAAAAATTAAACTTGAAAACTTGAAATTTTTACAATTTTGAACTTGTCATGTGAGAACTCAAAAAATTCGTATGTTATATTATTGAAACAGACTTGTCGCATAATAAGTTTACTTATCGCATGAATTACAATTGACCAAAAGTCAACCATTCACGCCATAGTCAAACTTTTATAGGCTACTAGTTTCATACGAAACCTGAAGTTCTTGCGTCTGTTCACATGCATTTACAACTTTTCGCATGCGACAGACTCAAAAATCCATTTCAAATTAACACAACTTCAGCCTGTTTTAACCATCAATATTTGTTGTATGTAAGTCTTCTAAGCATTAGATGAACATATACACTAATAATTTTATCAAATTTTGAGTTTATTCAAGGTGTTACGTTCGGTTCAAGTTTGAATCCATTTAAATTCATCTAAAATCATCAACATACCTTTTATAAGTAAACGAAACATAGAGTCGAGAGCTATGAATCAATGTACAAGAATGAATTGAGTCAAAAATATGAAATCCTTTTTAGAGAAAAATCAAGTGTGCGAAGCAAGTTTTCAATTTATCATACTTTTTGATTATTATGATCTTTTGTGTTGAACAAGTAGCGAATAATATAATAATCAGAACCCTTCATTTTATCAATATATTTCAATATGAAAATGGTAAAATCTTTTTTAAAGTTTTATAAAAGTTTTAAAGATTTTATAGGATCATATTTCTCAGATATTGATTATTAACATCTTCCGGATATATTTAAAATACTACTGTAAACTTCAATCTTTACTAAGGCAGGTATGTTGTGATCTTTATCATGTTTTAATTTCTTTATATGAAATCAATGATTCTCACAATCAAAAATCATGTAGAACTCTTATTCAATTTCAAGACACTTATGAGATTTCAAGTCACCCCAATTTGACTTAAACCTTTTACTTCTGATCAGTTATTTCATAATTATTTTAAATTCTAACTATATTTGTCTGACCGTAACTAGCCATATAAACATTTCTGAACACAGAATATTAACAAGTTTTAGGACTTATTAACATCAAGTCGGACTTATTATTTGCCTTTTCAAGATGTTTGGTACTTACAAGCCAATCCAAACTTAAAAGCCCTATCATTTGATTTTGCCTCCTGTGTTGGAACATATTCTCAAAAATTAAAATATTTATCATATAATATGTACATCTTTTGCATATCTTTTATTTATGTGCTCATTAGCATCTTTTATTCCTATATGGCCATTTGGCATCTTTTCACACACACTTATGAAATTCACTGATTCAGATAGTATTAGGCTTGAGTATGACAAGACCGTAACTCTCAGTCTGTTTTAACATAGAATCGGCGTTACCACAAAACTTGATGTCACCCACTTTTGACATAGAAAATTTAGTTCCAATGCATCATAATTCATACTACTTTTCTTTCTTGTAAAGTAGAGCTTATTTACATATCAAACAAAACCCAAGTAAATTCCTTTTTAAGCCTTTGTATTCAATATATCAAAATCAAAAAATGTACTATCATTTTCTATTTTTACAGAAAATTCAAAAAAAAATTTAGAACTTGTACGAAAATTTTTAGTTATGTTTTTAACTTACCCTAAACCAAAATTATTTTTACAACCTTTTTTAATTTTCTCCACTTAAAATTATGATTATCAAAAGAAAATTACAATTCTAACAAACTTAAAAAATATTTTTGTGAAAAGATTCTGATTAATCATCCAAAATTGATCATTCCTAAAGCTTTGACTAGAAATTCAAAACGAGAATGATCAAAGTCTTTGTGAACTAGTTAGCAATGTTTTCATCAGATGTGATTTGTTTTAAATGAATAAGTTTTCTATTGAAACAATCACGAATGAATGCATGCGGATGTCTATATAATTCGTTTAGAATGCTAAAGTGGATTCTTCGTAATGTTTAAACTAAGAGAGGATCATACCAAATGGTGAGTCATAGATGCTCAGGCCATAATCAAGCAGTTGTTGTTGTATCCAAACATTTGAGAACAACAACTTGATGCAGTCATATATTTAGCTTCCATAAATGGAAGTTGACACAATGTTTTGCTTCTTGCATTGCCAGTAGATCAACATATTTCCAAAAACTGACATCCTCCTATTTTGAAATATCCACTTCATTCCGATAGGAAACATATATTTAGGTAATTCACATAAATGCCAAGCATCAAGTATCTTGAACTACATAAATTCATCTTGCATTGCTTCTACCGAACTGTTTTCTTTTAATTCCATTTCAACATTCTTAGGCCAAGTTTGAGAAATAAAGTAAGTGTAGAAGCATGTGATTATTTCCCCTGATCACTTTAAGTACGAACACCTTTAGATAATGGACTAACAATTGCATCAGTGGGATGATCTTTGTGAACTCTCAGTTGTGTAATAGCATCTTCAACAATGACCTCTTCAAAATTAGAAATATGACCAATAGGTTCATCATTAATGACTCCATATTCTGGTTGATAAATAATCATTTCTTCTTGTAAATTATCACACACATGGGTTTTCAAAGAAACTTCCTCAATAAAAAGGTCATCAAATGGTACCTGAATAGTTTCAATTGGAGAATCTTGTGTAGTAGATGTAGAAATATCTGGAGAAATAAAGCTTGTTCAGTAACATGTTCTTGTTCTTCAAAAACATTTTCAGAAGCAGGTTCTTATGAAGAATCTGAAGTAGATGGTTGATCGTCATCAGGATTAGATGAAGTAGTTTGTTCTGGACTAATTCCGGATACATGTGATGAATCAAGAATTATTTCATCAGAGAAGATATCAGAAAATGTTGTGTTGATTGAACTGGAATATGTAGATAAAAAGAAGATCGATCAAAATTGCTAACAATGATGCATAATCATATACCTAATCTAGAGTTGATCTTGCATTAGTATTATCAGATTCGTGCCAATCAATGTTAAAAGACTCAATGATTTGTTTAGATCATTTGTTATAAACACAATATGCTACTTTATTTGCTAAATAGCTAACAAAGTAACAATCATCAGCCTTGGAATCAAATTTGATTTCATTCATCTATGTGTAACAACGTACAATAACAACCAAATGCTTTAAAATATTTGACTTGAGGTTTATGTTTAAAGAATATTTCATAAGGAGTCGTTTGTTGATCAAAACACAATTCTGAACTTAACATGCAGTATTGATTGCTTCAGCCCAAAAGAATAAAGGTAATTCTACAGAAGATAGCATTGTTCAAGCAGATTCAATCAAGGTTCAATTTCTTCTTTAGTAACTCCGTTTGGTTATGTAGTTCCAGTAGCACTATCTGGCTATCCCTTTTGAATGACAAAAATCATTTAAGATATGATTGTAGAATTTTTTTCATTATCATTTCGAATGCATTTGATTTTCTTGTCGATTTGATTTTCCACAAGTGTCATAAACTTTATCAGCAAATATGGAGTTTCATTCTTTGTTGCTTAAAAGAGAACCCAAGTAAACCTCAAAAAATCATGAGTAACACACTAAGATTGTCTTCCTAAACTTAAAACACTAAGGGACCAAACAAATCCAAATGTAGTAATTAAAGAATTGAATCAATATAATTGTGAGCTTTGGGCTTGTGAGGAAGTTTTTTTACCTTGGAACATGATAAACAATGTTCAACAAATTGAAATTCTTTCAATGGTAGACCAATAACATGAGTTCCTCTTACCAATTTGTTCATATTCTTGATCTTGACATGTCCTAGTCGACGATGCCATAACATTGAATCATTTTCCGAGGCTTTTGATAATAGGAAGGATGTTGTTACCAAAAAATATGAACAATTCATATCTAACAAGTATGTATCCTTGTCTCTTGGAGTTCTCAATAATACCCATTCATCTGAAATTATGAAACCTAGTTTGATATTAAACACTCTTCTGAGTAAAATGTGTTGAAAAAGTTTTATCACATATTTGAGACACACTTAGAAAATTATGTTTTAAATCTTCAACAAAGGTTACATCTTCAAAAATCAATACTCCATTATTTAGAGTACCTTTCTTTGTTATCTTACTTCCTTTGTCTCCTGCAAAGATAACTTATCCACCATTATAGTGTTGAACATTATGTACTAGTGAAATGTTACCAGTGATATGTCTAGAATAACTGCTATCAACATGCCATAGGCTATCAATTGTTCACCTTGGTGGTTCTTCCACATATAAAGAAATCATTCCGTTTTAAGAACCCAAGCCATAGTGGACTTGAGAACATCATATTCATCTAAGTACGTCACCGATTTCAGTATCATATCACTTTTGTCATTAAAGGCATTAGTATCAGTAGATTCTGAAACTATTGTTTTCATTTTGACTTTTCATACTTGAATAGGTTTTAACAATTTTGTAACATTGTTTCTCATTTTGTTATAATAGGGTTTGATCTTGCTTTTATCAACATCTTGAGATTGTTTAATCTCAATGGTTTTGCTTTTGTCTATGTTAGATTTGATCTTTGCTTTAGCAACAAAATTATTTTCTATTATATGAATAGAATTATGAAATTGCTGGTCTACTTATTTATTTATGTTAAAGAAGGAAATTTCGTGCCTTACGATTTGGTTTCCCAAACAATGCAACACGATATATGTTTCTTATCTGAAGAACACAAATTAGTTACACTCTTGTTTCATTCAAACTATTTACGATAACCCCCAAAGTTTCATAGAATCCAGATTAGTATATGAGGACAATTATATTCAAAGAATCGATAGTTCGTTTTTCTAAAAATACAATCTTCCTTGTTAATATTTCCTTTTGAAACAAATCTGTTCTTGAAATTAGTTTTCAAGTCAGATGATTTTTGATTCAAAAATTTCTTGTTAAAATTTTTGTCACTGTGCATAATGTTGCAATCAGATAATTTTTCAATACAATTCTTATTTTTATTATTCTAGAAATCTATTTCATCATCACTTTCCCTTTCTTCAACCAATCCATCTTTCTTTAAACTTTTTGCAAAAACATTAAAATTATTGATTTTAGTTTCAGTTTTTGTGATTGGATCAACAATCAAAGAAATTTTGACTGAAGTTTTTAAGTCACAACGTGGTTGAAATCCCAGACCATAGCTCATATTTTCATCCATTGAATTAACTAATGATGGTATAGATGAGTAATCATGATTAATGGGAGGAGCATTTTGGTAAAACCAATACCACTCTTACCACCATTTATTTTTGTGTCATTTAGGATTTTATAATTCCTTTAATCATATTTGATGAAAATTCAAATTTCTCAACTGTAAGCTTAGCTAATGACAAATCATTATTTGTACATTCTTTATCATGAAGATTTAGTTGCAACTAATAAATTGTTTTGTTTAAACATTCTAATTTTTCTTTAAATACTTTTTCATTTGATTTGTGCTTACGAGCTTGATATTGAAGTTTTTTCAACTTCTAATATCAAGTTTTCATCATTAACTCTATATTTCTGAACTTTTTCAAAGCATGAGCTAAAACATAGATCAGTATATACCTCAGATATGACATCAGAAGATTCAACAACTTCATGAACTCCTTTTACCATGAAAGCCTTAAATGCTTCCTTCTTGTCAACCCCTTCTTCGTCTGTTGAATGTGTTGGAGTAGTCTCGACAGCTTTGAACAATTGTGCTTCAATATTTGTTAGAGCTCTCTTAACAGCAATAGTGAGTAAACTTTCCTATTCAATATTTACCAGAGTGGTCTCAAGAGCAATGTTATCTGCAATCTTCTTATCAACTTGTTCTTTCTTAAATATAGCTGGAGTGGTCTCGACAACATTATGCATATTTTCATCTTTCATCTCAATACTACTCTCATTGTCAACCAAAACATCATTATCATTCTCAGTCTGTATCTGAATTTCTCCTTCAGTGTCTTCACTACCTTCAGCAAAAATTCCATCAAGTAAATCACTTGAAACAAACTCAGCAAATAGACTCGCTCCCTTTTCTTCAGTCTCTTCTATTTTAACTTCAGCATACAAAGTGGTGGATATTTTTCAGATCCAAAATTTCCATTTGATTCGACAAATCATATTCACCATCAGTTTGTGACACGAGTGCTTTGTTTCTTGAAGTTCATGCTTTATCATTCTTTGTCTCTACCACGACAATCACCATCCTCTTTCCACCTTCACTTAAATTTATCTTTGGCTCTGTACATTCCCTAGCAAAATGTCTGGGTTTGTTACAGTTGTAACATCTTAAACTCATCTTATCAAATCCTATCTTGCTGGCATTGTTGACACCAAACATTTTTCTTCCTGTTCTTTTGGAAAATTCTTAGCATTATAAACCACCATAGCCATCTGAAATTTATTTATGTCATTTTCTTCTACATCATAAGGGTTTATTTATTGAAGGTCATCAACAATAACATTCGGTGCACTCAGTCTTCCTACCAAGAAAGCTTCATTGCTGGACATGAATGTAGTGAATAAATCAAGATATTTTTCAGCAATCTAAACTATTTGCTTGGATGGGCTAGTAGTAGCAACATAAGCTTGATGAATCTGGGGTTGAGTTGGAATTTATGAATAGTTGTGTGATTGAAGCTGAGACGGGGTATACTAAGAAGGCAACAGAGAATGCTGATTGACATTCGCTACTTAGAATTAGGTTGCTTGTGCTTCTTGAACTGATGAGACGGGTTATACTTAGATGGTTTGCAGCTCTTTGTTTATCATCCATTTCATATGACTTGATGGTAAATATCAAGTCACTGAGTGGCAGAGTAAGCAAATCCTTGGTCCTTTTGATTGTTGTGTAGTTGTTAGCTATAAGGCTACGAATTCAAAAGCTTCTTGTTCACTGTAATGTTTTTCAAGACAATGCAGCACTCTTCATCTTTGTTACCAGTTTTACAAACCTTGAAATTTGAGTTTCTAGGGTTTCGCCAAGAATGTGGTTGAACATATTAAACGCTAGCATGTCTTTCTTTCTTTCTCTCATGTCTTTGTTTCCTATGATTTGGGTTTCCATAGCATCCCAAAGAACTTTGTCTCTTTTGAATTCTTTTAATTTCTATGCAATTTCAGTTGTCAAAGCCATAGTCATAGGAGCATATACTTTTTCATCAAGTTCCAGTTTCATCATGTCTTCTTCATCCCATAGATTCTCCTGTTTTTGAACCAATTTCCTTTTGTCATTTTTGTACAAAGGTATGTAAGGTCCGTATTTGATCGACCTTAATATCCTCAACTAAGTATAAGTGACATGATTCTCAAACCGATATACCCAGTCGACATAATCATCTTCACTTAGCAATCTTGGTGGTTTGGTACTTGTTCCAATCTCAGTATCCAAACTTAAAGAAGTAGTAAGATTCTTTAAATTAGGGTTGATGGCCATTTCGAAAATCAAATTTCAAACTTCACAAAACTTCTTCAAGTATGAACTTTTCGTGTGACAACTTGGTGACTTCTTGCGCAAGATGTTTTGTAACAAACTTTTTCTACAAACTGAACTTCTCGCGCGATGAGGAATCTTTTGTAACTAACAAATGGGACTAGTTTAACTTCTCGCGCGAAAAGCATAACTTTCCATGTGAAACACTTAACTTTTCGCATATACTTTATGGTCCAATTTGAATCTTTTCACATTGAATCCAATCACCAATTAGTTTAAAAATGATAAATAAGCTTAAATTTTGTGAATTAAGATCAAGTTTTTTTTTATCCTAATGGTCCCTAATTGATTCAAATAATGCCATTTTAATCGTTGAATTGACTTAAAATTTTGATTGAAGCTTCTTCAACTTGTCTTTGATCTCAAACACCTCAAATCAAACTTAAATCCAATTAAAATATTCCATTCTTCATCTCTAAACTGAATTAGGGCTTGAAATGTCTTCAAAAACACTTCAAGTTCAATCCAAATCAATCTAGAGCACACCTTGCTTTGATGCCAATTGTAAGATCGTAAGAATTCTAATAAGATCGATCTCGTGAATTAAGCACATAATGAATCAAACACGAAACGTAGATTGAACGAGAAGAAGATGAGAACAAGACTGAACACAAGAGCAAGTAAATAAGATCTTTGTATTTTGATCAGTTGTTTTTAAGTACAAAAGTGTGATATCAAGTGTCCTGTTATAAAATAAAGAACAAACTCTATTTATACTAACAACCAAAAAGGTCTTGCATGAGAACTAGCTTCTCATGCGGATCAAAGTTCTAGCACGAAAAGATCTTCAATATCTTGTTTTGATTTCCCGAGCCTTTAGGTTCAATCCCTACAATTAGAGAAACCCTAATCCCAATCCCAATTGCTGTCGTGGCCGCTGGAATTTGCTTCGGGTTGTAAATGCTGCTAAACTAGAAGTTTTTCATGATTTAGATCAATTAGGAAGATCATTGATTGCTTGCAAGGTGTAATGTTTTGAACTTTGTCGTTAAGGTATAACCTTTATGCCTTTCTATGGTTATTTTTGTTTTAACGTGTGTATCTAGATACCTGAATTGGGTAAGATTAATGATTGATTTTAAATGCTTATGCTCATCTTTTGATAAAAAGTTTCTATTTTTAGTATCTTTGATTGGTTAAAGTTAACCTCCAATACCCAACACAGTTTAAAAATGTACATGAATACAAACGAACAAAATTGAATGGACATAATTGAACAAATATAAGCAAACACAAACACACATATATGGATATTAATAAATATAAATGAACAAGTCTAATACGTCAAAATTCATCCACAAACACATGTACTTAAATGAACATATATGGTAGTAAATAAACGAACATATATGAACGGATATAAACAAACGTTTACGAACATAAATAAATAAATAAAACATGTGTTCAATATCATTCGTATAACTAAATGACCATAATTTTGTGTTCATTTCCATTCATTTATTACAGGCCTGGACTATGTTAGGATTATATACTCATCTAATGATTTTCTAACTTACAGACTTAGTTGAACTAGATGCATAAAATATACATAAGTGTGGGAATTTTTAGAAATAAAACTAAAGATGTGCTCCTTAAAGCTTTTCAATTTGACTTCTAAAGCTTTAGCCTGTTTATTTCTACCACACTAATTAATACTAGCTTGGACAAATTCAATACATCAATAAATGCTACGTTTGAAAATATCATTTTTTATAACTTGATTGTAACTCATCTTCCCTCAAATCACATACTCTATTTAACACAGAGGCCCATAAGTCAACAAATGATAATACTACTGATAATAACGGTAAACATAAATCATTTATTGCGTTTAAAAAAATCTAAACGCATTGATGAGAGATAGTGTTGTGTGTATAGTTATTTTAGAAATAATTAACTTATATAATTCCTAAATATTAATTGTTATTGTTTGAAATTGATAATAATTCGATATTAGTACTTAAAGTCATGTTTATTTAATATTATTGCTTTTTATTTGTTCATATAATTTTAGATTACAAATGATTGTTAAACTTAAAATTATATATATAGGGTAGAGTTATCTTGAGAACCATCATTTTTTATGAAAACTCTAGTAATCAATATAAGACACACATTTCTTATCACACGCAAGTCATATGTCATTTTTCTTCATAACTTTTTTTCATGATATCTTTTTTCAAAATAAATTTCACTATTAATTTTAGTATGTTTTTATCTTTTCAACGCCTACCATCTTAATATACTTTTTTAAAAAAATCGTCCACCGTTATTTACACATGTGTAATACCGTATTTACACATGTGTAAATCCGGTTTACACATGTGTAAATCCGGTTTACACATGTGTAAATACGGTATTACACATGTGTAAAATGAATTTCGTAAAACTTAAACAATTTTTTTAATTTTTTATGATTTTTTTTAATTTTTTTATGAAAGAGGGAAACGAGAGCAATATTTTTATTATTTATTTTTATGTTATTTTTTTTATTTACCATTTTGCCATTAAAAAACTTGTGTCCACATTGGTTTCTAGAGTTCTCATAAAAAAAGTAAGTTCTCATTTGATCCCTCATATATATATATATATATATATATATATATATATATATATATATATATATATATATATATATATATATATATATTATACATACATATATAGGAAGAGTTTACTGTACAAAGTGTTGTTTTCGTGTGAAGTGTACGAAACAACAAGGATCATTGATCTAAGAGATTAAAGATTCAGATTTAAAATAGAATAATCACGCAAGTAATGTGCCTGTAGGGTAGAATTGGAAAAAAGCCTACAATTGTTGACTTTTTTAACTTCCTCCCGTTTTTTTAAACATATAACTTTTTCATATGGCATTATTTTTTAATAAAATACACCATTAAAACAAGCATTATAGTATTGCTATATTTTTTTTAAAAGAAAAAACATTTGAAAAAAAAGGTTTATGTGTTATGCGTTTGTGTGATTATTTACTGCGTAATTATCAACATAACTTGCATAATTATCAACATAACTTGCGTAATTTTCATATAACTTGCGTAATTATAAATATAACTTGCGTGATTATTTTTCATAACATGAGTAATTTTTCTTTGCGTAATAATAGATATAACTTGCGTAATTATGAATATAACTTGCGTAATTATGTACCTTTTATGCGTAATTATAATGCGGACGAAACTACCCCTCCGCTAAAAAACACGTGTCACGCTCCGGTGACTTCGTACGCTTCGCTCGTAAATTACACTTTATATAATAACCGGCCCCTATATATATATATATATATATATATATATATATATATATATGTATATATGTGTATGTGTGTGTGTGTGTGTGTGTGTGTGTGTGTGTATTATGACAGGGATCAATAGAAAACCAATTTTTACTAGAAAACTAAGAAAACTACTAATCCACCATTGATTTGTGAAATCAATGGTTGAGATTATACATGGCAAGATAGTAAATAAATAATATTTAAATGATTTAATTATAAGGTTGTAGGGATATAATTGGAAAAACACAAGAAATCTTCATTTTTAATAAATCAAATCCCAAAAATCACTCATCTCTCTGTCTTATCTCTCATACTTTACATCAAAATATATTTTATTAAAAAATCTGGATATTTTCATTTAAGAAACATTACATTCCAAAATAAAACACCTACTTTACACAAAATCAATAAGGTTAAAAAAATAACATACCTCATATTGAAACAGAAATCGATAATAAAGAAAATAATGATACAGATACATATATGTAATACAAAACAACAAACCAATCATACAATTTTCAAATCATATATAAAGTTTCATACTAGTTACGTATACATAGCCAATAACCACCACATATTACAAGTCATAAGTAATTCACATGTGTTGTGATCCAATAATCGCCACATGTCACACATACGTACTTATTACATGACTAGTTAGAGATACATAGCCACCACTTGTTACATACATAAATTTTTCATAAATGTAACCAATATGCATATGTATATGTAAGGATAGGTTAACATATATGCAAACATGATATTTACTTATACGTAAACGTAATTTTCACAAAAGAACTAAGAATGAAAAGATGGGAAGAAGGGCTAATAAGTTCAGAATTAAAAATCATCTGGATATGTATATGTAACTACAAGTTATCTATTGAAAACCATGGTTACGTATATGTAACTCGATGGAATCTGTAGTTTACATATGTAACTCATACTTACATATACGTAACCTAGCAATAGGAAGGACGCAACTTCTATCATTATCATCATCGACATCTTAGAAGATGACTTTGTTTTGTTACGCACTTAAGTATATGTAACTGATGATCAAGTATAGGGTGGTGTAAGGCCCCTTTCCCTGGACGCTTACAGCTGGACCGTCATCACATAAAATATTCAAAATAAACATTTCTTTTGCAGCGGAATTTAAAAACTTTCATTTATAATTAAAACATATCATTACATTACATAAATCGTTTACATATATGATTACAACATCATATCAAAATGTGGATGCCAGACTCAAAACGTTCCCAGTAGCGTATGCATCCATGCCTGCAACTCCTCAGCATCAACAAAATACCTGCCAACTATCTTGCATACAAAAAGTCAGCGATGCTGAGTGAGTCCTAGTTTTATAAATAAAATACTTTACTTTCTTTAAAACATATCCTTCGTAAACGTATGCGATCACACATCATACGTACACATTCATAATATTATTATTATCTTCATCACTGTTCAGTTCGTACATTTCGTACTTTTATCATTATCTTTCACTTCAATCTGGATCCTGTCTCATGCAATACCCCCGACTCATGTCCGAAGACCGTTACAGTGCCGGGGCCTGTAAACAAACCCCCGACTCATGTCCAAAGACCGACACAGTCTTGGGGTACGCGACAAGGATCCCCTTCGAGTCACGAAGACTCCCTCGAGTCACGAAGACTCCCTTCGAGTCACGAAGACTCCCTTCGAGTCACGAAGACTCCCTTCGAGTCACGAAGACTCCCTTCGAGTCACGAAGACTCCCTTCGAGTCACGAAGACTCCCTTCGAGTCACAAAGACTCCCTTCGTTCTTTACGTTCCACTTTTCATTATTATTATCTTTCACTTCATTACATAATACTTTATGCTCAATCAAACATCAAACCACGTAAAGCCATACATCATACATAACGTATAATAAAACATAATACATACGTTTTGAAAACCGTTTAACTAAGAAAGACAACACACCACACACACAACACAAACCACAACACAACATCATGCATAAGCCACCACATCCTAATGGGACCTATCTCAAACACCACATCTTAAAGCCCCTAAGAAAGCCCTAAGTCTAAAACGAGGCACATAAAACATTCTAGGCGCATGAGCAGAAAATTCTAAGTATAAAAGCTCCTGGGCGCATCAGCACTATTTGGACGCATGAGCGCTATTCAGGCGTTCCAACACTTGGCCACAGAAACAATTCTGGGCGCATAAGCACTATGCGGGCATACCACCCATACTTGGCCATTTCCACACTTTCTGCGGGCATGAACCACTGTTTAGGCGCACCACCTACACTTAGGCGCATGGCCAACACTTAGCCACCTGGGCACTATCTGGGTGCATGGCCACTATTAGGGCGCATGACCCTGGGCTCATGAAGACAGTTGGGCGCATTGGGACATTCTGAACATCTAATCTGCCAAGAACACACCCGAAACATTTCTAGCCTAACCCAAACACAGATCTAGCATACTAAGGGCATCTAAACATTCTAACAACAATTCTAACCACTAAACCACAACCAACACACAACCACAACAGGTATGGTCAAACAACAACAAGCATAAGCATACGGTTATCTTTGAAAAACCTTTTCCTGGTATGCATAATAGCCCCAAACACTTTAAAATCTGTAAAAGAGGGGTCTAGAAACTCACCTGAAGCAGATCTTCAAACCAGGTACTTCCACCTGTGATTTCAGCTTCAAATTCCCGAGAACAACTTCTAAAACATCAAGAACTTCGGTTTAGGACTTAAAACCCAACTGAAACCGAACTCGTGTTCAAGAGAACTCACCTTAGCAGCTTCTTCTTCCTTCTTCTTCTCTAAAAACCGAAAGCTTTCTTCTTCTTTTTCTTGTTCTTCTTCTGGCCGAGAGCAGGAAAGCAGATCCCTGCTTTATGGGCGGCCATTCCTCTTATATTATTAAAATAATTGAGTTTGTGCACTTTTGCACTTTGCCCCCTTCAACTTGTGCCTAATATCTTTTCTTTCTAGATACTTCCTTTTTGTTTTCTTTTAAATAAAAATTCAGGGTGTTACAAGTCCACCCCCCTTATATAGGTTTCGTCCCCGAAACCTGTCGCTTCTTGAAAACAGTTACGGGTAACGCTGTCTCACCTCTTCCTTGATCTTACACGTCGGCTTAGTCCCCTTCTGGGCTCCACTGTACTCGCACAGGTGGAACCATCCTTCGACCTATCCCTTCTTTCCCTTCTACCAAAAATGACACTTAGTTGCTCCATATAGTTGAATCCTTCATCCATCTTGGTATTCTCCAGTGACATGATCACATTCTCATTGATTGAGCACTTTTTTAAATGAGACACATGAACTTCACTTAACACGCCAAGTATCTCCAATTGACATGCCATTTCTCTTACCTAAGCAATAATTCAGATTAGTCCTTTACACCTCAGTATTAACTTTCCTTGCTTTCTGAATCAAGTGATCTCCTTTCCCAAGATGAGACCTTCATCGTTACTCCACCGCCGTAGATCGGCACCGAACTCCTTTCGGGCGCGATTGCTCAAACCTCCTTCTTGCAACACTCGGTGTTTGCCTCGTAGGCTACTAGCCAATCCTTCCGACGGCGCCCGTCTATCCATCCATGTCTGTCCTGAACAGTCTAGCAGGAAACACGCGCTCTCTCAATTTTATCGCGCAATCTTCTAGGACATCCGGTAACCTAGTGGACTTACCAATAGCAATTACCTCGAAGGCTCATCGATCTTCCTACTCCTAACGTGTATCTTAACACAAAGGCAGCAGGAACGAAACCCCTACTAGCACCACAATCATAACACAGATGCACAAATATAATTTACTAGAAATGTACCTGACGTCGCGTCGAAGTCCGCTCTAGCCTCCTCCCGGTCAGGGCAAATGCTCCAACCTTCATCCTCTGCCGTCCCTTCTTGCACCGAAGCTCTCAGCCCTTGACTTTGTGTAGTCTCTGCTCCTGTGTCCACTCTTACCACACCTGTAACATCTTATTGCGCGACAATCCCTCGCCAAGTGGCCCTCATTTCCACACTGAAAACAGAGATTCGATCCCTGCTTACATTCTCCTGCATGCTCCTTCCCACATTTCTTGCATGCCCTCGCTTCCTTTGTTAACATCCTTGGATCATCCATCCTTACCTTCTTACCACCAGCCTCAAATTCACCATCATCATCATCCCGCCTTCCGTTCCCACTCTTAACATAACTCCGCTCTTCCTACTCATCCATCATCGCAACCGCCTCTCGCTCGTCATACAGCCTCCCCGCCAAATCGATCGCCGACCTAAACGTGCTTGGTCGGGCAGCGATCAGGTGTCTGCGGATATCTACTGGCGAACCTTGAATATACCTCTTGATCTTTCATGACATAGGCGTCACTTGATCTGGCACCAGCCTTGCCATCTCGTTGAACTTCGTGGTGTACTGTTGGTGAGTCATCGTTCTCGCCTCCAGCTGCAGGAACTCCCTCTCAATTTTGTCAAGCTCTCTATAAGGGCAAAACTCCTCGATTACCAACCTCTTCAGCTCCTTCCACCTCATCCTCCCGATTGCTCTGGTGCCCTCAGCCTGAACAATATTGTCCCACCAGCACAAGGCTGAATCCACGAATGAGTGGGTAGCAAACTTCATCTTCTGATCCTCGCGGTACTCGCTAATCTCAAGTACCGCTTCCATTTCTCTCACCCAACGTTGTGCAGCAAACACTCCCATTTCCATCAAACATAGGGGGTCTACACCTTTGGAATGCTCCATAGCTGCATCCCTTCGCAGTCTCCTGCACAGCTTCCTCCTCCTCCTCATCGCCACTGGAGACAACCATGTCAGCATTGGGTTGCTCCATACCCCTAGAACCTCCAGCTTCACCTCCTCGTCGTGCGGTTCTCCTATTCTCACTCTCCTTCTTCTCATCCTCCTTCATAGCTCTAATGACCTCGGTCACTACCGTCGGCAGAATCGTCTGCATGACCTGTTGGACTTCCTCTGCTACTGCCCCTTCATTGAGGATCCCAGATTAGCACTCCCGTCCTCACCCTCCTGGTGACGAAGTGCTGGCTCATCAGGAGCCGTCTCAGCAGTCTTAGCTCTGCTCCTCGTGACACGCGGTCTAACACCACGTCCACCATGACCTCCACCACGCGAAGCCTCAGAAGACCTACCGCCAGCCATCTAAACACTACAAGATTCAAACACCAACACGGTCATTCAAGGTAATAGCTCAAGTTATGTCAAGTATAGTAAGTCCCTAATCACAGTGGGCAGTTGTGTTTAGCTACTTACTTTACTCTTCATTTCCCAAGCATTTCCTATCCTGACTACATCAGTATCTAAATCTACACAAAAGCACACAAGCCACATAACATGCGCACATAATATCGGTTAACATTAACTTACATAAAACCTTTACATAAAACTTTTACCTGTAGGCATGTAGCTACTAGGACTGGCATCCCTTTCCTTTCGTCCCATTCTAAGTTTAAGATTAGGTTTTTTTTTGTTTTTTTATTATTATTATTTTTAAATATTTACCCAATTCCCTTAAACTTTAGCTCTGATACCAACTTGTAAGGCCCCTTTCCCGGGACGCTTACAGCTAGACCGTCATCGCATAAAATATTTAAAATAAACATTTCTTTTGCAGCGGAATTTAAAAACTTTCATTTATAATTAAAACATATCATTACATTACATAAATCATTTACATATATGATTACAACATCATATCAAAATGTGGATGCCAGACTCAAAACGTTCCCAGTAGCGTATGCATCCATGCCTGCAACTCCTCAGCATCAACAAAATACATGCCAACTATCTTGCATACAAAAGTCAGCGACGCTGAGTGAGTCCTAGTTTTATAAATAAAATACTTTACTTTCTTTAAAACATATCCTTCGTAAACGTATGCGATCACACATCATACATACACATCACTGTTCAATTCATACATTTTCATACTTTTATCATTATCTTTCACTTCAATCTGGATCCTATCTCATGCAATACCCTCGACTCATGTCCGAAGAACGTTACTGTGTCGGGGCCTGTAAACAAACCACCGACTCATGTCCGAAGACCGACACAGTACCGGGGTACGCGACAAGGATCCCCTTCGAGTCACGAAGACTCCCTTCGAGTCACGAAGACTCCCTTCGAGTCACGAAGACTCCCTTCGAGTCACGAAGACTCCCTTCGAGTCCACGAAGACTCCCTTCGAGTCACGAAGACTCCCTTCGAGTCACGAAGACTCCCTTCGAGTCACGAAGACTTCCTTCGAGTCATGAAGACTCCCTTCGAGTCATGAAGATTCCCTTCGAGTCACAAAGACTCCCTTTGTTCTTTACGTTCCACTTTTCATTATTATTATCTTTCACTTCGTTACATAATACTTTACACACAATCAAACATCAAACCACGTAAAGCCATACATCATACATAACGTATAATAAAACATAATACATACGTTTTGAAACCATTTAACGAAGAAAGACAACACACCACACACACAACATAAACCACAACACAACATCATGCATAAGCCACCACATCCCAATGGGACCTATCTCAAACATCACCTCTTAAAGCCCCTAAGAAAGCCCTAAGTCTAAAATGAGGCACATAAAACATTCTAGACGCATGAGTAGAAAATTCTAAGTATAAAAGCTCCTGGGCGCATCAGCACTATTTGGGCACGTGAGCCCCGTTCAGGCGTTCCAACACATGGCCACAGAAACAATTCTGGGCGCATGAGCACTATGCGGGCACACCACCCATACTTGGCCATTTCCACACTTTCTGGGCGCATGAACCACTGTTCAGGCGCACCACCTACACTTAGGCGCATGGCCAACACTTTGCCACCTGGGCACTATCTGGGCGCATGGCAACTATTGGGGCGCATGACCCTAGGCGCATGAAAACAGTTGGGCGCATGGGGAAATTCTGAACATCTAATCTGCCAAGAACACACCCGAAACATTTCTAGCCTAACCCAAACACAGATCTAGCATACTAAGGGCATCTAAACATTCTAACAACAATTCTAACCACTAAAGCACAACCAACACACAACCACAGCAGGTACGGTCAAACAACAACAAGCATAAGCATACGGTTATCTTTGAAAAACCTTTTCCTGGTATGCATAATAGCCCCAAACACTTTAAAATCTGTAAAAGAGGGGTCTAGAAACTCACCTGAAGCAGATCTTCAAACCAGGTACTTCCACCTATGATTTTAGCTTCAAATTCCCGAGAAAAACTTCTAAAACATCAAGAACTTAGGATTAGGACTTAAAACCCAACTGAAACCGAACTCGTGTTCAAGAGAGCTCACCTTAGAAGCTTCTTCTTCCTTTTTCTTCTCTAAAAACCGAAAGCTTTCTTCTTCTTTTTCTTCTTCTTCTTCTGGCCGAGAGCAGGAAAGCAGATCCCTGCTTTATGGGAGCCATACCTCTTATATTATTAAAATAATAGAGTTTGTGCACTTTTTCACTTTGCCCCCTTCAACTTGTGCCCAATATCTTTTCTTTCTAGATACTTCCTTTTTGTTTTCTTTTAAATAAAAATTTGGGGTGTTACAGGTAGTATTCACCTTACCGTTAGTTATAGCTTACTTATAGCCTAGTTATTATTTTAATAGGATCTAGTGTAGTTTTATTGGTTTTGTATTCTGTGCCATGTGAAACTACATGCCAAACTGTAGTTTCACCCGGTAGTTTCACATGGTCACAGTGCATGATAGTTTCGCATTATGCAAAACTAGATCCTGTATAAATATATTTGTTTGTTGATCATTTTGTAACTTTTGGAACCTTGATAAAATACTACTGATTTGAGTTCATTGTGTATTGTTATTGCTAGGAGCTTATTATTGTTATCTTTCAGCATTATTCTTAGTCATCTTATAAAAATCTTATTTCAAATGGCTTTTGATTGATTTGTGCTCATTCTTGTATCATTACTTTGTCCCCAAGTTATTAGAATTCATGATAACTTGAGGATTCTAGTGTTTAATCATAATCAAAAGCACGTTTAAACGATCATTTGGACCAACAATATGGTATCAGAGCCATTGTGCTCTTGATTGTTTGTGCTTTTGGTTAGTTTTTGACATATTCATCTTCTTAATCTTTTGGATCTGTTTTACAATTGATATCTATGGAAATCGATTGAAAAAGGTGAGGTGTGTGTTTGGGAAACTTGTGGAATCATTAAATTCCAAATTGATTGTGTTCTGAGTGAGTTTTGGTGATTTTTTGGTCATTTTTCGCTAAAAGAGGGTTTTTCAGATTCTTAGTGCGAATCTAGTGTTCTTCTTGCGAAACTACCCAAACCAGAAGATTTTTGGTGCTTGTGATCTCTCTGTGAATCTAGAATGAAAGTTCATCAGTTTGATTAGTTTCTATAGCGAAACTGCTGTCCATTTATCTTTGAACACAAGGTCAATAGTTTCGAACGAAACTGTGGTCGAAACTATTGTCGAAACTACACCGACACTGCCACCGAAACTGCAGCCAAAACTGCTGCTGAAACTGCTTCCAAAACTGCTGGCGAAACTGCTGATCTTGTGCGAAACTATTTGTTGTTGGTCATCTTAAATTTCAATGACGACAAGTCTTACCCTTGCTGATCTTGAGAGTGTGGCACCAAACAGACCCCCTAAGTTAATCAATGGTGATAACTTTGATGTCTGGAAAAGATGTTTGAAAGCTTTCTTCCTGTACACTGATCACACCCAACGGGAATCAATTATGAAAGGACCTCATGTTCCTGTGTCCATAGAATATAATGTGACTATTCAAATTGAAAATCCGACAAAATATTCAGAGAGGGATATCAAGTTGATTGATCGTGATCAAAAGGCGTTTGGTGCTTTGACTTTGTGTCTGTCAGTAGAAATTTACAATAGATTTGGTGAATACAAAAATGCAAAGGCCTTGTACGATGCTCTATGTGAATTCTATGACGGTAATGAAGAATTGGTCAAAGATAAAGCTACTCAAGTTGAAAAAGAATTCAATTCTTTTGTTGAACACAAGAATGAGAGTCTCACTGATCTCACCAACCATTTTTTGTTTGTCACAAGAACTTTGAAGAAGTATGATGAGAAGCTGTCAAACAATGAACAAGTGACAAAGCTGTTGGACTCTTTACCACCTCAATGGAGCTTGCAAGTGAGAATGTTGAAGCAAGAAAGAGGATTTTTGGATTACAAGCTGATGGATATAATCAACAAGTTGAAGTCCTTTGATTTAGATCTGAAACGTAGAGAGTACAACCAAGCAATGCTCCCATCTCAAGCCTACTCACAGAATGCTGCTCTTATTTCATCTGGTTGAAATTCACCAATGCACCTGTTAGACCATAATGGGATGATCGGTACTTCTGACAAGTCCACCGGAAATGGATTTACATCAAAAACTTCAAATCTCCTACAGGTTCTATCAGAGAGTATGGCTTTATTTGGTCTATTTGTGCATAGTTATGAGGCTTTGGTAGGTGGTGAGTTGAAGGGTAGAGGAGTAACTGTTGAAGACACGTATCAGTTGGATCTTGATGATTTAAAAGAAGCTGACCTTCAATGGCAAATGGCTATGATCATTCTCTGAGCAAGAAGATTCATGGAGAGAACAGACAGAAAGAACTTTGGAAATCAAAATGCAAAATTCGGATTTGACAAATCAAAGCTTAGATGCTTCAACTGCAAACAGCTCGGGCACATCAAAAGAGAATGTCCATCTCCCATCGTCACCGAACCGGCAACGGGGGTTACTAAGGTCATTCCAATCAGTGATAAATAAGAGAACAAGCAGAAGAAAGAAACATCTCTCCTAACCAACTTTGACTGGAGTGCAGAGTTAGCCGAGATTGAAGAAAAAATCAATCATGCCCTGGTAGCTGAAATTGCAGAAGTGTTGAATGGTGAAGCTGATAAGAATAAGGAAAGTGAGGTGAAAACAACATGAAGAATGTTTATGAGAGAGAGGAGAAGGATGAAGCCATAAACACGGTAAAGAAAGAGGAGGTGAAGGGTAACATAAGGGTTTGCAATTGTTAAAAGGCCCTAGCTGCTGAAAAGAAGGTCATGGATATTCCATATAAGGTAATTCGAGATATGTGTTCATCTGATTGAAAATTTTGCTTATTTGGTATTTATAAGGTAAACAAATTATTAATGGAAAATGAAGGTGAACTAAAAAGAATAAATGAGGAACTCAAAAAGAATGAAGCAAAATATTTTGTTAAATTAAATGAAGCTTTAAAAGAAAATGACCACTTAAAAAGAACCCTTTTTGAGAGAAAAATGGAAATTAATACTTTAACTAAAAGAGTAACCTTGGCTGAATATGAGACTATTAAACTAAAAGCAAAGCTTGATAAATGGATGATTTCTAGAATGAAACAAGAGGAACTCTATAGCAAACAAAGGGGAGCTAGAATTAAAACAGGGTTGGGTTGTGGTGAAACCACCTATGTTTATCCACCTCCTAGTACCTTTTGCTATTCTCCTATGCCTACACCTCATCCTATAAATGATTTAATTGAAAAGGATACTAACAGTTTCTTTCAGGTTTAGAAGGGGTGAATCTTAAAGATGTTTGGGAAGATTATGATTATAGAGGAAGTAGAGGTCTTGGAAATTGTAGTTCTAGTTCTTCTGATTTCAAAAAGTCTTTTGTAGATAGTAGTTCCAGTAGTATAGATTGTCGCTTGAGTAGTTTAAATTTAAATTGTTCTTATTCCAGAATGTCTGAATCAAATGAAGTTGATGTTTCAAATGTGAATGGACAAGTTCGTGTAATCAATAAAGGCCATGAGACTTTTTCAAAATCAAATTGTTTTGAAAAATTCATCTCTCTTCATATCCCCACTTTCACTCCAATTAGTGTTTCTAATACAAATGAAACAACATCATCACATGACTGTAAAATTCAAGACATAAGATAATCCATAAGTTCTGACAGACCAATGGACTCAGAAAACAAATCACAGAAAGTGAACATCACTTACAATGATTGTGATTCTCTTATGTCTGAATTCGAGAAAGAGATTATTATGGATCATGTTCCTACCCAAAAGGATAAAAGAAAATGTTTTAAATCTCGTTGTTTCAAATGTGGTAAAGATGATCACGTCGTTAAAACTGCCCAGAGGAAAAATGACACATATCTACTCGATATGAACTCCAAAGAATCTACCTCCACCATGACTTGTCTCCTATCCAAAGCTTCCCGTTCTAAGTCCTTTTTGTGATTGAAAAAAGCATGTCTTGTGCTAAAGATGATTTTTCAAGATACTATTGGGTCAGGTTTCTGTCACACAAAGGGGAAACAGTAGAGGTTTTGCAGAAACTAATTCTGACCATAGAAAACATCAACAACAAGAAAATAATGGCGATCAAAAGTGACAATGGAACAGAGTTTAGAAACCAGATCTTTGATTCATTCTGTGCAAGCAAAGGGATTCTCAGACAATTCAGCGCTGCAAAACACCTTAGTAGAACGATGCCGCTAAAAGAAAATATCGCACTCTCATTGAAGCAGCCAGAACTATGCTTATAGAATCTAAACTTCGAATTACTTTCTGGGCAGAAGCAATCAATTGTGCCTCCTATGTTCTAAATAGAGTCTAATTGTGAAAGACAAGATGAAGACTCCCTATGAACTGTTTCACAAGCGAAAACCGTTGATTGACTTCTTTCGTCCTTTTGGCTGCTCGTGCACATTGTTGAATACTCAAGCTCAAAATTCAAAGTTTAGAGTAGTATTTGATTAATGTTACTTTGTCGGATATTCTTCAACTCAAAAGGCTTATGGAGTATACAACAAACGAACAAGAATTGTGCAAGAATCTTTATATGTTGATTGGCAAGAGTCAAATGTTTCCAACCTTGGTTCTAATCCGGAATGGTTCTACCATTCAAACACCATTTTTAATTCATTCAATCTACCATCCTTTCTTGATGATGACATTCCTTTGTCAAGTGGTCAACTCTTTATTCCTGTTCAACATCAACCTTAACCAGATCCTCAACCTCAACTAGAACCACAACCTCAACCACAACCAGAACCTTCCTTTGTCAAGTGGTCAACTCTTTATTCCTGTTCAACATCAACCTTAACCAGATCCTCAACCTCAACTAGAACCACAACATCAACCACAACCAGAACCACAACCTTAACATCAACCAGATCCTCAACCTCAACATCAACCAGAACCTGAACATCAAATCCCTTCAACACCATCACAACAGTCATAAAACCCTTTTTCTAACCAACCATCTACCTTACCGTCATCCACCTCACAACCATCATCACCATAACCTGTTTCATCCAATTCCTCAACCCTAAACACTAACTTCAAAACCCTAAAAGATCACGCACATGATTATGTCATTGGATCAATATCTGACGGTGTGAGGACTCGAAGCCAATTTGGGCTAAACAATGAATGTCTCTTTGCTTGTTTTCTATCTCAAGTTATTCCTAAAAATGTCGCCATGGCACTTCAAGACCCAAGCTGGGTGGAGTCAATGCAATTAGAGCTCCAACAGTTTAGAAAATTGAAGGTGTGGGAATTAGTTGATCTTCCTCCAAAAAAAGTATCCGATTGTTACAAAATGGGTATTCAAGAACAAACCAGATGATCGTGGGGTAGTGATAAGGAACAAATCAAGGCTGGTTGTTCAAGGATTTGCTCAAGAGGAGGGGATTGACTACACTGAGGTTTTTGCCCCTGTGGCCCGGATTGAAGCCATTCGTATCTTTCTCACTCATGCCGCTCACAAAAACTTCAAAGTCTTCCAGATGGACGTAAAGTGTGCATTGTTGTATGGAGACATTAACGAATAGATCTATGTTTGTCAACCACCAGGTTTTGAAGATCCAGATTTTCCTGAGAAAGTATACAAATTGGATAAATCCTTGTATGGATTACATCAAGCTCCTAGAATCTGGTATGAAACCCTAACACAATATATTCTAGGAAAAGGTTTCACATAAGGAACTATATACATGACTTTGTTCAAGAAGGTGGTTTACGGAGATGTGCTCATTATGCAAGTGTATGTTGACGACATCATCTTCGGATTGACAAATGAGAAGTTATGCCTAGAATTTGAAGAAGTGATGAAAGAACACATCAAAATGAGCATGATGGGGGAGAAGTGCTTCTTCTTAGGATTATAATTCGAACAAAAGCCTGATGGAATTCTTATCCATCAAGAGAAATACATCCAGGAAATCCTATCGAAGTACAACATGGATGATGCTTCTCCTGAACTTCATTTTCTTCCCAAACCTGCTTAACTCCTAATAACAATGGAAAGCCAGTTCATGGTCATCGTTATCGCTCAATGATCAGATCATTGATGTATCTTACTGCAAGTCGTCTAGATATTACATTCACTGTGTGTTACTGTGCTCGATATCAAGTTAATCCAAAGGAATCTCATGAGAAGCTGTTAAACGAATTTTTTGCTACTTGAAGGGTTCTCCCCGTTTGGGTCTTTGGTACCCATAAGGAGGAAAATTTGATCTTCATGCATACTCTGATAGCGATCATGGAGGTTGTAAGCTTGATAGAAAGTCAGTTACGGGTGGATGTTAATATCTTGGAGATTGCCTTGTTTCATGGCAAAGCAAAAAGCAGACCACAGTTTCACTATCCGCAGGAGAGGCTGAGTATAAAGTTTGATCCGAGATAAAATGTGGTGGAATATCTGAACGATAGAGACCCAAAGACCACCGGTTTTAGAGACGCCATCTCCTAGTTGAAGAGGTATCACATTCACTTTGCTATCTCTCATTCTCCTGTTCTAGATGAGAGATAGATTAGAGATTTTTAGAGAACTGCTGATTATGATTTAAAGGCAAAGATCATCAAAACATCTGTTCTTTGGGAGCTGATTGAGATCTTAGTTGAGACGGTGGCTAAGGCATTAAGGCTGGAAGGTGATATGGGTGAAACTGTAGAGATGTCTGACACTGAAGTTATTGGAGCATTTAGAGAAATTGGATATGAGGGAACTGATTTCGAGAAAAGGAAGGAGATCAAGAAGATGTATCTATCAAAGGAATGGAGGTTTACATGTATTCATCAGTTGCTTGGATCATAGAAAGGGTGGATCTAATGGGCTGAATCTGAAATGGTCCAAAACCATGATCATATTATGTAGAGGAGATAAGGCAAACATTGCCCAGATTATCCATGATTATCTGCTGGAAAACATCATGGCTCTGAAGAAGGAAGTGGTTGTTATACCCAAGATTTATTTAGATTATTCTCGATTATTTAAAGCCAAACTTACAGAAGCTTGGAGATGAGCTGAAGCTGATCCCAATGAACCCAAGGATATTTGCTGATTGTGCTACCTCCAAGCATGATTTTTTCTAGAAAATCACATACTTGCTAGAGAATATGTACATCGAGAAGAGATGGAACTACATCAAGACTCTGATACCTTTTGAGGAACAAAGAGTAGCAGCGAGTGGATGAAATGAAGAGGAAATAAAAAACAGGAAGAAATACACGAAAGAGACGGATATGACGTTTGAGGAGCAACTCGATGAAATAGAGGAAGAGTTGAGAAAGAAAATGAAGAAAAAGGGAGTAGAGAAATCATCTTCCCATGTTAGATCTGGTTCTCCTACACAAGAAAAGAGGAGTAAAAGCAAGCAACCAGTAATTCCTAAGACTGGGCCTACAAGAGAAGCTGGGAGACCAAGGAGGGATATTAGATCAAAACTTGATGAGGATGTAATCAGGAATGTTAACACATCCTTATCAAATGAACTGAGCATGACCAAGACTAAACTGATAAACTCCAAGGAGAGAGAGAAGCAGAGGGAAAGGGAGATGGATGAAATGAAGAAGATGATACTGAGCCAACAGGATTTGATTAGGAGATTGCTGGAGGAAGTTAGTGAGTTGAGGAGAAGAGCTGGTGTTGCTGATGTTCCAACTGATCAGGAGATTCAAGAAATGACTTACACACCTCAGTACACATACATTCATAAGTCTTCTGGATCTGGTGGTAGTGGTGTCGGAGGATCAGGAGCTAATGGTAGTGGTGTTGGTTGATCAAGAGCTGTTGGTAGTGGTGTTGGTGGATTTGAAGCTGGTCGAGGAAGTGGTGAAGGAGTCGCTGGAGAAAATGTTGATGAGGTGATAGAGACAGGATTTATAGATTTAGGGTTGGATATAGATGTTGATCTTATCAAGAATGAAGTGATCAGGGAGGAGAGAGCAGGAGGCAAAAAGAGAAATGAAGAGCTCAACTTAATAGATGAATAAGAAGAGGTTGAAGAACAACTGGTGGACTATTATTCTGAGCCAGAATTCTATGTAGTAGAAGAGAGACCGATAACATACGTGGCTTAGAGGAGTTCAGCTGAAGGAGACATTATTGAGATGGTTAAGGAAGATTAGTTCACAAAGGTAGAAGAGCCAGAGAAGCTAACCCCACTCTTTCAAAACATTAGAGAATCGAAAAGAAAAGAATCTGATAAGAAGATTATGAGCTGGAAGTACAACTCTGAACTGAAGATGTTCATGATAAAGAGGCGTGGAGGGGGGATCTCATATCTACACAAGAGGAAGGCTTTTAAGACACTTCCTAGGTGGGATTTGAGAAGACTAGCAGAGATCCCCCTGCTAGATTCTGGTTTAAGCGAGCGTGCCACATTGCTAGAACATGAGATTCGCCAGGGCGTTCAGGACAATTTTGCTGCTTTTGGATACATGAAGATGGAGAGGAGGGGGTCAAAGAAAGTTTTAGATTAGGAAACGAGAAGGGGAAGATTGTGCTGAAACTGAAACCTGCTAAGACCGTTAATCGGGTGAGGATACCGGATCATCAACCATCAAGACTATAGAGGTTTGAGAAGTGGTTATATGATAACCAAACTGGTGAGGCAGTAGTGCGGGTGAAGGACGGAAATGAAATACGGTTGTTTGATCCAATGGAGGTATTCTCATTCAGTGATGATGATCTGAAGGTGTTATGTGAAAATCAGATTAAGTTTGGTACGGGAGAAGAGATAAAGGTGGAGGCCAGATTGTTTGAGAAAGTGGCCAACAAAGCTCGGGAGTCAGATCAGAGATCAAGCAGCTCAAAAAGAGTATGCAGGAACATGATGATCTGGATGCAGAAATGAGAGACTTGGCTAGGATGATGGAGAAAGCATCGGCTGGCGCTAACCCAGAAGACCCGACAGGTGAATACCCCCTAAGGGGAGTATTGATGATCAAGTATAGGGTGGTATTCACCTTGCCGTTAGTTATAGCTTAGTTATAGCCTAGTTATTATTGTAATAGGATCTATTTTAGTTTTGTTGGTTTTGTATTCTGTGACATGCGAAACTACATGCGAAACTGTAGTTTTGCTCGGTAGTTTAGTTTCGCTCGGTAGTTTCACATGGTTACAGTGCATGATAGTTTCTCATTATGTGAAACTAGATCCTGTATAATATGTTTGTTTGTTGATCATTTTGTAACTTTTAAAACCTTAATGAAATAATACTGATTTAAGTTCATTGTGTATTGTTATTTCTAGGAGCTTATTATTGTTATCTTTCGTCATTATTCTTAATCATCTTATCAAAATCTTATTTCAAATGGCTTTTGATTGATTTGTGCTCATTCTTATATCATTACTTATTCCCCAAGTTATTAGAATTAGTGATAACTTAAGGATTCTGGTCTTTAATCATAATCAAAAGCACGTTTAAACGATTATTTGGACCAATAGTAACCTATGTACATAACTTGCTAGGGTTTTTAAATCTTCATCTTCTTCATCATGAATACCAAGAACTCCAAGACCACACACTAGTGTGTGTTTTTATGTATATAAAAAACACATGATTTTATCTATAACTTAACGTGATTTATTAAAAATCATGATGAAAACAAATATGAAGATCACAAAAAATCATTATTTTATAATTTTTTAACATTAAAATTGAACTTTGAAACCTTGATTTTGTTGCTCACCTAACGGGCGATACTAATCAATCCCATGATTAGAAGGGACATTCAAGGTTTTGTGATGAGAATCAATGTTAAACAAGGGATCCATAAAGAGATGAGCTCATTGATATAGAGATCCGTGAATTTTTTTCCAAACTTTTTGAATTAATTTAGAGATATATGAGTTCATGGATGACTTGCAAAGAGAATGAGAGAAAATACATGAATGATAGAGATTTTTAATGGATTTAAAAATACCAAAATTAAAGAATGTTATAATTACTTAATTAACCTTTTTAATAAATAAAAATGTTATAATGCAGGACCGATTAAGGGTGATGCAACAGTTTTACAAGGTTGGAGAGATCAAACACTTAACAGATCAAATAGGGAACTGGCAAATGAAACAAAGAACAAGAGTAAAGAACACAAGCAGAACACAAGTATTGGTTTTCAAGAATGCTGTATATTGCTCTTAAGTGTTTTACAATTTTTACAAGGCTTTTTCCTAAGGACTGGTACATGAGATACTTTATACTACATCTTATATCCGGCCATACTTTGAAGGCTAGCTGGAACACTAATTCAGACAACAAGATCAATGTAAAGTCAAAAGGCAGATTGCCTTTTGACTAATGACTATGACATGCCATAGCTCACATCCTAGTCTATTACAAAAAGAATAATGACTTTAATCTACTGTTGATAAAAGTATGGAGATATCACCAACTTGTATAAGTTGCTAAGCCTTCAGAGATGGCGGCTAAAAGTGGTTCAGCTTTTGTCAAAAGCATATCAGAGAAAGCATGTCTTCTTTGTCTTTGTAAGAAATCAGTCTCTTGGCTTTGGAAGACTTTGTCTTGAAGCTTCGGAAGACTTCATCTTTGACTTCGGAAGAATTGGTCTTTGGCTTCGTAAGATTTGACATTAAGTGAATTTCTTTGTGCAATTGTCAAATCTTCCGAAGTAACTTCCTTGTACTTCAGAATGCTTGCCGAGAGAACATTGGTTTGCATCAGCCTCTAAGGTAACTCTTACATATAATTTTAAAACTATATTATTGGTTTAACTTAGTTTTCATGGTTTTCAACTATAAGGGTGGTTTTTATTTGATCCATCCCCTATCTATCTATCTATCTATATATATACGATATATATATATATATATACATATTATATACGTATATACTATAATATATATACACATATATATATATACTATATAGTATACTATATATATACGTATATGATATATATGTATATATATATATACGTATATATGTATATATATACTATTCTTTATATAGTATATAATACATATATATCATATACATATGTATATATATATATAGTATATACATATATATATTATATATATATATGAATAATATATTATATATATGTATATATATGTATATATATAATATGTATATATATGTATATTACGTATATATAGATATATACATATATAGATATATGTATATATTATATATATATAATGTATATATACTATTATATCTATATGTCTATATATATATATGTATTATATATATAGTATTATATGTCCTATATAATATATATGAAATATATGTATATATATGTATTATATATGTATATATATGTGTATATATATGTATATATTGTACATATATGTATAGATATATGTATATTATATATTATAGTATATGTATATATATATACATATAATTCTATATACACATATATACATATATATACATATATACATATATATATATACATATATATACATATATATATATACATATTACACATTATACACATATATATCATATATACACATATATACAATATCTACATATATATATACATATATATACATATATATATACATATACATATATATATATACATATCCATATATATTATACATAACATATATATATATATATAATATATATATATATATATTATATATATGTATATGGTGTATATATATATATGAATATAATATGCTATATGTATGTATAATATGCTATATGTATGATATATATATATATAATATTATATATATATATATATCATATATATATATATATTAATAAATATGTCTAATCAAATTACATGTGAGTAAAGCCAATAAACTTAATGTGTAAACTGAATTTATACTATAACTTGGTAATAACAATAACCCTAACTCAATTATAGTTTTATTGAATTAATGAAACTTAAGGACTGTGTTATAGTTTTTGAGGTGTGATTATCAATAAGGGTTATGAATTTTTATTCTAAACATCTATAATACAAGTTTTATAGCACTAGACACACACAACCAAATAAATCACATTGGTTTGTTTCTTTCAACCGTTGGGAGAGAGAGAGGAGAAACAAGATCATTTATCTTGACCTTGTTTATTATGCATAATCATTAATCTGGCTAAAGGTTAGATACTACTACACATATCTAATTCGTTATAACCTGTGGCTCTGATACCATCCAGTCACACTCCAATTTCAAGACACCCAGGAGCACGACCGGTTAGTACCAGTGTTTTCATTGTATTCATAGATTTAGAGTTTATACAATGGAAATATCTTTCATGAAACATATCTTTAAAAATTCAAACTTTTATATATTCATAAGGATTTATAAATTATTGTATTTACATTCACATCATTTTAAAATGATGTTTTAACAAAATCTTCTACTAGAATCAGATATTACATGTTTTCAAAAAAATAGCCCAAGATATGGTATGTGTCTAGAATTCATTGCACATTCCAACACCTATTGCTGGCTATACTAAGCATGTTTACCTGAAAAGTTTTTGTAAAATCATACGACAACATTAAAGATGGTGAATACATTCAATAGACACGAAAATAGTTAGGCATAAATATTGTTTAAATAGTTTAATCATAATTTTATGATAACTACATATTTAGCAATCTATTTCAACTATGGTGTTCACCCTCTATATATAGCAGTCTCTTCGTCAATCAATCTAATAACAGGATTATCTGAATCATTATTATTCGTACTTTATCTGAACTAGAACCGATACTATATTTTCACCTATCCCCAGGATATAACTTGGCAAAACTATACATTAAAGTATGTTTAACATATTAATGTCATTTCAAATGTTCAAATCACATTATTCATTTCAAAAGTATTAAACTTATTCACCTTTAAATTTTGAGCCAATAATCAATCTAAGATTAAGAAGGTAGTTCCTAACGCGAGCAGCACTTCATCTTATATCTTTTATCTTCTCGTTTCAATCGTATCTTGTCAAGTAGTACCTCGGGATTGCCTATAATTAATCTAGTATGAGAGAGGGTTTGTTTAGATAGAAATTAGAGAGAGAGAGAGACCGAGCAGAGAAATTTGTGTGTTTTGGTTATACCCTAATGCTCTTTATATAGGCAGTCTAGGTGGTCGATGTGCCATGCATCGCCAAGCTAAAAAGGGTCGCATCGCCTTGGTGAACTATGTGGCTAACACATGTGAGCACCCTGTTGATCTTGATCCTTTACTAACGACGCGACTTGCATCCTCATCTAATGCGGCCGGCATTGTAGCCACATGTCAAATACCAGCTCTAAGTCAACAGCCACATGTTAAATTTGTTCTTTGTCACCTACACGTGGTAAATAACAAGATATACTTATCCACTTTGTTACGGCCCACATCCTAATGAGGATGCGACCCTCATCTTGGCCCCCTCATGATGCAGCCCACATCACGTATCTGATGCGGCCCGTATCTGCCTTCTTTTTTAAAATTTTTTTTCTTTATTTTGAGAAAATTTAAGGTTGTCACTCAACTTCTCTAAGCGTTAGATCCTGTGTTGGTACTAAGGCTCCGACTTGCAATAAAGGTAAGGTTCTAGAGATGTAACAAAACTAGGTTAATATCAACCTTAATATGGGCTATCAAGGTTCAAGTTACTACTGACATTAGTTTCTTTTGAGTCAGAGTTACTGCTAATCTAATCATTTTCTACTAAATACCTTATACATTGTTAAAACTCAGTTGCGACTTAAAAGTTCCTACCATCTATGTAAGGTCCCGTTCCCTGGACGCTCATAGCTGGACATACATAGCGTAAAATATTTAAAACATAATATTCACAGAAGAAAACATAATTTTTCATAAAAAACTAAACTTATGTCAAAATATCATCTCATTTGCTTTACACTTCAAAAATTGTATTAATACAATAACATTCCCAAAAACATGGGTCCAGCCTTGAACTATCCCAGTAGCTTCCAGCTCCATGCCTACACCTCCTCAGCATCATCAATTACCTGCCAACTATTATGCATACAAAGTCAGGGACGCTGAGTGAGTTCAAGTTTTTATAATAAAATACTTTACTTTTGCTTAAACGTTTATTTTCTTATACATGAGCATACATCATACACACATCTTGATAATATTCATTTATTATCTTTTATCATCGTTCATCTTTTCGTTTTTTCCTCATTATCTTTCACTGTAATATATCAATGCCATGTGCTAAACCCCCATACAATGTGCAAGAAGCTGACTACAGTACCTGGGTAAAGCAACAAGGATCCCTTATCGTTTGGTCATCTCAAGGATTAGACCCCTGTGTGTATCCTCATAGGTTAGCTGAACCGCACACAGTTGAGATAACAACCCCTCAATGAGTTGTAAACCTTCGTTCGTTTGCTTGCAAGACTTTCATTCATTTGTTACGTTTCACTTTTCATTATCATTATCTTTCACTTTCTTTACATAATACCTTACTTATAGTAAAACATATCATACCAAGTGAAGTCATACCATATAACATAATCATTTTGAAAACGTTTAAATCGTAAGATAACATAACACATATCACAACAGATCATGTGAGAACTTAACCCATGCAATAACAAAATCTCGAGCAAGAACCCACTTTCGCGCGAGACCCTTACAACAGTCAACCCCGCACATCAAATCAAATCATTCGCATGAAAACTTACAGATACCACGAGAACCTACTTATCGCATGAGAACTTATCAGATTTGGAATCCATGGTAGCTTAAAATATCTATTCGCGGGAGAATATTACGAATTTCCCACCCAAATCAAACTTATCGCGTCTAAGGTTGGAATATCATACACCATACTATGGACAACACCATTACAAGCATAAACTAGCATTTGAGTATGCATAATAGCCCCAAAGCGTAAAAACTTGCATAAAAAGGGGCTAGAAACTCACCTCTTGAAGATCTAACACAAATATGACCTTCCCAAGAGCCTTCTCGAACAAAAACTACACATTCATGCGTTACATTCATCAATAATTGTTTCTTAGTACATAACATGAGTTACTACACGAGTTACATACCTTAAACACTTCAATTATTCACTTTCTCTCTCTACACAGCCGCTTTCTCTCTCTATCAGTAACACTTTTCGCGCATTATGGGGTCAAACGGGTGTTCTCAGCTATTTATATCCAGTTCAAACTTTTTGCCTGGGGTTCTCGCGTGAGAAGTCGTTTTCGCACGAGAACTTCTTCTTCCTTATTTTCTTGAAATTTTAGGGGCATTATAAGTCTACCCCCCATATTTAGGTTTCGTTCTCGAAACATGTTAGTCCTTAAATAGCTGCGGATAATGCTGCTTCATCTCCTCCTCAGTCTCCCATGTAAACTCTGATCCTCTCTGTGTTTCCACTGTCCTCGTATCAATCAAACCACTTTATTTCTTAGACGCTTCTCTTTTCTATCGAGGATGGCCACCGACTGTTCCCGTAATTCAGCGTTCATCGACCTCGATATCTTGAAGTGGCATGATTACATCATCATCTGCCCCACGCTTTCTCAGATAAGACACATGGAATATCGGATGTATTCCAAGGGATACCTCAACTCCCTCGTGCTTAACTTCCCTTGCTTTCGAAACCTAATAATCCCTTTCTAAGGAGATACCTTCAACATTACTCTATCCCCCACTTAGAACATTATTGTCCTTCTTCTCTTATCAGCATTGGACTTCTGCCGATCCTTTGACACTTTCATAAAGGCCTTGATCTTTTTCAACTTTTCTGTTATGGCCTCGATCACCTCAATACCTCCCAATTCCTTATGCCCAATGTGTCCCCAGCATATAGGGGTTCTACACTTCCTACTGTACAATATTTCATAAGGAAGCATATCCTCTAACGTCTGTATCATTCTTTCTGACTGACCATTCATCTGAGGATGATAAGCAGTACTAATGTGTAACCTTGTTCCCATCGCATCGTGGAATTTCTTCCAGAACTTGGATGTGAACCGAGTGTCCCTATCAGAAATAATGGATACCGGCACACCATGACAAGTTACAGTTTTCCTTGATAAACACATCCGCCAACCTTTCAACCTAGTAAGTCTCTCGCATTGGCAGAAAATGGTATCACATCCCCTCACCATTCAAGACAATTTTGTGATGAAGTCCATTGTGATGTGTTCCCACTTCCATTCGGGTATATCTAGAGGTTGGATCTTCCTATATGGCTTCTGATGTTCTGCCTTCACTTGCAAACAAGTTAGGCACTTACTCACATATTCCACCATGTCATGCTTCATCCCCGGCCACCAATAAATCTTCTTCAGGTCATGATATATCTTTGTAGCACCGGGATGAATGGAAAACCAAGTTTTGTGAGCTTGATCCATAATCCTTCCCCTCAGATCCCCGTAGTGAGGAATCCACCTCCGCCTGGATCAGGTTCTCTAAGAGTGTTCTCCTCCAAATCTGATATCTATCCCTTCCTCTGCTCAGAGTTGATCCTAACATCTTTCAATGCCTTGTCTTGAAACATTCTAATCTGACCCATGACATTGGGCGTCACAATCAGCTGACAAGCATTAACCCGAATCGGTTCAGGTCATTCCTTTCGACTAAAGGCATGAGCAACCACGTTTGCCTTGCCCGAATGATAGTGAAATTCGTAATCATAGTCCTTGATCAGCTCTAACCACCTTCTTTGCCTCATCTTAAGATCCTTTTGTTTGAAGAAATGCTTTAGGCTCTTGTGATATGTGAAGATGGTACACTCCGTCCCGTACAAGTAGTGCCTCTAAATCTTCAACGCGAAGACCATAGCCGCCAACTCCAAATCATGAGTAGGGTGGTTAACCTCATGGATCTTCAACTGCCGGGACGCATAGGGTATGACCTTCCCTCGTTGCACCAACACGCAACCTAAGCCCGAATGCGAAGCATCCGAATATACCACAAAGTCATCATTCCGTGCAAGCAATGTCAAGACTGGAGCTTGAGTTAACCTCGTTTTCAACTCTTGAAAGGCACCCTCCTGATCTGAACTCCATTCGAACTTCATATTCTTATGAGTCAACTTAGTCAACGGGGACGCCACCTTAGAGAAGACTTGAATAAATCTTTGGTAGTAACCTACCAAACCTAAGAAGCTATGGATCTTGAATGTCACCCTTGGAGATTTCCATTGTATTACAACTTCAACTTTCGTAGGGTCCACCATTATTCCTTCAAGATTAATCACATGGCCATGAAATTGGACCTTTCGTAGCCAAATTGCACACTTGGGGAACTTCATGTAACACCCAAAAACTCCAAAAGAGAAAAGTAAATGAGAAAATGGGTTATTATTTTAAGAAGTAAGGAGTAAAAGTGTGCAAGGGCCAAACCGGCCTATAATGGGGTTTAAAAAGGAGATGGCCGCCTATACTCTCTCCCCATGCACTCAAATCATACGGCTTGAGAGAGAGAAAAGAAGCTCCCATCGGTTCTAGAGTGAGAAAGTAGAAAATTCTTCAAAAAGGTATGATTTTAAGGTGATTTCTTCTTAGATCTGAGTCGGGTTTAAGCTTATAGGCAGATTTCTGTATGTTTAGTTTGTTTCTTTACGTGTGTTTAGGTGTTAGAACTCTAGTTAGCTCTCGGGTATTTGTGGTTTGCTCGAAAGCTGGTTAGGGTGAGTTCTAGATCCCCTCTTTTACATGTTGTCTACTTGTTTGGGGCTGATATGCATATCAAAATGATGTTTCTTGACAAAACTATGTTTTCCATGATAAAGATGACTTTTTACGAATAATGTATGCTTTTCATGATATCTGTGATGATAAATGATGTTCTAAGTGTGAATCTGGAAGAGTTATTCTAAGTATACATTTAAGGTGTTGTTTGGAACTAGAACTTCCATAAGTTGGAATGTAAGTATTAAACATGCTGTTCGTTGTGGGCATTGGTTGTATGTTGTGGACACTTTGAATGATTTAGTGTTGTCCGCTGTGGACATTGATTGTCCGGTGTGGACACTTAGTGTTTAAGTCATCTGAAATAAACCTTAGACATTAGCTGTGAACCTTAAGTCATCCAATGTGGACACTTGTGTTAAGAAGTCATCTGCTGTATGCCTTAGTCATCCGCTATGGACATTGACTGTCTGCTGTGGACACTTAGTGTTTAATCCATCCGCGGTAGACTTTGGTCGTCTGCTGTGGACTTTGGCTGTCTACTATGGATACTTAGAGTTTAAGTCGTCCGCTGTGGACCTTATTCATGTGTTGTGAACACTTAGGTTTTAACCTGAATTTTATGGAAGGAGTTTAAGTGATTAGTACTTATGTTTTAATGGGACTGTATGATTGTTAAATGCTTTCTTGTTATGTTATATATTTTTATGGGCTGTTAATATGAATAATAACTAATATTTCATGTTATGTGATTATAAGACTATGGATATCTTATAAGTATTATTCATAAACAAGTGAAATAAAGGAATAAAAGAAAGATAATGGAACTTAATGAATGTTACCCTCGGGCCCTTATGATGAATGAAAAGCCTTGCAAGCAAAATGAATGGAGGTGCACGATCATGATGCCATTAGCTCAACTGATGTGCGGCTATTTCAGCCTATGAGGATGCACATCTGGGGTCTAATCCTTGTGATTGAGCAATGAATGAATGAATGTGACCTGTATTCATGAGCAGGCTATGTGCCTAGCAGTATGGGTCAAATTTCAGGGGTTAGCTACCATGATAAACGTGTACTGGCAGGGGTTTGGCATTTGTTGCCAACCATATGATGTAGGCTCTTGCTTTGTGCAATCCTAGTTAATGAAAGAGAAAGATAATGAATGATAAAAAGATAATGAAAGCCTTAATGAATGTTACCAGTCGATTCGACTGTTATGTATTATGGATGGGTGATCACTAAAGGAAGCTTCCAAAAATGTATATTTTTATATATTAACAAAATAAGAACTCACTCAGAACGTTGACTTTTTATATGCATATTAGTTGGTAGTTAATGAGGTTGCTAGGGATGGCACAAGTTTGGAGCTACTTGCCAAATAAAGACTGGCATCCATGTTTATGCAGAAGGATGTTTTTTCTTGTAATACAACTAAAATGTCTCTTTTTGAACTTATGACAATGATGTATTCCTTTGCAAAAATTATTTTTAATACATGAAATGTATTTGTTAAATTATTTCGTTATAATGTTTTCATATTTCAATGTATTTTATTATGTATTATGCTATGAATGACCAACTGTGGGGTTTCCTGGGATCGGGGCCTTACAAGTTGGTATCAGTGCTAAAGTTTAAGTGAATTGGTAAATTATTTTCAAAACCTAAACTTAAACTAAAAATGGGACCGAATGAAGGGATACCAGCCCAAGTAGCTACGTGCCATCAGGTAAATTTTCTTAAAGTTAACCAGTATTATGTGCGTGTGCTATCTGATTTATGTACTTAGTAGATTTGGATACTGATAGGTGTCAGGATAGTGATTGTTTAGAACATGGCGGTAAGGTAAGTAGTTAATCACACTTGGCCACTGTAATTAAGGACTTACCATACTTATCATGATCTGAACAATTACCTTGAATGACATTATTGGTGTTTGAATCTTATAGGAGCTAGAATTTATGGCGGGTAGAAAATATAGGAAGGCAACCCGAGGAGGTGCTCGTGGCGGGCGTACTACTTGGCCACGTTTCATCAGGAGCAAAGCTAAGGCTCCTAAGACTGTTCACAAGGAGTTGGATTTGCATAGCCACCATGAGGGTGAAGGTTCAGCTACCCTCAAGTCTACTGTAAAGGAGGCTATTGCTGATGAGGTCTACAACATTATGCAAAATATCTTACCTTTGATGGTGACTGAAGTGATTAAAGCTATTAAGGATGGAGAAAAAGCTAAGAATAAGGGGAAGGAGGAGAAAAAGAAATCAGGAAAGTCCATTGAAGGGACTGAGGAATCTGAAGAGGAACCATCTAATCCAAAGGTGGTATTTTATGATGATGAAAGCTAGGATGAGTCAGAAAAGGAGACTGCGAAGGGGTACAACTATGGGGCGTTTCAGAGGTGCAAGCCCCCAACCTTCGATGGTAACGGTAATGCAACTGTCGCTCATCATTGGGTTCGAGAGATGGAAGCAGTCCTAGACATCAGTGAGTGTCAGGAAGATCAGAACGTGAAGTTTGCCACCCATTCTTTCTGCAGGATCGGTGTTTGTCTCACAGCACAAGATAGTCACACAAACTCACTTAATATCACTCGGGGTTGATTAAGTAGAATCTTAACCAAGTTCACAAATAATATAATAAGTTCAAACAGAAAAACATAAAAGCACACGAGTGGTTTTCAAGATACTTGTATATATTACTTCTCAACTCAATTTTTACAAGACTCTTACAAGCATGGTTACTAAGTTACATAGAGAAACTATATACACTACTATCTACAGCCGGTTATACTTAGAAAACCAGCTGGAACTTACAACTAGACAAATACTACATTGTTTAGAAGTAAGATATCTAAGATAAAATAATAATATCTTAGGTTAGGTAGTCATGACATGTCCATGACTTACCTTTTGTCACCAACCAAAAGTGGCAAATGTACTAAGCTGAGAATGGTTGAACAATGAATAAAGTAAGGTCAGCTACATGGGCGTGGGAAAGCGCCATGCAGTCTATCAGAGTGGCAGTGGACTCTCAGACAGACCTTACTTATGTCACTGGTTCATAGTTAGTTCTTTCGAAGCTAAATGGCTTCGGAAGAATAAATTCTTCCGAGGCCATTTATGCTTCAGAAGAATCAAATTCTTCTGACTATCTGCAAGTGTTCAGGACTTTATTCTTCGGAAGACTTTGTCTTTGGATCTTCTAAGTTGCATACTTCGGAAGAATAAGAACTCAGTCTCGGAAGACTAAGTTCTTCCTTCGGAATTTCTCACATTTGAGCTTCGGAAGATCTTTGACTTAGCTTCGAAAGAGCAGCTTGTTCCTTCGAAAGACCATTTGTTAAGCACATCAAAATATATCTAAGTATGGTTTTAGTGGCACCAGCCTCATTAGATCCAACAGTATTCCCCCTAGGCTGATGCTACGAAAACCTCACTTGTTTCTTCTCCTTAAAGTCTCCAGCACCAGGGAAAGAAGGTATTTGTCTATCTCTATTTTCCTTCCTGATGCAGCGGAGAGGATGTTATACAAGTCATCCGTGGATAGTAGATTTAGTCAGTCAGTTTGGATGACATGTCTCCTCTGTTGTGCCCCTCTGAAAAGAGTTAGTTGATGAGAACCATAGTCATATTCCCAAATGACTATTGGTTCTGAAGTTGGTCCCTCAACCATTTGTAGGAATGTTCTTTCCTTGATGGTTGCTCTTTCCACTTCAGCTTGTGCTTTCAGTTTTATTTCATTGAAATGAATGCTACTCAAATGATTTCTTATATGAGTAGTAATCTGAGAGCTGGAAGGGTTGGAGAATGGTCTCTTTACTAACTCAGGAATATCAAATATGCTTGAGTGTAGTAGAGCGGATGCATCAAGTCGAGTTATTTGACCAATCTCCCTTTCCACTATGAAGCTTTGAGTAGATTCATCGAACCTCCACTAGACAATTGAGCTTTTGGGAGCGAAGGGGCTAGTTGGCAGCATATTCCATTTTTTGGTGTCCAGCAGAGTAACCAACCTTCTCCTTAACTTCTTCTCCTTTTCTATAAGAGTATCATAGTTGACGGTTAGAAGTTAGAGAGCTTGGTCCAATGTTCCCCTAGGCAGATCAAGAAATGCATCTTTTATGAGGGAATAGGAAGAGCCATCAATGTATTTTAGTTTAATTGACTCTTCCTCATAAGAGATATTGCTCAAGGTTGTGCAATTGATGAGCTTTTCCTTGATCTCCTTAAATTCTTCTAAGGACAGGGGCTTGGAAGGTTCAGAAGATAGTTTGGGTTGAGATTGGGTTCTGGGTTGTGTTCTGGGTTTAAGGATAGGTAGAGATGAAGGCTGCTTAGAAACAAAGGGTAAAGGTGTGGGAATGGCTGATGGTGTGGGTTTAGGAGTTGAGTGTTCGGTGGTTGGTTCTGTTTTGATGGGGAAAGGTGAAGATGAGGGAAGTGGCTTTGTTGGCTGTGGTTTGGGTTTGGGTGCTATCTTTTGGGGGCTTTGTTTCCAAGACACATCCTACCTTCTTCCTAAGCGAATGTCAGCCTTTATGTCGCTGACATATCGTTGTAGGGTCTTTTCTGACATGGGGCCCACTTGCTTGCCAGTGAAGCCATGGGCTTTAAGGTAGGTTTTCATCCATTCCTTATCACCTACCTTCTTGGCAGAAACAACTATAGCTTCTTCTTCTTTCTTCTTCTTCTCCCTTAGCCTTTCCCTTGCAGCCTTCTTTCTCTCTTTGTTGATCTCCTTAGTTTCTTTGTAGAAAGGATACATGATTATATCATGATCATAAGGGGCCAACTCCTCCTTTGTATAGCCTCTCTTGTAGAGAAAGGCTATCTTTTCCTTCCTGTCCTCAGCCTTTGCTTCCTCCTCCCTTTTCCTTTTCTCCTTCTCTTTGTCTAACCTTGCTTCATCTTCTCTTTCTTTCTACAACAAGGTTTCTTTCTCAAGCTCCACAAGCTCATCAAGTGGGAAAAGAAGCATTTGTTCATCTTCTACTCCCAGGCTGACGAGCCTGTCAATGATCTCCACCCTCTTTTGATTGTTGATACTTTCATGAGGTATTGCTGCTGCTTTGGTGCTTGCTACAAGCAACTTCTCAATATACTCTTTTCCTTTCTTTCTTAGCTTCTCCAACCTTTCCTCCTCTAGAAGCTCTTCAGCAGTGAGCTTTCTCTTCCTTTTAGGATCAGAGGAAGATTGAGCCTTTGGAGATTCTGGTTTTGAGGATTCAGGTTGGGGTGGTGGAGATTGAGCTTGTGGTGCTGGCTTGAGAGGGGTTGAAAGAAAGTTCTTACTGTTGACTTCAGAAGCTAGATCAAGAATAGCTTTTGTAATCAGCAGTTCATCAGACACAGAGGACAACTCTATAATTCCTTCAACAGCTTGGACTTCAGCTTCTGAAGTAATTTCCAGAGCTTCGGAAGTGAATAGAAGTGATTTTGAGAACTTGGTCAAAAGGTCAAGAAAGGATACAGAGGTTATATCTATTGAACTGGGATCTTGGTTAGCACCTAATGACTTTTCTGCAATAGTAGTTGAGTCAATGATGTGGCTATCCCTTTTTGGCTGCTCAGGAGAGTGTTGGGACTCACCCTGAGGGCTTATGGCTTGGGTAATGGGCTTATCAGATTGAGACTGAGGAGACTCAACACTGATATTGAGGTCAATTATGAAGGATGGTCGGACCTCTGACTGAGTGGGAGCCCTGGATTCCACTCTAGCCTTTTTGGATTGAACAAAGGGGACTTGACCAATCAGATTAGATTGATCAAGGGTTCGTTTGGGGCGTGTTTGGTATGTGATTCTGATTGGATGTGAAGATGTGGATGGCAGTGTAGTGGTGGTGTCTGGTGGGGGTTCATCACCTGCTGGGCTTGCAGGGATGTCACCATAAGCCATTGGCTCAAGCATACCTGGAAGGAGATCGGTGAATCTTCTAGTAAAGTTGGTGGAAACCTTCTTCAAAGTCTTGAAGATGCAGGCTTTATGTGAGGGACCAGTAAAACATGAGCAAATTGTAGTTTATCTTGGTCCAACTCATAATTGATTATGTGCTGAATGAACCGATGATACATATAGAATGGATCCCTGGTGAGATTGCTAGTCAAATTATTTAGCACAAACCTTGAGTAGTTGAATCGGAGGCCTTTTACCAACCCATGGACTAGGCAGCCCAGATCATAGGGAATTTGATCCCATCCCCCTGATTTGTTGGATAGGCTATGCAGGACATTATGAAGCAGGAACTTCTAGTTGTAAAAGAAGTGGAACTTGTAGACTGTATATCTGCTCACATCTCCTCCATATCCCATTTGAGTGTAAGTTTCCTCCAAATCATACTTTGGGAATACTGTGGAGGTGCCTTCATCATGTAGTTCCAGATGCTCCCTAATGGTTGTTTCCTAGATGATGATCTCTTGTCCGCAGACCCTTGATCTGATGACGCTTTCATCATTGATCGTTTCGCTTCGACCATTGGCCCAGAATTTGGCCATATGGTTTGAGTATATGGTGGGGTTAATAGTAAGGGTAGTAAAGTATGTTGATTGAGAAAGAAATTGGACGATAGCAAAATCGGCATCCCTTGAAGAGTCAAGGACGGCGACTTGGTTATGTTGAGGATTCAAGGCCATTGTTCAGATGGAAACTGTTTGATTGAAGCGGGAAAATAGCAAAAGCAAGATAAAGAAGATGAATGGGGAAATCTTGGGGTTTTGATGAACGGTAAATAAAAGTAAGAAAGAGAAACAGCCGGTAAGTTTATATGGTAGGAAAAATCCACTGCATATGGTGAAACGATAGATGAAAAGATGGTTTGAGGTCCAAGTGGATGCAGGCGGCAAATGATATGATGAAAAATATTTAAAATTCTGGCTAATTACTGTTCTCCGATAATATCTCTATAGTAAAATTGTGTGAGGCCCAATGATTTCGGTTGCACAGTAAAATTTCTTCCGAGAGTTAAAATTCTTCCGAAGACAAACGAGTTTATTTCCGAAGATTTTCTTCCGAAGGCATTTTATTTCCGAAGGCAAACATTGGTTTACAACCACATTTGCTTCCGAGAACAATAAATGTTTTCTAGAATTAAAGTTAATAAGCTTTGGAAAACATTTTGACTGATAGTCAAAATATCTTCCAAGGCCAAAAACTCTTCGGAAGAAAATGTTCTTGAAGGAATTTTACTCTTCAGAAGAGTAAAACTCTTTCGAGGGTAAAATTTTCTTTGGAAGATTTCTTACTTAGAAAATTTTTACAATTTTGAAAAACATTTTGGCAACAGAGCTTAGATTGTATTTAGACAACATAGACAAGACACATTTTAAAAGGTTTTTCAAAAGAGAAAGAATAGTTAATGTTAATCATCCCAATAGCTGTGATTAAACATTTAAATCTTTGTTCATCAAAGGCTTTGATGAACAAATTAGCATATTATTCATTTGTATTGAATTTGACTAGCTTGATTAGATTTTTTTCATGAATATCTCAAATAAAATGATACCTGATGTCAATTTGTCTTGGAGTGCTTGACTAGATTTTCTGTGATAGAAATAGACTCTTATTGTCTATGTGGATAGGAGTCTCCATGAAGTTGAAACCATAATCCAGCATCTGATTCTGAATCCAAAGTAGTTAAGCACAACAGCTTGCAGCCGCAATATACTCAGCTTCAGCAGTTGATATGGATACACATGATTACTTCTTACATTGCCAAGACATAATCCTTCCACCAAGAAATTGACATCCTCCTGATGCTGATTTCTTGTTGATGTTGCAGCCACCATAATCACTATCAGTGGAACCATAGAGGTTAAAATCCCTATTCTTAGGATACCAAAGACCTAATTTAGGAGCTCCTTTGAGGTATCTAAGAATTCTTTTGGTAGCAATTAGGTGAGACACCTTTGGAGAAGCCTGATATCTTGCACAGATGCATGTAGCAAACATGATATCAGGTCTACTTGCAGTGAGATACATCAAAGATCCAATAATTTCTCTGTACTGATGCTGATCAGTATCCTCCCCCTCGGAATCAGGACTAAGATTGTGATTTCTAGGTATAGGTGTCTTAGCTGGCTTACAATCTGCCATCTAAAATCTCTCTAAGATATCTTTGACATACTTAGATTGATTGATGAAGACCCCTTCTTCCATCTGCTTTACCTGAATTCCTAGGAAGAAATCCATCTTTCCCATGGAACTCATTTCAAACTTTCTCCTCATGATGCTTTCAAAGTCTTTGCACATTTGGTCATTTGAGGAACCAAATATGATGTCATCAACATAAACTTGTACAAGCATCATATCCTTCACAGACTTCCTTATGAACAAGGTTTTGTCTATTGTGCCTCTGGTATAGCCATTCTTGAGAAGGAACTGAGACAGTGTCTCATACCACAGCCTAGATGCCTGATGTAACCCATAGAGAGCTTTATCAAGTTTACACACATAGTTAGGATGATGTGGGTCTTTGAATCCGAGTGGCTAGCACACATAGACTTCTTTGTTGATATCCCCATACAGTAATGCACATTTCATATCAAGTTGATAGACTATGAAGTTCTTGGATGTAGCAAAAGCAAGAAAGATCTGCACAGCCTCAAGTCTTGCAACAAGTACAAAGACATCTGTGTAATCTATACCTTCCTCCTGTATGTATCCTTGAACAAGTCTAGCTTTGTTCTTGATGATCAAACCTCTATCATCTCTTTTGTTTCTGTATACCCACTTTGTGCCAATAGGAACCTAACCAGGTGGCAATGGACATAAGTTCCATACTTTTTGCCTCTTGAATTGAAGCAACTCCTCTTGCATTATTTCTATCCAATTGTTGTCTTTAAGAGCTTCTTCCACCTTCTTTGGTTCCATTTGAGAGAGAAAGCATGAGTACAAGCAGACATCCCTATTGTGGGTCTGACTTTTTGTTTTCACACCTTCTGAGACATCCCCAATGATGTTCTCAGCAGGATGAGTGTTGTGTATCCTGAGCCTAGGAATCACATCTAGTTGCATAGATAGATCCAAGTTTGAAATGTTTTGCTAAGGATTTTGAACACCATCACCAGCTGATGTCTCACATTCATTCAATGAGGTCTGATTCAATGAATGTGTGACAGCATCAATGGTATTTTGCTGAAACACTCCAGATCATCAAAACAGAATTGAAAATCTCTAGAGTGCTCACTCCCTAAAACAAAGGCACAGCTATCCTGGAAAGGATTTTGATAAACCTGTTGAGACTTGGGTGTCTCAGGGAATGTGATGTAAGTCCTAGAAGAAGAGGATGACTGTTGAGGGTAGTTTAGGTACAGCTGGGGCTGGGGAGTTCTTGAACCTTCAACAACATTTAGACCATTGTTGACTGAAGGATTGGTAATACTATTCATCTGATGGCCTTTCTGAGATTCCATCTCCATATGGTATCCATCTAGGATTCCATATAGTTCAGTCATGGTGAGAGTATTGAGATTATCAGTTTTCTTGATTGAGACACAATAGAAAGTCCACTCATGAGGCAGTGCACTCATGAATTTTCTTACTATGTCTTTCTTCTCAAGAATCACTCCCATAGACTGAAGAGAGCTGATCAAGTCCATGTATCTGAAGTATTGTTTGCTCAAGGTCTCACCAATAATATATGTGAAGTTCTCAAACTTCTACTTCAGTACATCTTTCTTTGGCTCGTTGAATTCAGCAGAACCAGAGTACATCAGCTTCAAAGCCTCAAAGAGTTCTTTGGCAGACTCGCGGTGCTTAAAGCTTACCCTTATAGAGTTTGGTATAGCAGTAAGTAGAACAGTCATGGCTTTGCAGTCAATGTCCATTCTCTTATAGTCTTGATCTGAGTAGTCTTCAATGGCCTTCTCAATCATGGCACCATTTCCTACTGGAGATGCCACTTTTGGCTTGTATGGACCATGGTAACATACCTCCACACTCGGCTATCCTGGTACTTGATGAAGCCTTTAATGTGGATGCAACAGGTCTCAAAATCATCAGGAGTGATGATAGGAGACTTGGTCATAGTTCCCATCTCAGACTCAGAGGACTTCAGGTTGAATACCATTAGAGTGAAATGAGTGAGTATGAGGAAACAAGGGTGATTTGGGATGGCAAGATCTCATAATAAAGAGCCTAAAAAGCTCTGATACCAATTGCAGGATCAGTGTTTGACTCACAAGACAAGATAATCACACAAACTCACTTAATGTCACTCGGGTTGATGAAGCAGAATCTTAACAAAGTTCATAAATAATATAAAAAGTTCAAACAGAAAAACATAAAAGCACACAAGTGGTTTTCAAGATACTTGTATATATTACTTCTCAGCTCAGTTTTTACAAGACTCTTACAAGCATGGTTACTAAGTTACATAGAGAAACTATATATACTACTATCTACAGCCGGTTATACTTGGAAAACCAGCTGGAACATACAACTAGACAAATACTACATTATTTAGATGTAAGATATCTAAGATAAAATAATAATATATTAGGTTAGGTAGTCATGACATGTCCATGACTTACCTTTTGTCACCAACCAAAAGTGGCAATTGTACTAAGCTGAGAATGGTTGAACAGTGGATAAAGTAAGGTCAACTACATGGGCTTGGGAAAGCACCATGCAGTCTATCAGAGTGGCAATGGACTGTCAGGCAGACCTTACTTATGTCCACTGGTTCATAGTTAGTTCTTCCAAAGCTAAATGGCTTCGAAAGAATAAATTATTCCGAGGCCATTTATACTTTGGATGAATCAACTTCTTTCGAATATCTGCAAGTCTTCAGGACTTTATTCTTTGGAAGACTTTGTCTTTAGATCTTCTAAGTTACATACTTTGGAAGAATAAGAACTTAGTCTCGGAAGACTATGTTCTTCCTTCGGAAGTTCCTCACACTTGAGCTTCGGAAGATCTTTGACTTAGCTTTGAAGAGCAACTTGTTCCTTCGAAAGACCATTTGTTTAGCACATCAAAATATATCTAAGTGTGGTTTTGGTTGCACCAGCCTCATTAGATCCAACACTTTAGTTGACTCGGCACTATGCTGGTGGGATAACATTGTCCAAGCAGAGGTAAAATGTTCAATAGCAAAAATGAAGTGGTCAGAGTTGAAGGAGTTGGTGCTGGAGGAGTACTGTCCACATTGAGAGTTTGACAAAATTAAGAAGAGTTCTTGTATTTGGAGGTCGGGAACATGACTCATCAAGATTACATCTCCAAGTTCAATGAACTTGCAAGACTTGTGCCAGATATGGTAACGCCTGTGTCCAAGAAGATAAGAGATACATACAAGGCTTGCCAGTGGATATCAGGAGGAACATGATCGCCGCTAGACCGAGCACGTTTAGGTCGGTGGTGGATTTGGCGGGGAGGTTATATGATGAGAGAGAACCGATGCCAGTTTAGAAAAAGACTGAGAAGTGGAGTTGGAATAGGAACAGGAATGGGAAGAGGTTCAGGAATGACAACTACAGGATTGGGGAAAAGAAGATGAGGGTTGATGACGTCCCACAGAACAGAGGAAGGGGAATGACCAAAGGGAGTGTAAGAAGTGTGGGAAGATTCATATGGGTGAATGCAAGTGGGAACGAATAGGTGTTTCAATTGTGGGGGCGAGGGCCATTATGCTAAGGAGTGTAGGATAACGAGATGTTACCAATACGATGAGATAGGCCATTTGGGCCCGGATTGCAAGAAGGGTGGAGCGGGAAGATCAGGAATCAGGATGATGGGGGAAAAGAAGAAGAGTGATAACACCAAAGCGAAGGCAAGGGCATTCAACATGACCAGGGAGGAAGCCAGAGTGGACCATGAGGTGGTTTCAGGTACGTTTTTTGTAAAATAATTGTATGCTTCTGTGCTCTTCGATTTGGGTGCTAGTAAGAGCTTTGTATCTACTGCTTTTTTTCATTCGATGCATGGTAAAAGTAGGAAGATAGATGTGCCCTTCCATGTTGAGAATGCGATAGGAAAATCTACCAAAGTGACCGATATGATTGACAATCGCCTCACAGGATTGGACGGTCATAGGTTTCCTGCTAGATTGTATCTGATGGCCCTAGAGGTTTTAATGTGGTGTTAGGAATGGATTGGTAGGAGGTTTTAATGTTTTGTTAAGAATGGATTGGTTGGTGACTTACGAAGCGAATATCATGTGTCAAAAGAAGATGATTCGTCTGATCGTGCCCGACAGTAGTTCGGTTACGGTTCACAGATAAAAGGAATGCCTCATTCCGCGAGTGATATCTATGATGATGGCAGAAAAGTTTATGAGGTGAGGGTGTGGTGCTTATCTGGCTTATGTGAAGGATATGGATACGACAGTGCTTCAACTGTCGGAAGTGCCAGTGGTATGTGATTTTCCCGGTTTATTTCCAGAAGATCTGCCAGGGGTCCCACCCGATAGGGAAATCGAATTTCAGATTGACTTGATACCAGAAGCACAACTCGTCTCCAAGGCACCATACCGGTTGGCTCCATCCGAGCTCAAGGAACTGATGTCGTAACTGCAAGATCTTTTGGATAAGGGCATTATTCGACCAAGCATCTCTCCATGGGGTGCTCCGGTTTTATTCGTGAAGAAGAAGGACGGTAGTATGAGAATCTGCATCGACTACCGTGGGTTGAACAAGTTGACTGTGAAGATCCGATATCTGTTACCTAGGATTGATGACTTGTTCGATCAGCTCCAGGGTGCCAGTTGGTTCTCGAGAATAGACCTTCGATCGGGTTACCATCAACTGAATGTGAAGGAGCAGGATATTCCTAAGACAGCCTTTTGCACTTTTTATGGACACTACGAGTTCCTCGTGATGTCTTTTGGTTTAACCAACGTGCCGGCTGCCTTTATGGACCTTATGAATCGGGTATGTCGATCGATGTTAGACAGATCGGTGATCGTATTCATTGATGATATTCTGATTTACTCCAAGAGCGAAGAGGAGCATGCCTGTCATCTCAAGGAAGTACTAAAGACACTTAGGAACGAGAAGTTGTATGTGAAGTTCTCTAAGTGTGCATTTTGGCTATAAGAAGTCCAATTTCTTGGCCATGTGATTGATCCCAAAGGAATAATGGTGGACCCTACAAAAATCGAGGCTATAATGCAATAGGAATCCTAAAGAACGCCATCCGAGATCCGTAGTTTCATTGGTTTGGCAGGTTACTACAAGTGGTTTATTCAAGACTCTTCTAAGATGGCGTCCCCATTAACTAAGCTGATTCGCAAAGATGTGAAGTTTGAATGGGGTTCAGATCAATAGGGTGCCTTTCAAGAGATGAAGATGAGGTTAACCCAAGCCCTAGTCTTGATGTTACCTGAAGGGAATGATGACTTGGTGGTATCTTCACATGCTTTGCAGACAGGATTAGGTTGCGTGTTGATGCAACAAGGGAAGGTTATAGCCTATGCGTCTCGGCAGTTGAAGATCCATGAGGTTAACTACCCTACTCATGATTTGGAACGGTGGTTGTGGTCTCTGCGTTGAGGATTTGGAGGCATTATTTGTACAGGACGAAGTGTACCATCTTCACAGATGATAAGAGCCTAAAGTACTTTGATCAAAAGGATATTAACATGAGGCAAATAAGGTGGTTAGAGCTAGTCAAGGACTACGATTACGGGATTCATTGTCATCCAGGCAAGGCGAACATGGTTGCACATGCCCTTAGTCGAAAGGAACGACCTGAACCTATTCGGGTGAAGGCTTGTCAGCTGGTTGTGATGCCCGATGTTATGGGTCAGATCAGAAAGTTTCAAGATAAGGCATTGAAGGATGATAGGATCAACTCTTAGCGGATGAAAGAACAGTCGTCGGATTTAGGGGATAACACTCTTGGTGTTAGAACCCGATTTGAGCGGATGTGGATTCCTCGCTACGGGGATCTGAGGGGAAGGATTTTGGATGAAGCTCACAAAACTCGGTATTCCATTCATCGTGGTGCTACAAATATGTATCATGACCTGAAGAAAGATTATTGGTGGCCGGGGATAAAGTGTGATGTGGTGGAGTATGTGAGTAAGTGCCTGACTTGTTTACAAGTGAAGGCAGAATATCAAAAACCATATGGGAAGATCCAACCCTTAGATATACCTGAATGGAAGTAGGAGCACATCACAATGAACTTCATCACGAAATTGCCTCGTACGGCGAGAGGATGTGATACCATTTGGGTGATTGTGGACCGTTTGACGAAAAGTGCCCACTTTTTGCCAATCCGAGAGACTTACTCATCAGAGAGGTTGGCGGATTTGTTCATTAAGTAGATTGTAACTCGCCACGATGTGCCAGTATCCATTGTTTCTTATAGGGACACCCGGTTCACATCCAAGTTTTGGAAGAAATTTCACGATGCGATGGGAACGAGGTTATACATTAGTACTGTTTACCACCCTCAGACAGACGGTCAATCAGAAAGGACAATTCAAAGTTTGGGGGACATGCTCCGGGCATGTATTATTGATTTTGATAGAATTTAGAATGAGCACCTACTGTTGGCAGAGTTCTCTTACAATAATAGTTATCATACAAGTATAGGCATGCCACCATTCGAAACGTTGTATGGGAGATGGTGCAGTACCCCAGTGTGTTAGGGTTATATTAGACAGAAGGAGTTGGGAAGTATCAAGATCATCGAGGCCACGACAGAAAAGTTGGAAAAGAACAAGGCCTTTATGAAAGCAGCAAAGGATCGGCAGAACTCCTACGCTGATAAAAGAAGAAGGTCGAGTGAGTTCCAAGTAGGCGATAAGGTGATGTTGAAGGTTTCTCCATGGAGAGGAATCTTCCGTTTCTAAAAAAGAGGAAAATTGAGCCCAAGGTACATGGGCCATTCAAAATCATTTCCAGAGTTGGTGAGGTGGCATATAGGCTAGAACTTCCTGGTGAGCTGCATGGGATTCATCCTATGTTCAATGTATCTTATTTACGAAAGTGTTTAGTGGAAGGTGATGTTGTTATCCCTCTCACGGACATCAAGGTTGATAAAGGTTGAATTATGTGGAGCAACCATTAGCTATTTTAGATTAGAAGGAGAAACAGTTAAGGAATAAAGTGATTAGTCAAGTAAAAGTGCAGTGGAAGCATTGCAAGGGATCAGATGCCACTTGGGAATCGGAGGAAGAAATGAGACAGCACTACCCCGATCTCTTTAAGGAGTGACAGGTTTTGGGGACGAAACCTATATAAGTGGGGTGGACGTGTAACACCCGAAAACTCCAAAAGAGAAAAGTAAAGGAGCAAATGGGTTATTATTCTAAGAAGCAAGGGGTAAAAGTGTGCAAGGGCCAAAACGAGCCCATAATGGTGGTTTAAAAAAGAGATGGCCGCCCATAATCTCTCCCCATGCACTCAAATCATATGGCTTGAGGGAGAGAAAAGAAGCTCCCACTGGTTCTAGAGTGAGAAAGTGGAAAATTCTTCAAAAAGGTATGATTTTAAGGTGATTTCTTCTCAGATCTAAGTCGGGTTTAAGCTTATAGGCAGATTTCTATGTGTTTCTATGTGTTTAGTTTGTTTCTTTACGTATGTTTAAGTGTTTCTTTATGTGGGTTATATCCCCTCTTTTACATGTTTTCTACTTATTTGGGGCTGATATGCGTATCAAAACGATGTTTCTTGACGAAACTATGTTTTCCATGATAAAGATGACTTTTTACAAATAATGTATGCTTTTCATGATATCTATGATGATAAATGATGTTCTAAGTGTGAATCTGGTACAGTCATGCTAAGTATACATTTAAAGGTGTTGTTTGGAACTAGAACTTCCATAGGTTGGAATGTAAGTATTAAACATGTTGTCCGCTGTGGGCATTGGTTGTCTGTTATGGACATTTGGAATGATTTAGTGTTGTTCGCTGTGGACATTGATTTTCCGCTATGGACACTTAGTGTTTAAGTCATCTGATGTGAACCTTAGACATCCACTGTGAACCTTAAGTCATCTGCTATGGACACTTGTGTTAGAAGTCATCTACTATATGCCTTAGTATGTCTTAGTCATCCACTGTGGACATTGACTATCCACTGTGGACACTTAGTGTTTGATCCATCCACGATGGACTTTGGTCGTCCACTGTGGACTTTGGTCGTCCAATGTGGACTTTGGCTGTTCGTTATGGACACTTAGTGTTTAAGTCATCCGCTGTGGACCTTATTCATGCGCTGTGAACACTTAGGTTTTAACCTGAATTTTGTGGAGGGAGTTTAAGTGATTAGTACTTATGTTTTAATGGGAGTGTATGATTGTTAAATGCTTTCTTGTTATGTTATATCTTTTTATAGGCTGTTGTTATGAATTATAACTAATATTTTATGTTATGTGATTATAAGACTATGGATATCTTATCAGTATTATTTATAATCAAGTGGACATAAATGAATAAAAGAAAAACAGTGGAACTTAATGAATGTTACCCCCGGGCCCTTATGATGAATGAAAAGCCTTGTAAGCAAAATGAATAGAGGTGCACGACCATGTTATCATTAGCTCAACTGATGTACGGCTATTTCAGCCCATGAGGATGCACATCTAGGGTCTAATCCTTGTGATTGACCAATGAATGAATGAATGTGACCTGTATTCATAAGTAGGCTATGTGCCTAGCTGCGTAGGTCAACTGTCAGGGGTTAGCTACCATGATAAACGTGTACTGGCAGGGGCTCGGCATTTGTTGCCAACCATATGATGTAGGCTCTTACTTTGTGCAATCCTAGTTAATAAAAGAGAAAGATAATGAAAGAAAGAAAGATAATGAAAGCCTTGATGATTGTTACCAGTCAATTCGACTATTATGTATTATGGATGGGTAGTCACTAAAGGAAGCTTCCAAAAATGTATACTTTTATATATTAACAAAACTGGAACTTACTCAGGCAACACTGACTTTTTATATGCATATCAGTTGGCAGGTAATGAGGTTGCTAGGGATGGCACAAGGTTGGAGCTACTTGGCAAATAAAGACTGGCATCCATGTTTATGCGGAAACGATGTTTTTGTCTTGTAATACAACTAAAATGTCTTTTTTTGAACTTGATGACTATGATTCCTTGGCAAAAATTATTATTAAAGCATGAAATGGATTTGTTAAATTATTCTGCTATAATGTTTTCATATTTCAATGTATTTTATTATGTATTGTGCTATGAATGACCAACTGTGGGGTTTCCTAGGATCGGGGCCTTACACTTTGTGTACAACTTCTCGTTTCTAAGTGTCTCTAGTACCTCCTTGAGATGACAGGCGTGCTCCTCTTCGCTCTTGGAGTAGATCAGAATATCATCACTGAATATGATCACCGATCTGTCTAACAATGGTTGGCATACCTAATTCATAAGGTCCATAAAGGCAGCCGATGCGTTGGTTAAACCAAAAGACATCACGAGAAACTCGTAGTGTCCATAACATATGCGAAAAGTTGTCTTAGGGATATCCTGCTCCTTCACTTTCAGTTGATGGTAACCCGATCAAAGGTCTATCCTCGAGAACCAACTGGCACCCTGAAACTGATCAAACAAGTCATCAACCCTTGGTAACGGATACCGGTTCTTCACGGTCAACTTTTTCAGCTCACGGTCGTTGATGCACATCCTCATACTACCGTCCTTCTTCTTCACGAATAAGACCGGAGCACCCCACAGAGAGATACTTGGTCGAATGAACCCCTTATCCAGTAATTCTTACAACTGGGACATCAGTTCCTTCATCTCCGAGGGAGCTAGATGATACGGCACCTTAGCAACAGGTTGGGCACAAGGTAGCGGATCAATCTGGAACTCGATCTCGCGGTCAGGCAGTACACTGATAGATCTTTTGGAAATACGTCAAGGAAGTCACACACGACTGGTACGTCTGACAATCGCAGTACTAACGCATCCACATCTTTCACATAGGCTAGATAGGCACCACATGTGAACTCTCGTAATTTTTGTAAATGTTGTTAATCTTCGTTATCTCTTGTAACGGCTTGGTTTGTTATTAATGCAAGTACGAGGACTTATTTGTAATTTCTTGGGATTATTATAATTGGTTATAATTAAATATTTAAATAAGTAATAATAATATAATATAATAATAATAATAATAATATAACAATATAATGATAAAATAATAATACTAATAATATTAAATAATTATAATAATATTAATAAATACAAACAATATAAGTTAATATATTTAAAACTTATAAATTAATAGGATGGGGCATAAAATAATAAAATTAAAACCACAGGGGCTAAACTGCAATTTTGTTTAAAGTAAAAAGTTGTTTGTGTTTAAACTATAAATCTTGAAACCGCAGGTACCAAAGTGTAACTTATTTTAAAACCCAACCCCCACCCCGGTTTCCTGGTAACCATATCCGGCCGAGCTCCGGCGAGCTCCGGCCACCCTCTAATCACAAGTTGCACTGATTTAACACCCAATAAATCATTCCATTAAGTTAGTACACATGTTTCGAACCTGTAACCTCTCCAAATCGAAGCAATCGGTCGAATTAACTGCATGTTTGAACTCGAAACCGAACACCATCAAAGTCCAAACCGTTTATGTACTTAAATGGTATTAACAACCAAATTAATTGAATTTACACCTTCTTTTAATCATTTCGAAACCTATAGAGCAATTAAACGCACCTAAAACAGTTCTATACCCGTTGAATTCGATTTAAAACGACCGACTTTAAGCTTATAACCGTTGAGTATCAAATCGTTCAAATTGACCCTATAAAATAGAGGGAAAATGCTCTCGACGCTCCCTTTACACTATCTGCAACTTCAGTTTCATCAAAAACTCACTCTCACATCGAAATCCCCAGTCGATAACAGTCAAGAGTTTGTTCGAGCTTATAATCATCAAGTACAACATCAAACAGGTAATTGAATGGGGTTTTACACTCGATTTGAAGTAACAAACAAAAGCCCTAAGGTTAATTGCTGTATTAACATCAATTCGGTATTCAATTGGTTCGATTTAAGATTCTAGGGTTCTTAGGGTTGAAATTAGGGGAAACTTTATGGAAAAGGTTTTATTAATATTTTTGTTGTTTCAACATAATTCAGGGCTTGGCCCACCGGTTCAAATATGGCAATGGTGGGCAGGAGGTCACGGGTTCGAACCCAGGCCCTTGCATTTTTGTTTTAAAACATGTTTTGTGGAATATTTTAATTACAAAAAATTTTAATATATTAATAAATTAATATAAAAATTATTCTTTAATTAGAATTTAAATAAAATTATTTTCTTTTAATTTTTCTAGAAATTTAATTTTTTAAACCTTTTATTTTACCTCGGAAATAATATAATTGTTATAAAATATATTTCTCCTTGTTAGTTTTTGTAATGAAATTGATTCTTTTAAATTCTTAAGAATGTCAAGTTAATAAATCTTTTATTTTTATATATTTACAAATTTAATTATATATATATGTACATAATTAAAATGTGCATCTTTTGAAAGAGTTATTTTAAACATTTAAAACCACAAAATTGATATTTTAGCAAATAGTAAATAATAATCCTTTGATAAAGAAAATTTAACGTTTATTAATGGTTTTAATCAATAAAATTGTTAGTTAGTCATTTTAGATATTCAAATGATAATAAAGGGTTTTATCTGATAATTTAAAATCATGGCTTAATGATTTATGAATACCATCATTACAATTGTCTCAAAATTACAAATTTAAACCGTGAGATTCCGGGTAACGTTAACATTATAATAATCATGATTGACTTAATACGTCGTTCATTTAGGTTGAACTTTAACTGGCATTATATACAAGACCTTCTTATTTGACATCCTTATTATACCAAGTGAGTTTTCATACCCCATTTTATATTATTTCACACTTTTGGGGTGAAGCATGTTAATCTTATATTTAACACACTTGTAAACATGTTTTTACTCTTGTAACACTTATGCAATTCATCTTATTTTGTCATGGTTATTTGAACTCTTGTAACTATCATGTGATGACTCTTGTAAGATACAATCATTAACTATTGCTAGCCTAGCGACGTTATAGATCTATGGGCCTAACAAGCCTATTTGGTACTAAAGTCGAGGTTATTGCCAGCTCCTAATGTCGTATTCTTGAGCACTATGGGAACCAAATACACTTAGCTAATCGTTTAATCTTGTAATAGCCATATTTGTCAAGGTTTGATTGTTACATTTGTTCATCCATCTTTATTTACTTTATTCAATAACCTATGACGTGAATTGTCATCTTTTATATATATTTATGTATGCTAAAACTATGGAAACTCGCCAACATATTGTTGACATTATTTTTAACATGTTTCAGGAAATGGCACTGTTTAGCTTATTATTGAAGACTTGCTTACATCTAGGATTGGACCTAGATAATAATAAAATGGCATATATTGTCACATGATGCTATTGAAACTTTTGTATTCTTGTTTGCTTGAAACTTATGTTATTCCTCAATGTATGTTATGAAACTTGGAAATTAATAATATTTACACTTTGAAATAGTGCTGTGTGGCATGAACAATCTTAACCCTCACATCTCGACGTTTCCGCCGTTATGGTTGGGGGTGTGACACCACATCCCCGCCTCATACACTTCTCAGCCACAATCATCAAAATTACTTTAGGAACCGTACGAACTCTATCGCCATAAATCGTCACCAAACTCCCATCAGGCGCGGTTAGTCGAATCATCTTGTTGCGACACACGATATTGGCCTTATAGGCTGCTAACCAATCCATCCCTAGGACTACATCAAGCCCGCCTAAGGTCATCATGAACAACCTAGCAGAGAACCTATGGGCTTCCAGCTCTATATCACAATCATCTGTCTTCTCAGATATCCTGGTACACTTACCAATAGCAGTTTCTCATCAAAGGGCTTATCAATGTTTCTACTCCTAGAAGGCAAATTACCACAGAAGGCAGCAGAAATAAAGCTCCTACTAGCACCAGAATCAAAGAGTACAGGGGCACAAGTTTGGTTTACTAGGAATATACCTAACACAACGTTGAGGTCCACCCTAGCCTCTTCCCTGGTCATAGTAAATGCCTGCCTTTGGCTTTTTGTCCCTCCTTCTCTTTCTTGACCCCTTTTTTTGCCCCGGAACTCTCACCCTTGGCTTCTTCCAGTCTCTAGTCAGATGCTTTGACTCACCACAGTTATAACACCTCACCACTCCACAATCCCTTGCTATGTGGCCCTCCTTCCCACACTTAAAGCAGAGGTTTGATCCCCACTTACATTCTCCTACATGATCCTTCCCGCACTTCTTGCTTGCCTTCTCCCCCATACCCTCTGTTGACGCCTTTCGATCATCCACCCTCACCCTTTTACCACCAACTACAAAACCTCCACTATTGTACTGTTTCCCATTCCCGTTCTTGTCGTTGTTCAACTTCTTCTTCATATCCACTACTACCACCCCTCTCGCTCATCATATAGTCTCCCTGCCAGATCAACCACCGACCTAAACGTACCTGGTCGAGTGGCGATCATGTGTCTGTGGATATCCGATGGCAAACCTTGGATCTACCTCTTGATCTTTCTTGACACGGGTGTCATCTGCTCTGGCACTAGACTCGCCATCTCATTGAGTGTCGTTGTATACTGATGGTGTGTCATGGTTCCCGTCTCTAACTGTAGAAACTCTCTCTCAATCTTATCCAATTCCCAATGAGGACAAAATTCCTCAATAACTAACCTTTTCAGTTCCGACCATCTCCTTCTACTAATGCCCTGTTACCCTCAGCCTGGACTATGTTATCCCACCAACACAAGGCTGTATCCACAAACGAGTGAACAACAAACTTCAGCTTCTGATCATCCCTCCACTCGCTGATATCCAACACAGCCTCCATTTCTCTCACCCATCGGTGAGCAACAGCAACATTCCCATTTCCCTCTAAAGTCGGGGGCTTGCATATCTGAAATACCCCATAGTTGCACCCCTTTGTAGTTTCCTGCATAGCTTCCTCCTCCTTATCATCACTAGAAAGAACCATCTCAGTATCTGGTTGCTCTCGTTCCCCTAAACCTCCCTCTTCACCCCCTCTTCTAGCAGTAGTCTTCTTCTCCTTCTTCTATTTTCTTTCGTTTTCCCTTATGGCTCTAATAGCCTCAGTCACCACAGAAGACAGAATTGTCTGCATGACATGATGAACCTCATCAATGATAGCCTCCTTCACTAAGGCCTTCAGATTAGCACTCTCATCCCCACCTTCATGGTTAGGAAAGCTCGGGCTCCTCATGTGATGTTTCAGTAGTCTTAGCCTTGCTCCTAGTGACACGCGGCCTAGCACCACATCCACCACGACCTCCACCTCGAGAAGCCTTTGAAGACCTTCCACCAGCGACCTCCTAAGTACTATAAGATCCAAACACCAACATGATTATTCAAGGTAATAGCTCAGATTATGTCAAGTATAGTAAAGCCTAATTACAGTGGCTAGTTATGATTAGCCACTTACTTTACTCTTCATTCCCAAGCATTTCCTATCCTGACTACATTAGCGTCCAAATCTACTAAGAGCACATAATTCACATAGCATGTGCACATAATTCCTTTTTCCATTAATTTACATAAAACATTTACCTGCAGTCATGTAGCTACTAGGACTGACATTCCTGTCCCTTTCGTCCCATTCTCAGTTTAAGTTTTGGTTTTGAAAGAGTTTTTATCCAATTCTCTTAAACATCTGCTCTGATACCAACTTGTAAGGCCCCGTTCCCGGGACGCTCACAGCTGGAAATACATAGAGTAAAATATTTAAAACATAACATTCGCAGAAGAAAACATAATTTTTCATAAAAAAACTAAACTTGTGTCAAAATATCATGTCATTTTCTTTACGCTTCAAAATTGTATTAATACAATAACATTGCCAAAAACATGGGTGCCAGCCTTGAACTATCCCAGTAGCTTCTAGGTCCATGCCTACACCTCCTCAGCATCATCAATTACATGCCAATTATTATGCATACAAAGTCAGCGACGCTGAGTAAGTTTAAGTTTTTATAATAAAATACTTTACTTTTGCTTAAACATTTCTTTTCCTATACATGAGCATACATCATATATTCATCTTGATAATATTCATTTATTATCTTTAATCATCGTTCATCCTTTCGTTTTTTCATCATTATCTTTCACTATAATGGATCAATGCCATGTGCTAAACCCCAACATTGTGCACGAAGCTGGTACTGTACCGAGGCTTATAAATAAACCCCCATACATTGTGCAATAAGTTGACTACAGTACCGGGTAAAACAACAAGGATCCCGTATCGTTTGGTCAATCTCAAGGATTGGACCCTGTGTGCATCCTCATGGGTTAGCTAAACTGCACAAAGTTAAGATAACAACCCCTCAATGAGTTGTGAACCTCCATTCGTTTGCATGCAAGACTTTCATTCATTCATTACATTCCACTTTTTGTTATCGTTATCTTTCATTTTCTTTACATAATAGTTTACTTATAGTAACACATATCATACCAAGTAAAGTCATGTCGTATAACATAATCATTTTGAAAACGTTTAAATCGTAAGATAACATAACACATATCACAACAGATCATGCGAGAACTTAAGCCATGCAACAACATAATCTCGCACGAAAACCCTCTTTCGCGCGAGAACCTTACAACAGTCAACCCCGCACATCAAATCAAATCAGTCGCACGAGAACCTACTTATCGCGCGAGAACTTATCAGATTTGGAATCCATGGTAGCTTAAAATATCTATTTTGCGCGAGAACTTACGAATTTCCCGCCCAAATCAAACTTATCGTGTCTAAGGCTGGAATATCATACACTATACCATGGACAACACCGTTACAAGCATAAACTAACATTTTAGTATGCATAATAGCCCCAAAACGTAAAAACTTGCATAAAAAGGGGCTAGAAACTCACCTCTTGAAGATCTAACACAAACACGACCTTCCCGAGAGCCTTCTCGAACGAAAACTACACATTCACGCGTTACATTCATCAATAATTTTTTCTTAGTACATAACATGAGTTACTACACGAGTTACATACCTTAAACACTTCAATTCTTCACTTTCTCTCTCTACACAACCGTTTTCTCTCTCTATCAGCAGCACTTTTCGCGTGATTACGGGGTAAAACGGGTGTTCTCAGCTATACACAGTTCAAACTTTTTGCTTGGGGTTCTCGCGCGAGAACTTCTTCCTTATTTTATTGAAATTTTCGGAGCGTTACAATCTAAAGTTGTAACTATCTAAAGTTGTAACTATCAATGCATTGCGTTCCACTAATGATAGGCAATTGCGAATGTTCCTACTTTATTCCACCGATTGGTGTGAATTACGTGTTCAAAAAGACATGTTTGGACTTTTAACACCTGAATTGAAACAAATCCTTAAATAAATTAAAATGTGTTAAAAACGTTTAATATTATTTAATATACGAGTTTAGTGGTGAAATGTTTCATGTTTCATGTTTCTTTCCACTATTTAACCAAAGTGTTGCCTTAGTTATTGCATACTTTTTAATCAAATTATAAACCAGAAGAGACTTTATAAGCTATCACGAACACTCAAACACCCACATACTTAAAGCAATTAGTTTGGTACATTTTAAGGCTAGGTGGCTCTACGTGGGCAATACTATTTGTATTGCCATTGTAACCCGTGAAGGAAATGAGTTTTGTGGAATATTTGAAATTCGTTTTAAATGAAGCATGTTAAACATGGGCCTTAAATTTTTGTCTTCTACTCAATCTTAACATTTTATTATTTCAATCGTGGCTTGTTCAATTATTTCCTTTCGAATTGTATTCGTTTTGAATGTATTGTCTTTTATTGTAAATATGTGAATGAAATCCGTAAAATTTACTCTATATAATGATTATTGCTTAACAAAAGAAAAAAGCTTTAATAAAATTGACAAATTATCACATTTCTTGTAATTTTTATTTGATATTGACATATTGTGACCAGGTAGCGTACAAATGGGGTTTAAATTTTTATTTGAGGTTTATTTGATATTAAGACCTTTAACAGCCAAGTTTATTTGTAGTTTTTCTATTTTTCTTATTTCATATTTGATATTTATATGGCATAGTTTTTTCAATTTGTATTTGAAACATTCTTAATAAAATTTTAATAGAAGTATTATAGGTTATTAAAAAATAATTAATAAGAAGAATAAGAAAGAGTATAAGCGGTTGATTAAGAAAATATAGTGAGTTGATTGGAAAAAAAATGTAAAAAGGTAATAATGATTTGATTAAAAAAGTTAAAAGAAAGTATCATATACGATATATATTAAACGATAACCGTAAAAGAAACATCTGTTTATGAAAGGAGAAAATTAAAATTAAAATATACATATATTCAATTAGCAAGTTTAAAACGATATAAAGTTTATAAATAAGTTACTCAAGTAAAAGCTCCACAAAATTGTCAGTGTGTGGTTTTATCACAACATGTTTAAAACATATATTAAAAAACATAACAGATGTAATATATTTCCGTCATGTTGGAAATCTTTATACAACAGAATAAATTGGGCATTTTTCATATAACATTCAATTTATGGTATATTGGCTACAAAATAACCAAACCCGTATCTAACTATTGTCTTCCTCCCGTACTTTTGTACCCATTGGCGGCACCGATGGTGGTTCCTTATCCGTCATAACTGGAACCACCATCTCAGTATCAGCAGTTGCCGCCTCCGCTGCCTCTCGAAACTTCTTGTAGATATCACTACGGTAGAACTTTCGTGTACGGATCACCAAGATGAAAGAAATAAAGCATGCAAATAACGTTGCACCGGTTATAATAAGGAAAGACATTTTGTAACAGTCTACTCCCATACATGTTAAGTCTTCGTGTTCTTTCCGTGTAGTTCCTCTTGCGGCCATTTGTTTTAGGGCCTCCTTGTCGTATAGCCGCCCCGCCACCACCACGTTGAGGATGTAAGCCCCGAGTGGGCTCGCGCCACCGCCCAAATTGTATAGAGTCGAGTAGTATTTCAACCCGAATATTTCAGATATGATTGCGAATATTAGTGGCCACTGGGCCCCGAAGCAAAATCCCATTATGACCGATGACACGTAGAGCCCGTTAGGCACCCCGAATGCGATCAACAAATGACCCGCACACGAGATACAAAGGACTATCGTAAGCATCAACGGGCGTGGAAATTTGTACTTGGATAGCAAGAGCTCTGAAAGAAAACCCGATGCGACCCGACCCATGTAATTCCAGATACTTACCAAGGTCACAAAAGTGGTGATGCTAGTACTCGGGTACCCGAGTGACCGCCCGATCTGGTTAAGATTATCGATCGCCGTCAGCGTCCCACCGACGCCGAAAGTGGTGGTTGTGAATAAGATCAACATGTCAATACTAAACACAGCTTGTAGTATAGTGTAGTCTTCCCCTCTTTTGGGTGGGGAAAACACAGTTTTCCAACAAGAAACTTCCTTCTCTGGCTCGGGGCCCGATGCTGCAAAAGTAGTTATCGGGGCCTCAACGGTTATATTAACTGGAAAATGATTTACGCCTCTTTCTTCCTCTTCCATTGCTTAAATTCTTCTCGAAAAACGATCGCCATTGGTGCAAAGAGTAAGATTACAACGACAGTCGTCGTTGCAGCATACTCGACTTGCGAAAACGAAAGCTTATTTTGACATATAATCACAACCATCAGAAACCCGGCTAGCCCTAATGAAATATACAAAAACCTATAGAACGTCTTGAGCTCGTTCGGTTGTCGAACCACTTTCATAACCCGAACGATTCGTAGAAACACGATTGACACCGCGGCCGGAAGCCACCCAATAAACAAGATAAGTGACCTGGTGTCATACCCATAAAACCCATGATACAATTGCGTGATAATTGCACCACTCAACCCCACAAACCCCTTCAAAAGCCCCAAAACCACCCCGCGGCTCTCGGGGAAGTTCTTAACACAAGTAACCAACGCCCCCGTATTCGCAAACGTTTGCGAATTCGCCCCAATGCAAATGTACAAACACATTTGCCACACCGGCGGCTTCGCTATTTTTCCAGTGACCGCCATCCAGATCATGAAGTAGCCCGAGAAGTTCATCACGGCCCCGAGAAGAAGCACCACCCACGGCGGACACACCTCGTTAATCAAACCGGAGATGATCCCGACATTCCCACCCAAATCTTTAAACGTACTGAGGAGATTAAGGGTGCTTTGATCATACCCGAGGGCGTGTTTAATGTCGCCAGAGTACAACGCAAACATGTAGGTCGCTCCAGCGACCGACATGATCAGCAACGAGGCGAACACCATGAACCACCGCCCGGTGAACACATGTAGGCTCAAACCACCCATTTCTTTCATCCGACCACCACCAGAAGATTGAGCCATGATCAGGTGTACTTAGGCTTGTTGACTATTATTATTATTTCAATGGATATATAACAAGGTATTATGGGACTTATGTATGTGAATGATAAAAGGCGTTATGTCACGTCTATTTATTGCTGTAGGGAATTGTTGGATGACATTAAAGTTCATGTGCTTGCTCGGAAGTAGAGAGGTATCGAAGATGAACTCAAATTAATGGTAATAGTGGACATTGATATTGATACATATAATGTGTCCAATTATTGAGGGAGATTCTAAAAATATCTTATACCAGTATTGTCCTTTTGTCTATGCTATTTGGTTATATGTCCCTTGAATTAACCTCATTAAAGAAAATAATCATCACATGCCTAAATCAAAATTTTCTGCTAAATATTCACTTTTTCACAAATGGAGAAAAAAGGAATATGTGTAATGAGCTATATAAGACGTAGGTAAATGTTTAAATAAAAAAGTTTTCTAAACTAAAAGGTGTAAAAAGGTAACGTTTTAACATAAATTTTGTTTGAAAACGAGTCAGTTATATGTATTTGTGCTTACTTTTTATGTATGATTTGAGTTGATATATTGTTGAATGTATATTTTGTTCAAAAATAAGTCGGGTTATATAGAATTTGGTTTGATTAGACAGTATAAGTTTGAGTTCATCTACGTTCGACGTAAATTTTGTTCGGAAACAAATTGGTTTAATGATAATCCATACGTTTTCGTTTACTAAATACAGATGTGCGTCTAGCAGAATTGGTTTGTACGTGATTCTGAGTTGGCTGATGACAGGGTTCGATCCACTTGTGATATTTTTTGTTTTCTCTTTTTTTTTTCCTTTTAACCTTCCATATATTTTTTCTAATAAATTACATTTATAATATTCTTATACCGTAACGTATTTTCCTGAAAACCGCATCTTTAAAATTCTTACACCGTAACCTACAGGCGTAGTTGTGTTTTCTATCTACGTTTCATTTTACATAACAGATCAGCCTCAAATTTATATGTTCACTTTAATCCTACCATTACGCTGTAACGCGTGAGTTTTAATAGTACCGTATCGCAGTAACGCGGTAACTCTGCTATTAGTTATATTTTAAAAACGCAAGTTATCAAAACGAGGTAAGGCATGGTGGTGTGTTGTTCTTAGCGCTACACGATTGGCCAGGGTAAAAGAGTTCGATCCACGCTCCTATTTTGTTTCTTTCACCCTTTTTTGTTTTTTCTTAAGGAACCCACACTCCAAGGAAAGAGGCCCCCTTTTTGTTAGTTTTACATTTGTTTACTTTATTTTCAACTAATTATAAAAACTTTACAATTTGAATACTCTCACTTTTTAAAATCACGTTATATTTTCATTTTGGTTAAAATGAAAAAGAAATATTATTTTTCTAATTTATACTCAAAAATTAAGTACGCTCTTTTTAAAATCAATGTTGAACATTAACTTAACTTTTTTAAATTTTGTATTATTTATTATTTTCTTATTGTCCAAATATACCGTGACAATGTATATTAACCGGCCAGGGATATAATGTCTTTGTGTGTGTATATATGTATTTATATTTAGTTGAAGACATGGCTCGGTATGTTTATTTTATCTAAGTTAATTTTTATCAAAAACGAAGCCACTAAAAACCAGTTTTATTTTAAAAATTTTTTTACAACAACGTGATTTTTTAAACTCGCTAAGTTTATGTTTGTAAATGCAAAACGTTTTAAATTCAATATGGTAAGACCACTTGGTTATCTTATATTAATTGTTCCCAGTTTCCACTATACTTTTAAATATTCTCGTTGAATTTAATTCTCTTGAAAAGAACAACACATTTGGATATTATATTATACTTTATAAAAATTAGATTTTAATTATCCAAACAACTAACTATTAATCAATATTAATCGTAACTAACAATTTGATCAATATTAATCTTAACTATCGATTTTGTTACTAATTACATTTTCAGTATAATTGTTAGTTAACTAGATTAGTTTCTAACGACATGACACATGACATTTCTCGTGATGTGACATGTAACATTACGTATTAATGATTAAAAAAAATAAAAATATCCTTCAATTTGTGCATCTCTTTGTCTCCACCATACTCAACTAGTAACAAAAACGTTACTTTCAATAAATTCAAAAAATGATCTTTTTATAAAAAAAATAGTAATATAATTATATTTTTAAATATAATTATGTTATACGTCATGCCACGTGATACGATATAAAATATTAATGGAGTTAATAAATAGTTAAACTGTTAGTGTTATTAGTAACAACATCGAATGCTATGATTAATGATGGTAAAATTATTAGTTGTTATAATATTAGCCAATAATCAATAGTTGGATGTCGTTCAAAAAGAAAGTCAATACTTGGATTATTAAAATCTAATTTTTCTATATTTTAAAATCATAGATCAACTCAAAGGTTTAAAGCTTTACGCAAGTAGTTTATGCATAAAGTCTAAAATTTCATTTTAAACTTAAAAAACATACATTTTGGCATTATAGGTATTCAAGTTAGCTATACTTACCCTTTATAACTTATATTTATTTTTTTTGTTTCACTCATTCGCTATTTTTTTGTGTCATAACTTGTAAAATATATTGTTTTATAAAATTTTAAATATTTACTGCGACGTGTTATTTTTATAAGAAATGACAATTTATAATAAACTTTAAGTGTTGTGGTTCATAGGTGTAGTGCTTCTTCCCAAGTGTTGCCTATTAGTTTTAGTCGATTAGGATTGAACTGTAATACTGAATCTAGAATTGAAACATAGCATGTGAGGCTGCATTAGTTGAAGATACACAAGAAAAGGAATTATTCTATTTTCAAACTTTACCTTTGTCAAGCATATTTTTTTTTTCTTTGTTTTTGATCACGAGTCGTGTGTATTTCTCGTAAGACTAACTAATAAACAAAAACAATCGCATCATATCTCTAATAGGAAAATGTCTCATTTTCATTAAGTTGTCAGAATTACTCATAATAAGATATTTGCTACATTTGAAAATATCTATCAATAAATTTTTGGTTTCGATGTGAATTTCATTTAAATCAAAGTTGTGCGTTTGAGAGTGCAAGTCATTAAAACACAAACTCATAAGCTGTCAAACCTATTTCAAAATTTTGATATTTTTATAGTTTCTTTTTCTTTACATCTTATAACTTTTAAAATATAACATTTTATAAAATCTAAATTTGTGCATGCGTATTTTTATTAGCTTTTTTTTCCTTTCGACTTGTATACTTTATCAACGTTCCGACATTAGTTTTTTAAAGGCTTTGTTTTTAGCATAAAGTTTCGAATATATAAAAAACCTCACCACAACGCAAGTTTGTGACAATTTCATTTTCTAATACAAGATTTCGAACTTTTTCAACAATATTCAGCTTCTTGTTGTTCTAATATAAAGTTACTAGTTTAGAAACCATGTATTACATGAGTGGAATAATTTTTATTTTTTAAATAATTAGTTGTTATAGAATTTTATATTTTTCAATCATTGATAAAACAGGAAATAAAAAATATATAAGAAGTTATAAATTACTAATAATAAACATCAGAAAATTACAAAAGTTTATTGTAAGATATGATATAATTGAAATCTTATAATTTAGTAAGTCTTGATAAATTATTAGAAAAATAAAATTTACATTTTTTATAAGTAATTGTTTGATTTGTTTAACCTCTATTATTTAATATAAGAGAGATGCGGGAAAAAAAGTTTGGATTTCACTAAAAATTGTCACGGTGTAATCTTTAATAATACATGTACTATATAGTATAGATTAATTAAAAATAGTAAGTTGTGAAAAATAGTTGATATAAAAATTTAAACTAACTTTGTACATGATAAATCAATTTAAAGTTAAGTCATAGTTCTTATTGTTAACAAATTTGATAACTAAGTAATATTTATGGTAAGAATTAAATTTAGTTGAATAAATATTACCAACCTTGAATTTATATTTAAAAAAACGATGAATGAATTGGTAGAACACAAAACTTTTTAAAAGATTCAATGATATTCAATTTAGAGTATTTTGAAAACTTAAATAATTAGTATTTAGGGTAAAAAATAAATATGGAAATATTTAATTGAGTTGTTTTTGTAATCAAGATTTTAAGATGGAAAAGCAATTTTACGTGCTCTAGAATTTGAGCACATGTTCAATCAAAACGTTTATTTATTAGAGAGTGTAGATATGTTTCATATTTTTTAGAAAAAAGGTCTTTTGATTGGTCAAAAGCTTTTTTGGAAAATCGATTTAAAAACGGATATAAATATACAGATAACCTCAAAAGGAGAAATTGAAGAAAAGATGATTTATAAAAGCGGTTTATGGGAACCTGTGGTTTTTTTTTAAACTATTCAATATTCTAATCCACCTAGACCACCACCCTGACGCTGCATTTGCAAGTTTAATAAGCGAAAGAAAAAAAAAATGAAAGAAAATTAACAAGAGAAAAGATACAAAGAGAAAAAGAATTGAGTAGAGAAAAGAAATAAAGAAAAAAACCTATTATAATATCATGTTACAGAGTTCCAATGAAATAAAAAAATAAGGATTTTATTGGTTTCATTTATTTTCTTTTCATTTGATTTCATTTTGGAAGGAAAGTTAGAAGAAAAAATATTAAAAATTTTTCTTTTTTCTTTCTTTTCACTTACATCATCTAAAAAATACCTGGAAACACAAAGTTTTTTTTATTTTCTTTCATTTCCCTCGTTATAAAAAACTCAAGAAAACAATTTTTTTTACATTCCTACATTTCCTTTCATTTCTATTCTTAAAACAGACTCGAGAACACAATGTAAATCCTTACAATTGGTCTCCTCTTTAGACGGAGAAAGAAAAAAAAAGTCACAAATTTATTTTTTTAACTCAAAAAGCTCCTTCAATCTTTACCACGGGTCATAATTTCTTCTAATTACCTTCTAAATTTTTGTGTCATTTCCACAATAACTTAGTATTACATGTTTGTTGCTTCCAGTATTTCATGAGATTGAGATCGACGTTCAACAACATCGAGTTATGGTTCATAAAAAGCTAGTGATGCTGCCTCCCAAGGAGTTATATATAGTTTCAGGCTATAATAGTGGTGAGAAAGTGGCGGTGGAGGTAAAAATTGAAGAGAAGAAACCGGAGAGTGGATAGTGATCACCTAGCTTTCCCACCTGTGGTTCATAAAAAGAAACGACGAATTGAGAATGATGTTGACGGTGTCATTGAAATGGTCAAATGGAGAGTAGATCGAGGCATTAGCGTGGTGGCTAGTAGCGTTGCGACGATTTAAAGACCTAAATAAATACCTGATGGTTGCGGGGTAAAACAATTTAACATAGTAAATTCTTGGGCTCAGAATATTATTGTTCTATCATAGTCTCTTATTGTTAATGTACCTTAAATAAATACCTGATGCCATGAGAAAACAAAAATTTTTCACATTAGTGTCACCGCTATCACGCAACAACAATGGCAATTGCATCTTTTTTTCGTCATCACAACATGCAAATAGAATACTGCCACCAAAATTTGGTAGGCAAATATTGTAGTACCGAGTTCAACTTTAGTATTAAACACGGTTGGGCATCCACTCATTTTCCCTTATGCTTACATTAAAATCGATGGAAAGAAAAAGAAAAAAACTAAAAATCTACTCCAATCAAAATAGGACATATGTTTGACAGTCTAATTAGAGAAGGGAACTACTCATCATCATCTAACAAACAATTTATAGTTAATTAATACCATTCATCTAGATGCATTATCAAGTCCCAGACTCGCCATGCCCAGAAATGTTAGACATTTTCATTAAGCGACTTCAAACAGATTTTCAACCCCACAAAACAAATTAACAAACTTGAGGCGAGGCCCGTCATCATCAACGAATTATACTATCAAACTTTCAAATGGATATCGTAATCATCATCATGGGTCTTAACATTAAAAAATATCAGGGTTGACAATTACTGGCCTTGTATAAACCATTGAGCCCATAATCGAAGCAACTCTGAGATGAAAACATGATCATCATCATTGAGTCATGGTATCAGCTTCCAAATCATATAGCGTGGAAAATGAGTCTACGCTCATCATCATAGATTTCAATACTCACAAAAGTTACGGTTTACACAGACATTATATTGGGGGTGGGGGGAGGGGGGTGGGGGCTCTAAGATGAACCCATGTTCATCATCGTCAACATACGACATTATCATCCAAATTATGTCACATCTCAAATGAGTCCAAGCTTATCAAAGGAGCCTCCAACACTCAATCATTAGGGTTTACACTTATTTGCACCAAACAGTGCATTGATCCAAGATAAAAAATGGGGGCATGTTTGCGACAAGCCTAGGGTGGTCATCAAGGAGAAAAAAATCATTGTATACCTCATATTAAAGTCGAACCAAACAAAAAATAAACTAATCAGTACTTAAATTAACAATAGAAACAACATAAGAACCACAATCCAGGTTTAGAAGCATCTAGTCACCAAAGTTACCAACGTATCTTTAGGCTATACTCTGTTGACGTAGATAACAAATCTACATTGTCATCTAAATGAACGCACACTCATCGTCATGAAATCAACAACTAAAACAAACTAGCAACCAAAACTTCTCTTATAAAGACCATAACATCCTAAAATGAAAAACCCTAAAGGGTGATAGAGATAATCAGAGAGAAAGAGAGAAGCTTGCTGCAAATGTAGCATCGTAGACGCCTAATAATAATATAGTCTAATATGTCAAATGGTAAAAAACTTGATTGAATATTATCTATATGTTAGGTTACATTATATAGAGTTTACAATAAAACCCTAAAAACCTAACAGATCCGTGGGCTCAATCCTAATAATAATTATTATTAAACCCTAATAATAACATAGTCTCGATCTCGGTCACAATTTCGGCTAAAATTCCATAATCTTGCAATCTTCAATCCAAACCCTTAAATGCAATCCACAATATTAAATAATCATGTAATCCTACGAGGGGCATCCAATGCAGTAGTGCGATGGCGGCATAGAGCGGCGTAGCGGCAGACCGTTGTCCTGTAGGCGGCGTCAGAGGGCGGCAATGTGGCGGATCGTGGTTCAGCAGGCGGCGCGGTGGCGGACCGTAGTCTAGCAGGCAGTGCAGCAACGACAACATGATCATGTGGTCGATATCCCACTCGAAAAGGTAAAAAAGAAACTAGATGACTCCCGGTGACTATGTTCGTGCGGTGGCATGTCATACTAAAGGCCGCTGACCGTGACCAGGTGGCGTTCTTTGGTGGCAACGAATCGTGGTACGGCAAGAACAAACGAAAGAAAAGAAACAAGAAAGATGGGGTATGATGATGGGTTTTGGTGGGATGAAAAAAGATTGGGGTTACATGGCTTGAATCTAAAATCTATACGGATCTTTATTAGAACGAAAAAGATAAGAAAACTAAAAGCAAAGAGAATGGACCACCGGCGGCGGTGGCGGTGACGCCCTGTCCAGAGTTTGAACACAGTGTGACGGCTAAGGTTTGTATATTTGTGGTGGCATGACGGACCAGTAGAACATGGGCAAATTGTAGTTTGTCCTGGTCCAACTCACAGTTGATGAAGTGTTGAATGAACCTAGGATACATATAAAACTAATCCTTTGTGATATTGCTTCTTAAGTTGTTCAGCACAAACCTCGAGTAGTTGAATCTAAGACCTTTTACCAACCCATGGACTAGGCAACCCAAATCATATGGGATTTGATCCCATCCCCCTGACTTGTTGGATAGGCTGTGCAGGACGATGTGCAGCAAGAACTTTCAATTGTAGGAGAAATTAAATTTGTAGACCATAGATTTGCTCACATCTTTGCCATATCCCATCTGAGTATAGGTATCCTCCAACTCAGACTTGGTGAATTCAGTGGGGCACCTTCATCATGGAGCTCCAGATGCTCCCTGATGGTTTTCTCATGTATGGTGATCTCCTGCCCGCAGATCCTTGATCTGATGACCCTTTCATCGTTGACCATTTCACTTCGAACATTGGCCCAGAACTCAGCCAAATGGTTTGAGTAGATGGTGGGGTTAACAGTGAGGGCAGTGAAGTATGTTGATTGTGACAGAAATTAGACAATAGTGGCAATATTGGCATCCTTTGAAGAATCAAGGATGGCGACTTGGTTGTGTTGGGGATTCAAAGCCATTGTTCAGAAGGTACTATTTTATTGAAGGAATTTAAGAGTGAATGAAGAAGATAATGAAAATTTGGGGCTTTTGAAGTAATAAAGAAAGTAAAGAAAGAGAGTCGGAAATTTTAAATGGGGTTAAAAATCCAAACAGATAGGGTGAAAAGATGGGTGAAAGAACGGTGTGGGTTTCGGTTGGACATAGGTGGCAAGATAAACCATTTAAAATATTCTGACAATCATCAATAAAATCTTACTTTTTACAGGGTGGGACCCAAAGACTTCCGTTACACAGTAAAAGTTTCCTTCCGAGAGTAAGGATACTTTCGAGAGAAAACACTTGTGTTTCTCAATATTATCTTCCGAAGCCAATTTTTACATCCGAAGGCAAACCATGTCTTTAATGACAAATTTGCTTCCGAGAGTAAAATATTCTTCCGAGAAAAGAAGTTAGTAAGCTTCAGAAGTGGATTTGATCTATAATCAAATGTCCTTTCGAGGCTAAAAATTCTTCAAAAGATAATACCTATGCAGAGGAATTTGCCTTCAGAATATGAATAAAGATCTTTTTTGAGGGTAAATTTCTCTTCGTAAGCATTCTTACTTAGAAATTTTTAAAGAAAACCTTTTTGTAACAGGGCTTAGGTTGTAATAAGACAATATAGACAAGACACATTTTTAAAAGGTTTTCAAAAGAAAAAGGACTAGTCAATGTTAATCATCCTAATAGCTATGATTAAATATTTAAATCTTTGTTCATCAAAGGCTTTTATGAACAAGTTAGCATATTGTTCATTTGAATTGACTTTGACTAGCTTGATTAGATTATTCTTATGAATATCTTGAATGAAATGATACCTGATGTCAATGTGTTTTGTCTTGGAGTGCTTGACTGGATTTATATGATAGAAATAGCACTCTTGTTGTCTATGTGGATAAGCGTCTCCATGAAGTTGAAACCATAATCCAACATCTGATTCTGAATCCAAAGCAGTTGAGCATAGCAGCATGTAGCAGCAATATATTCAACTTCAGCAATTGATGTGGATACATATGATTGCTTCTTACATTACCAGGAGATGATCCTTCCACCAAGAAATTGACATCCTCTTAATGTGGATTTCTTATTGATATTGCAGCCACCATAATTACTGTCAGTGTAACCATAGAGGTTAAAATCCTTATTTTTAGGATACCAAAGACCCATTTTGGGAGCTCCTTTGAGGTGTCTAAGGATCCTTTTGGCAGCAATTAGGTGAGACACCTTTAGAGCAGCCTGATATCTTGCACAGATGCAAGTTGCAAACTTGACAATAGGTCTACTTGCAGTAAGATACATCATAGATCCAATAATTTCCTTGTACTGATGTTGATCAGTATCCTCCCCCTCGGAATCAGGACAAAGATTGTGATTTCTGGGCATAGGTGTCTCGGTTGGCTTATAATCTTTCACCTCAAATCTTTCTAATATGTCCTTGACATACTTAGATTGATTGATGAAGAACCCTTCTTCCATCTGCTTTACTTGAATACCAAGAAAGAAGTCCATCTTTCCCATGGAAATCATTTCAAACTTCTTCCTCATGATGCTTTCAAAGTCGTTGCACATTTGGTCATTTGAGGAACCAAATATGATGTCATCAACATAGACTTGTACAAGCAACATGTCATTCCCATACTTCTTTATGAACAATGTCTTGTCTATTATGCCTCTGGTATAGCCATTCTTGAGAAGAAACTGAGACAGTATCTCATACCACAGCCTAGGTGCCTGATGCAACCCATAAAGAGCTTTATCAAGTTTGCATAGATAGTTGAGGTGCTGTGGGTCTTCAAATCCAGGTGGCTGACACCATATACTTCTCTGTCGATATCCCCACATAGAAATGCACATTGACCTCTAGTTGATAGATTGTGAAGTTCTTGGATGCTACAAAAGCAAGAAAGATTCGCACAGCCTCAAGTCTTACAACAGGTGCAAAGACATCTTTGTAATCTATGCCTTCCTTCTGTGTGTATCCTTGAACAACAAGTCTTGCTTTGTTCTTGATGATCAAACCTCTATCATCTCTTTTGTTTCTGAACACCCTACTTAGTGCCAATGGGGACTTGGCCAGGTGGTAGTGGACACAAGTTCTATACCTTTTACCTCTTGAATTGAAGCAACTCCTCTTGCGTTGGTTCTATCCAGTTGTTTTCCTTGAGGGTTTCTTCCACCTTCTTTGGTTCCATTTGAGAGAGAAAGCATGAGTACAAGCAGACATTCCCATTGTGGGTCTGACTTCTTGTTTTCACACAGTCTGAGACATCCCCAATGATGTTTTTAGCTGGATGAGTGTTGTGTATCCTGAGCCTAAGAATCACATCTAGTTGCATAGACAGATCCAAGTTTGAGAAGTTTTGCTTAGGATTTTAAACACCATGACCAGCTGATATCTCATACTCATTCAATGAGGACTGATTCAATGAATGTGTGATAGCATCAATGGTATTTTGCTGAAAAGCAGCATCAACAGTTGCCGGTTCCTCCAGATCACTATCTTCATCAGCTTGGTGTTGAGTACTTGAGTTGTCAGTTGTTGAGTTATGAAGCTCAGTAGGCTGACAACTTGTTGAAGCTCCATTGTTTCCTGAGATATTCAAGCTTTCAGGACTTTCAGTTGAAGGAGCTTGATCTTCATTTATTCTTGGAGAACTTGGAATAGGTCTTGGTAACTCAAACATTTGATCTTCATAGGGGTCACATTGAGTTCCTGTTCCAGCTGAAACATTCTCACAAGATGGTTTAGAACAGTTTAGAAACAATTCCAAATTGAAGATATAATCATGACCATTGCCCTTAACACAAGGAGTGTGCTCATTGACAATAATGTTGGATGATTCCTCAAATTATTAATTTTTGATATTATACACTCTATATGCAATAGAGGTTAAGGAATATCCAATAAATATAGCATCATCCGACTTTTCAGCAAATTTTGCTAAATTATCCTTTGTGTTAAGTATGGTGCACCTGCTACCAAAGGACCTAAGAAAGCCAATGAACGGTGGCCTCTTGTTCCATAACTCATAAGGGGTCTTTCCATGGAGCTTAATAATGAGAACCCTGTTCTGCACAAAACATGCAGTACTAACTGCCTCTGCCCAGAAAGTTTGAGGTAGTTTTAAATCAACTAACATAGTTCTTGTAGCCTCAATAAGTGTCCTATTCCTCCTCTCAGCAACACCATTCCGTTGAGGAGTTCTAGGAGCACTATATTGTCTGGCAATCCCTTTTGAGTTATATAATGAGTCAAGAACATGATTCTTAAACTCAGTCCCTTGATCACTTCTAATGATTGTTACCTTGTTATCGATTTGATTTTCAATTTTAAGAATAAAAGATTTTAGAGTTTCAGTAGTTTTATCTTTAGTTCTTAAAAAGAAAACCCAAGTAAATCTTGTGAAATCATCAACAATCACAAGACAATATGATTTCCTTCCAATGCTCATTATACTTGTGGGACCAAAACGATCCATGTGCAATAAGTATAATGGGGTGTTGATGGAGTTAACCTCTTTGGATTTGTGAGAAACGTTTTGTTGCTTTTCTTTCAGGCAGGTAACACAATTATCTTTACAGATAAACTTCTTTTTGGGCACACCATATACCAAATTATTTTTAACAAATTTATTCATGGTTTTAAAATTAACATGGCACATTCTTTTATGCCAAAGAGTTGACTCATCACCATTTGCTTTGGACAGAAAGCATGATACTTCACCCAATGGGGAAGTAATGTTCATATCCAGCTTGTACATATCCCCTCCTCTAAGAGATCTAAGAAGCACCAATTCTTGAGGAATTATCATCCCGGGTTTTGAGGATGATGCACTCATGTTCTGTAAAAAGCATTTGGTGCTTTTGATCATAGAATTGAGAAACACTTAAGAGATTTTGTTCAAGCTGTTTGACAAAGTTTACTTTGTCAAATTTTAACTTACCATTGGATACACTACCTCTACCAGAAATGTATCCTCCAGCTTCACCTCCAAACTGAACAAGACCTCCATCAAAGTGTTCAAAATTTTGCAGGAGAGATCTATTTCCTGTCATGTGCTTGGATCATCCAATATCCATAATCCAAACATTTCCATTCTTGTCATATAGATGTCCCTATACATAAGGCGAAATGATTAGTTGCTATTAGAAACCCAAGCCTTGTTGGTCTTGGGCTCTTCCAATATAGATGATATAATTGAACCAAAATGTATGCATGGGGGTTTATATATGGTTTGTGAAGAAGAGGATTGGGCTATAGCATCTTTTTTGATCTTCCATTACATCCTATGGTTGATCAGTGTTGATGAGCCTAAAGAGGCTTGTGCAGCATAACTTGCTTCCGAGGCTTCTATCTTCTCGGGAGAAGTTGTCACCACCTTTTCTTCCGAAGCAGTCTTCTTCTCGAAAGGTTTCAAAGGATTCTTTTTGTTCCTTTGTTTTTTCTTTGGCTTGTCTTCCTAAGCTATTTTCCTTTCGAAAGAAAGAGTTTCTTCCGAAAGCAACTTGGCTTCGGAAACAAGCTTTCCTTTACTTAACACTTGGACCATATGGTAAGGTCCAAATATGAAAGCATCCTTGACTCCTCTTTTTTTAACATTAGATACATAATGTATGCTTGTTGGATTGTAGTAACAATATTTAGCCATGTGGTTATGCAGACACAGATTATGCATTCGATGTTAATTTTGATGGGGCATGTTGACTATTGTTTCTTGCACTTCTTTTCTTCTTCAACAGCCTACCCCTTCAATTTTTGGTCCTTCATCTGGATAAGAGTGCTGGTACTACACTCTTTCCCTGAATCAGGATTTCCAACCACTTGAAATCCAACTGATATGAATACACCCTTTTACCTTTGGTCTATCTTCAACTTAGTCTCACCCAGCTTCTTGGTAGTTTTTCGTGCCGCCCTGATTTTGTTCTTTTTGGCTTTAGTAGTTAAGGGTTGATCATCAGCTATGGGGATGAGGTTTTCTACCTTATCCTTCCCTGTGGTGGTTCCCATTATTGGATCATTCTTCTGCTCTTTAGGTAATGGGTCAACAGTTGGAATCTCTTGCTCATCAGTACCATATCTTGGCTGTCTAATAGACACAAAGGAGTGTGGTGGAGCAATTTCATTGGTTCCCAACCCACTTTTGTTTTGATAACACACCTTTGAGTGGGAGGCCGATGCAATGATGATGTTAAAGTTATGCTCTACAATGGCATACTTCTTCGCTTTAGCCTCAGTTATAACTAGCTGGGCTTGAGCCTCAGTCAACTTGAAGATTAAATCTTTTATTTGAGCCCTGTAGTTTGAATGTTCATGTTTTAAAGACGACACAGTTTTCTCTAACTCTTTTATTTTGAGTTTGTAGTTAGATTCTTCTCTTTTAAAATCAGATTTTAGTATATTTAAACTCAATATCAAATTTTATTTCCATGTTATAGTCCTGATACAACTTAACCTTAGCACTACAGGCAGGAGTACAGAGATGCTCATATACCTTAGTGTCTTAGTTCCAGCCATGAGAGCTTGAGCAGGAGTGACATCTTGCACCATGAAGGTCTAATAAACTTCTTGAGCAACAGCTGCAGTCTGTTGTTCAGTGGGTTTGGCTACAGTCTTTAGGGTAGCAGGATGTTGGAAGGCTTGAGTTGTTCCAGGATTGGATCTAGGAGCTTTGCATACCCTTGTAAAGTGACCAAGCTGGTTGCAGTTGTGACACTTGGCCTTTGTCTTGTCAAACCCAAATTTGCTGTTGGTTAGGTTCTGAGGGAACTGCCTTCCAGTTCTTTTGAAGAACTTTTTTGCTCTGTAGGTCATGAGAGCCATTTGTTGGACAATGTCCATGTATTCTACATCATTTGGGCTGAAACACTCCAGATCATCAAAACAGAATTGAGAATCTCTAGACTACTCATTCCTTGAAACAAAAGCACAACTATCCTGGAAAGGATTTTGTTAAGCCTGTTGAGACCTGGGTGTCTCAGGGAATGTGATGTATGGCCCAGAGGAAGATGATGGCTGTTGGGGGTAGTTCAGGGACAATAGGGGTTGGGGAGTTCTTAAACCTTCAGCAACATGTAGAGCATTGCTATCAGGAAGGTTTAAGGGTCAGTTCATCTGATGGCTTTTCTGAGTTTCCATCTCCATACGGTATCCATCAAGGATTCCATATAGTTTAGCCATAGTGAGAGTGTTGAGATTCTCAGTTCTCTTGATTTAAACACAATAGAAAGTCAACTCATTAGGAAGTGCACTCATAAACTTTCTTACTATGTCTCTCTTCTCAATAACTACTCCCATAGACTGAAGAGAGGTGATCAAGTCCATGTATCTGAAGTATTGTTGGCTCAAGGCTCACCAACAATATATGTGATTGGCTCAGGCTCACCAACAATATATGTGAAGTTCTCAAACTTCTGCTTCAGCACATATTTCTTGGACTCCTTGGATTCAGCAGAACCAGAGTATATCAGCTTCAAAGCCTCAAAGAGTTCTTTGGCAGACTCGCATTGCTTAAAGCCTACCATTATAGAGTTTTGTATAGCCATTAGCAAAATAGTCATGGCTTTGCAGTCAATGTCCATCTTCTTGAAGTCTTCATCAGAGTAGTCTTCAACGGCCTTCTTAATCATGGCACCATTACCAGCTGGGGATTCCACCTTTGGTTGGTATGGACTATGAGTAACAGATCTCCACATATGGCTGTCTTGATACTTGATAAAGCCTTCAATATGTTTGCACCAGGTTCTAAAGTCATCAGGAGTGATGATAGGAGCCTTAGTCATGGTTCCCATCTCAGACTCAGAAAATTTCTGGTTAAGAGCCATTTGAGTGAAGTGAGTGAGTAGAAGAAAACAAGGGTTATTTGGGATGGTAAGATCTCACAATCAAGAGCCTGGAAAGCTCTGATACCAATTGCAGGATCGGTGTTTGTCTCACGACACAATATATTCTCACAAACTCACTTAATATCACTCGGGTTGATGAAGCAGAATCTCTACTAAGTTCACAAGTAATATGATAAGTTAATGAAAGCACAAGAACACAAGAATGGTTTTTCAAGATACTTGTATATATTACTTCTCAACTCAGTATTACAAGAATCTTACAAGCATGGTTACTAAGTTACATGGAGAAACCATATATACTACTATCTACAGTCGGTTATACTTGGCAAACTAGCTGGAATTTACAACTAGACAAATACTACATTGCTAGAAGTAAAGTATCCATAAATTAAGTAATAATATCCTAGATTACGTAGTCATGACAGGTCCATGACTTACCTTTTGTCATCAACTAAGAATGGCAACTATACTAAGTTGAGAATGGTGAAACAGTGGATTAAAGTATGGTCAACTACATGGGCGTGGGAAAGCACCATGTAGTATATCACAGTTGCAGCGGGCTGTCAGACAGACCATACTTATGTCCACTGGTTCATAGTTGGTTCTTCCGAAGGTAAATGGCTTCGAAAGAATAAATTCTTCCGAGGTCATTGTTGGATCATATGAGGCTGGTGCAACCAAAACAATACTTAGAACAATTTTTTGTACAAGTTGAAGAAGTCTTCCGAAGACAAAATTACTCTTCCGCAGCTATGTCAAAGATCTTCCGAAGCATTGTTTGAAGAGCTTCCGGAGGAAAACTAAGTCCTCTGAGACTAAGTAGTTTTCCTTCCGAAGTATATGAAGATCTTTCTAAGGATAGAACAAAGTCTTTCGAGACCAAGCAGTTCTCCTTCCGAAGCATTCACACTTAGAAGATTCAAGACAAAGTTTTCCGAAGAATAAAGTCATCAACACCTATAGAAGACTCGGAAGAAGTTGTTTCTCCGAAGTATAAATGGCCTTGGAAGAATATTTTCCGAATCCATTAGCTTCGAAAAGAAATCAACTATGAACCAGTGGACATAAGTATGGTCTGTTGACAGACTCTAAGCACTACATGATGTTCCCATGACCATGTAGTTGACCATACTTTAATCCACTATTCACTTTCAACTTAGTACAAATACCATCTTTAGTGGTAAACAAAAGGTAAGTTCATGGACCTGTCATGGCTACCTTATCTAGGATATATTTTATCTTAGATACTTGAATTTAGCAATGTAGTATTGTGACCTCTCGTGTATTTGTTAAGTAGTCATTATTAATCCGTTATTTCTTATAAGGATTCGTTTTGTTATTAATACAATTCCAAGGTTTCGTTTGTAAATTCTTGATGTAATTTAATGCGTGGATAATTAATATTGTCAATAATAATAATAATAAACATAAAAGAAAATATCAATATTAGTAATAATAATAAAATGATAAATAATACTAAGAAGGTGTTTAATCTTGATAATAAATGAAACACAAGTTTAAATTTGTAATAAACTTTGGCATTAAATAATAATATGTAAACTACAGGGACTAAAACAGTAATTTAGTTTAAACTAGAAATAAACTTTGGATTAAAAGGTGTAATATTAAAACCTCAGGGACCAAAGGTGTAAATTGTAAAACCCAACCCCAACACCCCGATTTTCCGGTGGGAGCTCCGGCCGAGCTCCGGCCACCCCCAATCGGTCGATATCCCGAATTTAACTCAATTAAACCACACCATTACAATCGCGCAACCGTTTCGAACTTGAACACGCACCTTAATTGCGTTTAGACGTCGGTTATGAACCCAATCGGTTTGAATAACCGAAGCTTTCAATCATAGAGCCGTTCGAACATTAAAACTCAATAATAATCAAATTAAATGTATCATAATCGAACGTTTAACAATCCTAAGCTTCTATCAATCTCAATTTCACCTGAAACTCACACGAACATCACATTCGATCATCCCCTTCATCGCGACCTGCAACATTAGTGTTCTTCAACCCTCGGTCATTATTAAGTGAAATTGATAAAGGGCTTTTAATCATCGAGACCAATAGAAGCTTTCTGTGCAACGAATTTGGTTATCATCATCATTTGCACATCGATTGATTATAGCTTCGGTCGCGGCCTGTTCTTCGTCTTCCTTATCATCAATTCGACTTAAACCGGGTAATTTAACCCACCTACATACTCGATTTTTCATGGGGAACAAAAGCCCCATGATCATTAGCGTTAACAGTAACGAATTATCTTCAATTTGGTTCAAATCGTTCTAGGGTTCATATGGTTTGGGGGTTTTCTTTGTATTTGTGAATTAAAACCCATTCCTAACAGGCATAGGGCGCCCCAGCCTAATGGTAACACATCACTTCCTATCCTTGAGGTCCCGGGTTCGAACCCGGGCACCCCCCATTTTTTGTAAAACTCGTTTTTTAACCTATTTAAGTCCAGAAAATTTATAAAAAAATTATAAAAATCATTTTTAATGACTAAAAATTATTTTTAGTTACCCCAATATTTTCTGTAATTTTAATATATTTTTTTAATAAAACATATGACAAAAAAAAAATCATTTCTAGTTATTAGCTATAAAATGGACTTTAAAATGATAGTTTAAATAAATTATTATTGATCCAAACGTTACCCTTAAATTATTGATTAAATCATGATTATTTTAAATAATTATAAAAGTTTATTTAAACTTTACTAGTTATTATAGATGATTTACATTTATTTCTTTATATTAAAATACTTAAATAGTATATTTATTTCTTTTTCATTGAATCCAAAATATAAGCGGACCCTTTGTTAAATTATTTATTTGTCAAAAACCCCAAACTCCACTTGAAACCCTAGTTCACGTTAATCGTTAATCTTGTTGTTAAACTTAATCTTGGAATATATACATTTAGGTATCTTGTAAAAGAAATCGTTGGAGCACCGTTTAATTTTTTGTTATCATCTTATATATATATAATGTGAGTTTTCCATGCCCCTTTTTACTTTATTTCACACTTTTGGGGTGAAACATGTTAACTTTATGAACTTGCACTTGTAAACATCTTGATACTTGTAAATGCACGAGCAATTCATCTATAACTTTGTCATGGTTATTTGTAATATTGTGAGCTTTATATGATGAATATTATATGTTGACAATCATTAACTATTGCTAGCCTGGCGACGTCATAGATCTATGGGCCTGACAAGCCTATTTGGTGCTAAAGCCGAGGTTATTGCCGGCTCCTAGTGTCGTATTCTTGAGCACTATGGGAACCAAGTACACTTAGCTAATCGTTAAACTTGTAAATGATATTCTTGGTCAAGGTTTGATTGTAGCTATATGTTATCTATAAACTTGCTTATTTCGTAACCATTGACATGAATTGCTACTTATAAACTTTTATATATATATATATATATATATATATATATATATATATATATGCTTAACCCATGGAAACTCACCAACTTTTAAAGTTGACCCTTTTATTTTTAACATGTTTCAGGAAATGCACAAGGTTGATGATTATCTTTTGAAGCATGCTTACACCTAGGATTTGGACCTAGGAAAAATAAATAAAATAACTTGAGACTTGAAAGTTGAACTTTGTTTATTTTTGTTTGTTGAGACATTTGGTTGTAATGTTTATTTCAACTTATGAATTTTTATATTTACAATTTATGGTAGTGTTATGTGGCTGTGAACAATCTTAACCCTCACATCTCGACGTTTCCGCCGTTAAGGTTGGGGTGTGACAGATTGGTATCAGAGCCCATAACTATAGGGATTTAGGTTATTAGAAATGGTGACCTAGACTATAGTTGATGCATGAACCTCATAAGAAAAATCTTTATGATCTTGTAATATATCTTGTTGCATGCTACATAATGCTACTTGTTAAGGAGGGCCTCTTGATGTGCAACTTGATGCCTTTAGTTAGGATTGCCTTATAATTGAGAAACTTGGTTGCCTTGTCCTCTCTAAAACTTATTCTTAATCCTTTATTCTCTCGACGATGAAATATCTTAAACTTATTCTCGACGACACGTGGGAACGTAAGCTTTATATCAAAAGGTTCAAATCTTAGACTTTATGACTAATCTATGAAAATCTCATCAAGGTTTTAATTCCATGAACCTAAAGAAATATTGTGTGACACATAGACACCTGTATTCTGGATTTCCTGGCAAAAAGCCTTCGGGCTAAGGTAAGCATTTCGCATAAATCCCGTGGGACTAGTTATGCTTACCTGGGGATTTCTGGGATGAGTGATAAACTATGGTCAATATACACAAGTTTCTAAGGCAATTGGAGTTAACTCACCTTGACGTGTCAACGTTTCCAAATGGTAATGCGTACCAAATGGAATCATTCCATGTGTGTTTTACAAGTCTTGAAAAATCTTTGTTGATTTACTATCTTCTACCTCCAAATTTCTGTGACTAACTTATTTTATATCCAGCATGTCTCGTCATCATGGAAAGCGTGGTAGCTCCGACCGCAAATTAGCCGCCATGATTGCCCGTCAAATGGCTGCCGTCATTCCGACCATGGTTGCCGAACTGAGTAGCACCTTGATGACCAACGCTAGTAACAACACTAATGGCAATGGGCAAGGAGAGAATAGTGCAAATCAAGGAAGAAACAACCAACCCTGCACGTTTAAGCACTTCAACTCGTGCAAACCCACTAGCTTTAGTGGGAAGGAAGGAGCCACTGGACTTCTCGAGTGGTTTGAAAGCATGGAGAACACCTTCATCAACTGTGAGTGTCCCGAGGCACTCAAAGTCCGTTATGCCACAAGTGTTCTTCAACAAAGAGCACTTACGTGGTGGAATAGTGAGAAGAGGAATCGTGGTGCTGATGCTGTGTTGGCACTCACTTGGGAAGAATTCAAGAACATTGCCATCCAAAAGTTCTGCCCGAGAAGTGAGTTGCAAAAGCTGGAGGAGGAGTTTTGGAATCTCAAGCAAGATGGTGGAGATCATTTGGCCTATTCAACTAGGCATCACGAGTTGAGCATCCTGTTGCCTCACATGGTTGACACTGTTCCTAGGAACATTGAGAAGTTCATCAAGGGGGTGCCACCTCAAATCCAAGATGCCGTGGTGGGAAGTAGACCCACAACTTTGGAAGATGCCATTACCATCACCGCTCAACTCACTGAAAACCATATTCGAGCGGGCACCTTGTCTGTCAAAGGGGCTAAAAAGACTGAAAAGGCGGTCCCTGAAGCAGCTAAGGAGAATAAGAATGAACCGTCTTACAACAACAAGAAACGCAAGTTCACACCGGCGCGTAATTTCGCTGTGGCTACACCCAAGGTACCTCAAAGACAACCCGCTCCTGGTACACAAGCACCTGCTGCTAGAACCTATGCTGGTCCTCTACCATTGTGCAATGTCTGTAAGTATCATCATGCGGGTAATACCCCGTGCCGTATCTGTACACTGTGTGGTAAGTATGGACACTTGGTGGCTACTTGTCACCGTGCACCAAACAATGCTGCGTTAGTTGCTAATCGTGCTTGCTACAACTGTGGGGAACCTGGTCATTTTCGCCCACAATGCCCTCGTCTTGCGGGTAACGTACCACAAGCTCGAGGACGTGCCTTCAACATCAATGCAAACCAAGCACAAGCTAACAACGATGTGGTGAACGGTATGTCAAATCCAACCCCAACTTTATGATCCAAGTTCTTTTGTTGCTTTACCTGTATCGTTAAACGTCTTTAAAAACTGAACAGGTATGTTCCTTATTAATAATTCTTATGTCTACGTTCTGTTTGACTCTGGAGCCGATAAGAGTTTTGTCTCGATAGAATTTGAGCCTATACTTGCTAAGCCACATACGAAACTAGAAAGACCTCTTACTGTCGAAGTCGCCGATGGAGAACCCATCACCGTTGATGTCGTTATTCGTGATTGCATTTTGAGCCTAAACGAGCATGATTTCTTTATCGACCTTATTCCTATGAAACTTGGAAGCTTTGACGTTATCATTGGCATGGATTGGCTAGCCAAACATCATGCTGAAATTATTTGTTTCGAGAAATGCATTCGAATTCCTTTGCCTTCGGGGGATACATTGAAAGTATTCGGCGAAAAATCATCCAAAGGACTCAAACTCATGTCATGTACTCAAGCCCGAAAATGTCTAAGCAAGAATTACATGGCTTTCTTGGCTTACGTGGTCAACACGAAAGTCAAAGGGAATGATCTTAAGGATGTCCCGATTGTACGAGACTTTCCTGAAGTGTTTCCCGATGACCTTAGCGGTTTACCTCCCGTGCGTGAAGTCGAGTTTAAGATCGATTTAATTCCGGGAGCAAACCCTGTGGCTAAATCACCATATCGACTTGCACCGTCAGAATTGCAAGAGCTGGCTAGTCAACTTCAAGAACTGTCCGACAAGGGCTTTATCCGACCTAGCTCATCGCCTTGGGGTGCACCTATTCTGTTCGTGAAGAAGAAAGATGGATCATTTCGTATGTGCATCGATTATCGTGAGCTTAACAAACTTACCATCAAGAACCGCTACCCTCTTCCTCGCATCGATGATCTTTTTGACCAACTTCAAGGAGCTGCTATTTTCTCAAAGATTGACTTACGTTCTGGCTATCATCAATTACGAGTTCATGATGATGATATCCCAAAAACTGCGTTCCGTACCCGATATGGACACTATGAGTTCATGGTGATGCCCTTTGGTTTAACGAATGCTCCTGCTGTCTTTATGGATCTCATGAATCGAGTATGCAAGCCGTATCTAGACAAGTTCGTGATTGTCTTTATTGACGACATACTTATCTACTCCAAGTCCAAAACCGATCACGAACATCACCTGCGACAAGTTCTTGAGCTATTGAAGAAAGAACAACTATACGCAAAGTTCTCAAAGTGCGAATTTTGGCTTGAGGAGGTCCAATTTCTAGGACACGTGGTGAATAGTCAAGGAATTCACGTTGACCCTGCAAAGGTGGAAGCTGTGAAAAATTGGTGTGTTCCCACAACTCCAACCGAGGTTCGTTCTTTCCTTGGTCTTGCTGGGTATTATCGACGTTTCATTGCCAACTTCTCTCGAATCGCGAAACCGCTTACTTCCTTGACCCAAAAGAATAAACCATTCGAATGGGGGTCTGAACAAGAGGGAGCCTTTGAATCCTTAAAGCACAAGTTGTGTAATGCTCCTATATTGACCCTTCCCGATGGGAACGATGATTTCACCGTATATTGTGATGCATCTAAACAAGGCCTTGGTTGTGTTCTCATGCAACGAGGAAAGGTCATAGCATATGCATCGAGACAATTGAAGGTCCATGAGGTGAATTATACGACACATGATCTTGAACTTGGTGCTGTGGTTTTTGCCTTAAAGATTTGGAGGCATTACCTTTATGGGACGCAATGTATAGTCTACACCGATCACAAAAGCCTACAACACGTCTTCAATCAAAAGGATCTCAACATGAGACAACGACGTTGGGTTGAGTTGATTAGTGATTATGATTGTGACATTCGTTACCATCCTGGAAAGGCAAATGTCGTAGCCGATGCACTAAGTCGTAAGATTCATAATAAGATGATCTCGTTTCAAGAAATTCGCGATCGACGACAATGGTTTGATATCTTGGGAGAATTTGATACTGAGATTCGTCTGGATGTTAATGAGACTACGGTGCTGCTACAAAATTTGAGGATTGAGAATGACATCGAGACTTGTATCATGGAGGCTCAACAAGCGGTTCAAGAAGGAGGAAAAATGGGAGAGGAATTGGAGTACAATCTTCGAGCTCAACTAGAAACGAAACCCAATGGGTTGATGTATTTCTTGAATCGAATTTGGGTTCCAAACCGTGATAATCTTCGTACCTTTATCATGAATGAAGCTCATCAAACTCGTTACTCAATTCATCCTGGTTCCGATAAGATGTATATGGATCTGCGTGGTCAATACTGGTGGCCTGGAATGAAGAAAGACATAGCAACTTACGTAGCTAAGTGTCTTACGTGTACAAAGGTTAAAGCTGAACATCAACGTCCTAGTGGATTGCTTGAACAACCCGAGATTCCCATGTGGAAATGGGAACACATATCCATGGACTTCATAACCAAACTACCTCGCACCTCTCGTGGTCATGATAGCATATGGGTGATTGTTGACCGATTGACCAAGTCGGCACATTTCATACCCATACGTGACACTTACAAAACGTCAAGGTTAGCTCGTATATACATTGATGAGATTGTGAGTCGTCATGGCGTACCTTTGCATATCATATCCGACCGCGACGCTCGTTTCACTTCGCACTTTTGGTCGTCTATGCAAGAACTTTTGGGTACACAACTGGATTTAAGCACGGCTTACCATCCTCAAACGGACGGTCAAACCGAGCGAACTATTCAAACCCTAGAGGATTTGCTACGTCTTTGTGTCCTTGACTTTGGTGGTGACTGGGATACGCATTTACCTCTCGCGGAATTTTCATATAATAATAGTTACCACTCGAGTATCAAAATGGCACCTTTTGAAGCACTCTATGGTCGTAAATGTCGTTCCCCGATCTGCTGGACTGACATTGGTGAAAATTTCATCACTGGTCCTGAGCTCATACAAGAAACAACCGATAAAGTTTCCATGATTCGTAAGAACCTTGAAGTGGCTAGAAGTCGACAAAAAAGTTATGCCGATAAACGACGCAAGCCGTTGGAATTTCAAGTTGGGGACATGGTTCTTCTTAAAGTCTCACCATGGAAGGGAGTCGTTCGTTTTGGGAAGAAGGGTAAATTAGCTCCACGATTTGTAGGACCTTTCAAGATCCTGAAAAGGATTGGGAAAGTGGCTTATAAACTGGAACTACCTTCCGATCTTAGCGGGGTACATCCTGTTTTCCATGTCTCAAATTTGAGAAAATGTTTGGCTGATGAAAGTCTGTATGTCCCATTAGATGACATCCAGATCGACGAGTCATTACATTTTGTTGAGAAACCCGTGAAGTCATGGACCGTATTATGAAGAAGACTAGGACCACTACTACCCCAATCGTCAAGGTTCGTTGGGAGAATAAGCGTGGACCTGAGTTTACTTGGGAGCGTGAGGAGCATATGAAGAAGAAATACCCGTATTTGTTCGTTTAGTTCATTCTTAATTTCGGGACGAAATTTCTTAAAGTTGGGGAGACTGTGACCTCTCGTGTATTTGTTAAGTAGTCATTATTAATCCCGTTATTTCTTATAAGGATTCGTTTTGTTATTAATACAATTCCAAGGTTTCGTTTGTAATTCTTGATGTAATTTAATGCGTGGATAATTAATATTGTCAATAATAATAATAATAAACATAAAAGAAAATATCAATATTAGTAATAATAATAAAATGATAAATAATACTAAGAAGGTGTTTAATCTTGATAATAAATGAAAACAAACAAGTTTAAATTTGTAATTAAACTTCTGGCATAAATTAATAATATGTAAACTACAGGGACTAAAACAGTAATTTAGTTTAAACTAGAAATAAAACTTTGGATTAAAAGGTGTAATATTAAAACCTCAGGGACCAAAGGTGTAAATTGTAAAACCCAACCCCAAACACCCCGATTTTTCGGTGGGAGCTCCGGCCGAGCTCCGGCCACCCCCAATCGGTCGATATACCCGAATTTAACTCAATTAAACCACACCATTACAATCGCGCAACCGTTTCGAACTTGAACACGCACCTTAATTGCGTTTAGACGTCGGTTATGAACCCAATGGTTTGAATAACCGAAGCTTTCAATCATAGAGCCGTTCGAACATTAAAACTCAATAATAATCAAATTAAATGTATCATAATCGAACGTTTAACAAATCCTAAGCTTCTATCAATCTCAATTTCACCTGAAACTCACACGAACATCACATTCGATCATCCCCTTCATCGCGACCTGCAACATTAGTGTTCTTCAACCCTCGGTCATTATTAAGTGAAATTGATAAAGGGCTTTTAATCATCGAGACCAATAGAAGCTTTCTGTGCAACGAATTTGGTTATCATCATCATTTGCACATCGATTGATTATAGCTTCGGTCGCGGCCTGTTCTTCGTCTTCCTTATCATCAATTCGACTTAAACCGGGTAATTTAACCCACCTACATACTCGATTTTTCATGGGGAACAAAAGCCCCATGATCATTAGCGTTAACAGTAACGAATTAATCTTCAATTTGGTTCAAATCGTTCTAGGGTTCATATGGTTTGGGGGTTTCTTTGTATTTGTGAATTAAAACCCATTTCCTAACAGGCATAGGCGCCCCAGCCTAATGGTAACACATCACTTCCTATCCTTGAGGTCCCGGGTTCGAACCCGGGCACCCCCCATTTTTTGTAAAACTCGTTTTTTTAACCTATTTAAGTCCAGAAAATTTATAAAAAAATTATAAAAATCATTTTTAATGACTAAAAATTATTTTTAGTTACCCCAATATTTTCTGTAATTTTAATATATTTTTTTAATAAAACAATATGACAAAAAAAAAAAATCATTTCTAGTTATTAGCTATAAAATGGACTTTAAAATGATAGTTTAAACCAATAAATTATTATTGATCCAAACGTTACCCTTAAATTATTGATTAAATCATGATTATTTTAAATAATTATAAAAGTTTATTTAAACTTTACTAGTTATTATAGATGATTTACATTTATTTCTTTATATTAAAATACTTAAATAGTATATTTATTTCTTTTTCATTGAATCCAAAATATAAGCGGACCCTTTGTTAAAATTATTTATTTGTCAAAAACCCCAAACTCCACTTGAAACCCTAGTTCACGTTTAATCGTTAATCTTGTTGTTAAACTTAATCTTGGAATATATACATTTAGGTATCTTGTAAAAGAAATCGTTGGAACGCCGTTTAATTTTTTGTTATCATCTTATATATATATAAGGTGAGTTTTCCATGCCCCTTTTTACTTTATTTCACACTTTTGGGGTGAAACATGTTAACTTTATGAACTTGCACTTGTAAACATCTTGATACTTGTAAATGCACGAGCAATTCATCTATAAACTTTGTCATGGTTATTTGTAATATTGTGAGCTTTATATGATGAATATTATATGTTGACAATCATTAACTATTGCTAGCCTGGCGACGTCATAGATCTATGGGCCTGACAAGCCTATTTGGTGCTAAAGCCGAGGTTATTGCCGGCTCCTAGTGTCGTATTCTTGAGCACTATGGGAACCAAGTACACTTAGCTAATCGTTAAACTTGTAAATGATATTCTTGGTCAAGGTTTGATTGTAGCTATATGTTATCTATAAATTGCTTATTTCGTAACCATTGACATGAATTGCTACTTATAAACTTTTATATATATATATAATATATATATATATATATATATATATATATATATATGTATGCTTAACCCATGGAAACTCACCAACTTTTAAAGTTGACCATTTTATTTTTAACATGTTTCAGGAAATGCACAAGGTTGATGATTATCTTTTGAAGCATGCTTACACCTAGGATTTGGACCTAGGAAAAATAAATAAAATAACTTGAGACTTGAAAGTTGAACTTTGTTTATTTTTGTTTGTTGAGACATTTGGTTGTAATGTTTATTTCAACTTATGAATTTTTATATTTACAATTTATGGTAGTGTTATGTGGCTGTGAACAATCTTAACCCTCACATCTCGACGTTTTCGCCGTTAAGGTTGGGGTGTGACAGTATTTGTCTAGTTGTAGATTCTAGCTGGTTTTCCAATTATAACCGGCTGTAGGTAGTAGTATATATAGTTTCTCATTATAACTTAAGTAGACATGCTTGTAAGAGTCTTGTAATACTGAGTTGAGAAGTGATATAGACAAGTATCTTGAAAACCATTCTTGTGTTCATCAACTTATTATATTATCATCAACTTAGTTAGAGATTCTGCTTCATCACCCGAGTGATATCTTGTGAGTTCATGAGAGAAAACTTGTGTTAAAGTGTCAAAACCGATCCTGCAATTGGTATCAGAGCTTCTTAGGCTGTTGATTATGAGATCTAACCATCCCAAATCACCCTCGTTTCCTTATAATTACTCACTTCACTCGAATTGCTCTTATCCAAAAATCCACTGAGTCTGAGATGGGAACCATGACCAAGGCTCCTATCATCACCCTTGATGATTTCAGAACATGGTGTAAACGTATTGAAGGCTTCATTAAGTATCAAGACAGTCGCATGTGGAGATCTGTCACTCATGGTCCTTACAAGCCAATGGTGGTGGCCCCGGCTGGTAATGGTGCCATGATTGAGAAAGATGTTGAAGACTACTCTGATGAAGACTTCAAGAGGATGGACATCGAAGACAAAGCTATGACTGTGTTGCTCACTGCCATACCAAACTCCATATTGGTAGGCTTTCAGCAATGCGAGTCTGCAAAAGAACTTTTTGATGTTATGAAGCTGATGTACTCTGGTTCCGAAGAATCAAAAGAAAACAAGAAGGACATGCTAACGCAGAAGCTTGAGAACTTTACTTATGTTGTTGGTGAGACCTTGAGCCAAAAATACTTCATGTATATGGACTTGATTACATCTCTCCAGGCTATGGGAGTGGTGCTTGAGAAAAGAGACATAGTCCGAAAATTCATGAGTGCACTTCCTCATGAATGGACTTTCTACTGCGTCTCCATTAAAAGGACTAAAAATCTCAACACTCTCACTATGGCTGAACTGTACAGAATCCTTGATGGATACTGTATGGAAACGGAGACTCAAAAGAGCCACCAGATGAACAGACCCTCAAATCCAGCTATCAGCAACGCTCTGCATGTTGCTGAAGGATCAAGAACTCCCCAGCCTCAGTTGTACCTGAATTATCCTCAGCAGCCATCAACTTCTTCTGGGCCATATATCACTTTCCTTGAGACCCCCAGGTCTCAACAAGTTCAACATACTCCCTTCCAGGAAAGTTGTGCTTTTGTTTCAGGAAATGAACACTCTGGATATTTTCAATTTTGCTTTGATGATCTAGAGTGCTTTAGCCCAGATGATGTTGAGTATATGGACATTGTCCAACAAATGGCTCTTTTAACCTATAGGACGAAGAAATTCTTTAAAAGAACCAGAAGGCAGTTTCCCAAAAACCCAACAAACAGCAAATTCGGGTTTTATAAAAGCAAGGCCAAGTGTTACAACTGTAACCAGCTCAGTCACTTTGCTAGGGAATGTAAAGCACCAAGATCTAACCCTGGAGCTGCTCAAGCCTTTCAACATCTTGCTACCTCAAAGGCTACAACCAAACCTACTGAGCCACAAACTGCAGCTGTTGCTCAAGAGGTAATATCCAACCGTATCCTCTTTAAAACATGAACATACCAACTATAGGAATTAGATAAGATCTAATATCCAAGTTAACTGAAGCTCAAGCCCAGCTAGTAATAGCTGAGGCTAAAGCACAGAAGTATGCTATTCAAGAGCATAACTTCAATACCATTATTGCATCAGCCTCCCACTCCAAGGTCTGCTACCAAAACAAATGTGGGTTGGGATCCAATGAAATTGCTCCACCACACTCTCTTGTGTCTGTTAGACAACCAAGATATGGTACTGATGAGTAAGAGGTTCCAACTGCTGACCCACTACCTAGTGAGTAGAAGCATGATGCAACAACGGTAACCACCACAGGAAAATATAAGGTAGAAAACCTCATCTCCATCGCTGATCAACTGTTGACCGCCAAAGCAAGGAAGAACAAGATCCAGGCAGCAAGAAAAACTGCCAAGAAGGTGGCTGAGATCAAGATGAAAATAGACCCAAAACAAAAGGGTGTATTCATCTCAGTCGGTTTCCAAGTGGTTGGAAACTCTGATTCAGGAAAGGAAGGTAATACCAGGGCTCTTGTCCAGCTGAAGAATCAGAAGTTAAAGGGGAAGGCTGATGAAAAAGAAAAGAAGTGCAAGAAACAATAGCCCTCATGCCCCATCAAGAATAACATTGAGTGCATAATCAGTGGTCTGCACAACCACATGGCCAAAGATTGTTACTACAATCCTGCAAGCACACATTATGCAACCAATGTTAAGAAAGAAGGAGTTAAGGAAGGTTTCACATTTAGAGCTTACGATATGGTCCAAGTGTCAAGGAAAGGAAAACTTGTTTCCAAAGCCAAGTTGCTTTTGGAAGAAACTCATTCTTTCGAAAGGAAAATGGCTTCGGAAGACAAGCCAAAGAACAAACATAGGAATAAAAGGAATCCTTTGAAATCTTTCGAGAAGAAGACTTCTTCGAAAGAAAAGGTGGTGAAGATCTCTTCCGAGAAGAAAGAAGCCTAGGAAGAATGTCATGCTGCTCAAGCCTCTTCAGGCTCTTCCACACTGATCAAACACAGGAAGGAATGGAAGATTAGAAAGGATGATGCAGCACAAGCCTCTTCTTCAAAAACCATAGTTGAACCCATATGCATATACTTTGGTTCAATTATGTTACCTACATTGGAAGAACCCAAGACCAACAAGGCTTGGGTTTCCAATAGTAACTAAACATTTCACCTTATGTGCAGGAACATCCACGAGATAAGAATGGAAATGTCTGGATTGTGAACAGTGGATGCTCCAGGCACATGACAGGGAACAGATCTCTTCTACAAAAATTTGAACATTTTTTTGGAGGTCCTGTTCAGTTTGGAGGTGAAGCCGGAGGATACATTTCTGGTAGAGGTAGTGTATCCAATGTAAGTTAAATATTGACAAAGTAAACTTTGTCAAACAGCTTGAACACAATTTGTTAAGTGTTTCTCAATTCTGTGATCAAAAGCACCAAATGCTTTTCACAGAACATGAGTGCATTATCCTTAAACCCAAGATGACAATTCCTCAGGAATTGGTGCTTCTTAGATTTCCCAGGAAAAGAGATATGTACAAGCTGGACATGAACAATGCTTCCCCACTAGGTGAAGTATCATGCTTTCTTTCCAAAGCAAATGATGATGAGTCCACTCTTTGGCATAAAAGAATATTCCATGTTAATTTTAAAACCATGAATAAGCTGGTTAAAAATAATTTGGTACATGGTGTGCCCAAAAAGGAATTTATTTGTAAAGAGAACTGTGTTGCTTGCCTGAAAGGAAAGCAACACAAGGTTTCTCACAAATCCAAAGAGATCAACTCTATCACCACCCCATTACACTTATTGCACATGGATCTTTTTGGTCCCACAAGTATAATGAGCATTGGAAGGAAATCATACTATCTTGTGATTATTGATGATTTTAATAGGTTTATATGGGTATTCTTCTTAAGAACTAAAGATGAAACTGCTGAAACATTAAAATCTTTCATTCTTAAAATTAAAAATCTAAAGGATCACAAGGTAAAAATCATCAGAAGTTATCAAGGTACTGAGTTTAAGAATCAAGATCTTGACTCATTCTGTAACTCAAAAGGGATTGCCAGACAATATAATGCTCCCAGAACTCCTCAACAGAATGTTGTTGCTGAAAGGAAGAACAGGACACTTATTGAGGTTGCAAGAACTATGTTAGCTGATTCAAAGCTGCCTCTAACTTTCTGGGCAGAGGCAGTAAGCACTGCATGCTATGTGCAGAACAGGGTTCTCATTGTTAAGCCCCATGGAAAGACCTCTTATGAGTTATGGAACAAGAGGCCACCGTTCATTGGCTTTCTTAGGTCCTTTGGCAGCAGGTGTACCATACTTAACACAAAAGACAACTTAGCAAAATTTGCTGAAAAGTCGGATGATGCTATCTTTGTTGGATATTCCTCAACCTCTATTGCTTATAGAGTTTATAACAACAAAAATCAACAATTTGAGGAATCATCTAACATTGTTGTTAATAAGCACACTCCTTGTGTTAGGGGGATTGGCCCTGATCATATCTTTAATTTAGAATTGTTTCCAAACTATTCTAAATCATCTTTTGAGAATGTTTCAGCTAGAACAGGAATTCAAAGCAACTCCCATGAGGATCAACTCTTCGAGTTACCTAGACCTATTCAAAGTTCTCCAAGAGGAATTGATGAACAAGCTCCCACTGATGAAAGTCCTGAAAGTCTAAATATATCAGGAAATAATGGAGCTTCAAAAAGTTATCAGCCCTTTGAGCCTCAAAACTCCTCAACTGACAACTCCAACATTCTACACCAAGCTGATGAAGATAGTCATCAAGAGGTACAGGAAACTATTAATGCTGATTCTCAGCAAAATATCATTGATGTTGTCACACATTCATTCAATCAGTCCTCATTGAATGAGTGTGAGACAACAACTGGTCATGGTTTTCAAAATCCTGAGCAAAACTTCTCAAACTTGGATCTATCTATCCAGCTGAGAACATCAAAGGAGATGTCTTAGAAGGTGTGAGAACAAGAAGTTAGACACACAATGGGAATGTCTTCCTGTACTCATGCTTTCTCTCTCAAATAGAGCCAAAGAAGGTGGAAGAAGCCCTCAAGGACAACAATTGGGTTGAATCTATGCAAGAAGAATTGCTTCAATTCAAAAGGCAAAAGGTATGGAACTTGTGTCTATTGCCACCTGGCCAAGTCCCTATTAGCACCAAGTGGGTATTCAGAAATAAGAAAGACGATAAAGGTTTCATTATCAAGAATAAAGCACGACTTGTTGTTCAAGGATACACACAAGAGGAAGGAATAGATTACACTGATGTCTTTGCACCTGTTGCAAGACTTGAGGCTGTGAGAATCTTTCTTGCTTTTGCAGCATCCAAGAACTTCATTGTTTATCAACTTGATGTCAAATGTGCATTTTGGTTTGGGAATATTGATATAGGAGTCTATGTGTGTCAGCCACCTGGTTTTGAAGACTCACAACACCCAACTATGTGTGCAAACTGGATGAAGCTCTTAATGGGTTGCATCAAGCACTAAGGCTATGGTATGAGACCTTGTCTCAGTTTCTTCTAAAGAATGGCTACACCAGAGGCACCATAGACAAGACATTGTTTATCAAGAAGTCTGGGAAGGACATGTTGCTTTTACAAGTCTATGTTGATGACATCATGTTTGGTTCCTCAAACGACCAAATGTGCAAAGACTTCGAAAGCATCATGAGAAAGAAGTTTGAGAAGAGTTCCATGGGAAAATTGGACTTTTTCTTGGGAATTCAAATGAAGCAGATGGAAGAAGGGATCTTTATCAATCAATCTAAGTATGTCAAGGATATCTTAGAAAGATTTGATATGAAAGATTGTAAGCCAGCCAAGACACCCATACCCAGAAATCACAATCTTTGTCCTAATTCGGAGAGTGAGGATACTGATCAGCATCAGTATAGGGCAATTATTGGATCTCTGATGTATCTCACTGTAAGTAGACCTGATATCATGTTTGCTACCTGCATCTGTGCAAGATATCAGGCTGCTCCTAAGGTGTCCTACCTAATTGCTATCAAGAGAATTCTTAGATACCTTGAAGGAGCGCCCAAACTAGGACTCTGGTATCCTAAGAATAAGGATTTCAATATTTATGGATACACTGATAGTGATTATGGAGGCTGCAACGTCAACAAGAAATCCACATCTGGAGGATGTCAATTTCTTGGTGGAAGGATCATCTCCTGGCAATGCAAGAAGCAATCATGTGTCTCTACATCAACTGCTGAAGCTAAATACATTGCTACTACGAGCTGTAGTGTGGATTCAAAATCAGATGTTGGACTATGGTTTCAACTTCATGGAGACTCCCATCCATATAGACAACAATAGTGTTATTTCTATCATAGAAAATCCGATTAAGCACTCCAAGACAAAGCATATTGACATCAGGTATCATTTCATTAGAGATATTCATGAGAAAAATCTAATTAAAGTAGTCAAAGTTAATTCAAGTGAGCAATATGCTGATTTGTTCACAAAAGCTTTTGATGAATAAAGATTCAGATACATAATCTAGCTATTGGAATGATTAACATTGACTAGTTATTCTCTTCTGAAAACCTTTTTAAATTCATTGTCTGTGTTGTAAACATACAATCTAAGCCCTGTTACAAAAGGTTTTTTCTTCTTCAAAATTCTGAGTTTAAATTCTTCCGAAGAGAAATTTACCCTCGAAAAAAGTCTTTATTCATCTTCCTAAGGCAAATTCCTCAACTTGAATATTATCTTCCAAAGATTTTTCAGCCTCGGAAGAAGATTTGATCACAGATTAAACCTACTTCCGAAGCTTACTTATCTTTGTTCTCAAACAAGAATGTACTATCGGTAGCAAACTTGTCATTAAGGTATAGTTTGCTTTCGGAATCAAAAATAACTTCGGAAGACAACATTAGGAAAAACAAGTGTTTTCACTCAGAAGTAATTTTTATCTTAGGAAGAAAAACTCTTTCACTGTGTAACGGAAATCTTTGGGCCCCACTCTGTAAAAAGTAAGATTTTGAGATGATTGTCGGTATATTTTTAAAGGGTTTTATCTTACCGCCCCTGTCAAATCGAAACCTAAAAGGTCCTTTCACTTTATCGGTTTGGCTCGTTGTTCCCTTATTTAAACTTTCCGACTCTCTCTCTTTACCTTTTTACCACCTCTGAAGCCCCAAACTTCCACTACCTTCTTCACCCACTCTCAAATTTCTTCAATCCATCAGTACCTTTTCAAGCAATGGCTCTAAATCCCCAACACAATCAGGTCGCAATCCTTGATTCTTCTAAGGATGCTGACTTTGCCCCCATTATCGAATTTCTAATACAATCCACATACCTCACTACTCTCACTATAAACCCCACCATCTATTCTAACCAAATGGCTGAATTTTGGTCAAATGCTCAACGTGAAACTCTGAATGATGAAAGGGTAATCCGGTCGAGAATCTGCAGAAAAGAAATCATTATTGCTGAATCTACCATCAGGGAGCATCTGGAGCTTCATGATGAAGGCGCCTCCACTGAGTTCCCCAAATCTGAGTTGGAAGATACCTACACTCAGATGGGATATGTCGGTGATGTGCACAAGTCCACTGTTTACAAGTTTAATTTCTCTTACAACTGGAAATTCTTGTTGCACATTGTTCTACACCGCCTATCCAACAAAACAAGGGGATGGGATCAAATCCCATATGAGTTGGGCTACCTAGTCCATGGAATAGTAAAAGGCCTTCGCTTCAATTATTCAAGGTTTGTGTTGAACAATCTGCGAGGTAATCTTACCCGGGATTCATTTTTTATGTATCCCCGGTTTATTCAACATATTATAAACTGTGAGCTGGACCAGGACACACTACAATAAGGAGATATTCTATTAGTCACTCACATGAGGCCGGGCATCTTCAAGACCTTGAAGAAGGTGTCCACCAATTTCACAGGAAGATTCACTGATCTTCTCCCAGATATGCTTGAGCCAACGGCTCCTGGTGATATCCCTGCAAGCCCAGCAGGTGATCAACCCACACCAGACCTCCCATTAAAATGCCAGCTATTTCTTCCCACTAATACAAATTACATACACAAGACACTCCAAGCAAACCCCTGATCAATCTACTTTGATTGGTCAGGTCCCTCCTTTTCAAACCAAAAAGGCTCGAGTGGAACCTTGGGCTCCCACTCAGCCAGAGGTCCAACCATCCTCCACCATTAACCTCAATGTCAGTGTTGAGCCTCCTCAGTCTCAAACTGAAGAGCCCACAACCCAAGCTTTCAGCCTTTAAGGTGAGTCCCAACACTCCCCTGAGCTACTAAAAAGGGACAGCCACATCACTAGTTTAACTTCTATTGCAGATGAACCATTAGGTACTGACCAAGGTCCCAGGTCATTAGATTTAACCTCTTTATCCTTCACTGACCTATTAACCCGACCTGATGAAGATATTATGTTTCATTTGGGCTATGATGTTGATCTACCACACCACTTTCAAGATCAACTGAGCCCTGTGGAACCTCATCTATCTACCCAACATCAGATAAGCCAAACTGAGGTGAGTCCAACAGGTGTGGAGGTGACTCATGTAGACTCAGCTACCACTACTAAAAGTGTTTCATTAACCTCTCAGGAAAGTGGTGACATCAGTGAGACTAAGTCTACGACAACCTTGCCAATTAATGTTTCTGAAAAGGAAATCAATAGGGAAGGGTATCCAGGGCGCTAAGAAACCATTATTGGTGGTGATGATTAACATACTAGGTATGTTATCTCATCTCCCTATGATTCTTCAAAAGAAGATGAGAGTAGTCTGCAACTCACTATTAAAAACCTGACTTCTAAAGTCTCAAACCTTGAATCAAAGGTTAAGACTTTAGAGGACAGGTCTGCCACTAAGCAACTCGAGATTGAACATCTCAAGGCCAAACTAGCTGAGACACAGATTGAGAAGTCTGTTAGGCATGTACCTATTCAGGTTTCTTTAAGTTCTTCCTCCAGCTTATCTACTTCTCAAGATGATGCTACCAAAAAGGGGGAGAATGTATAGGAACAACACCATGAGGAACCCAGTCTTACCATTACAACTTCTCCTGATGCCCTATCTATCTTTTACCCCTAACAGTATCACCCTATAACAGTTTTTCCTCAACCAGCTCCCATTACTTTTCAAGTGGACCAAAGGATGCTCATAGATCTCCAGAGGTTTCTAACCATATTTCTGTTGAGCTCCTCCATTGAACAACCCTACCCTGATCCAGCTATCGCCTACTTTGGAGCTGAAGAGCTTCAAAGGTTGAATGCACCACCTACCTCTAAAAAGGAAGTTGGTCAACCTAAGGTCTCTACTGAACCTAAGATTAACTTCGAAGGGAATGTACAGACTGATGGCCCAGCAACTGATTTAGATGGGACAGGTGATGTAGACCCAGTTACTTCCGATGTAGAAATCCAAGCTGCCGAAGGAATAATTGGACTGTCTTCATTGTCCAGTGATCTTTTCATCTTAGAGGAAATTCTTGAGCTAGCATCTGAGATTAACAGTGAGGATTTCCTTACAACTCCTCTCTTACAAGTACCACTATCTCAAACACCCTCACTCCAACCTGAATCTTCTGAACCTGAACCTCCAAAGGCTGAATCTTCTTCTGATCCTAAGGGGAAAAGGAAGCTCACTACTGAGGAACTATTAGAGGAAGAAAGATTGGAGAAGCTAAAGAAAAACGGTAGACTTGATACTAGAAGGTGTTGGCTGCAAGTAGCAATGCAGCAGCAGCCGCCCAAGAAAGTCTAAACAATCAAAGGAGGGTGGAAATCATTGATAGGCTTATCAGCCTAAGAGTAGCCAATGAAGAAACTCCTCTACTCCCAACTGATGAACTTGTGAAAATAGAAAAGGCAACCCTGCTGCAAAAAGAATAGGAAGAAGTAGCAAGGTTGGCCAAAGAAGAGGAAAGAAGGAAGAAGAAGGAAGAAGCCAAAGAAAGGGAAAGGATGGAGAGAATAGCCTTTCTTTGCACCAGAGGCTATTCTCAAGAGGAGCTAGCACCTCATAAAGCTGACATGATCTTGTTTCTTTTTCACAAAGAGCAAGATTTAATCAACAAGGAGAGGAAGAAGGCTGCCAGGGAAAAGCTTAAAGAAAGAAAGAGGTAGAGGGAGAACTTGCTGCTGCCAAAAAGGAAGGAGACAAAGATTAGATGAAATCCTATCTCAGAGCTCATGGCTTCTCAGGCAGGCAGTGGGTCCCATGTCTATCAAGACCCTACAGCGACATGTCAGTGACATCAAGGCTGACATTCGCTTAGGAAGAAGGCAGGAGGTTGCTCAAACTACTAGTGTTCAGAGGATGGCACCCAAAATAGCACCCAAACCACTACCCAAAACACAACCTACACCTTCTCCCTTCCCCATCAAATCAGAACCTTTCACACCTGAACCCTCACCATCAATCTTACCTACACCCTCACCCACTGCTTCCCACCAACCACCACCACCACCAATCCTACAACCCAAAACATAACCAAAAACCCACTCAAAACCCAAACCATCCTCTGATCCATCAAAACCCCTGACCTTGGAAGAATTCAAGGAAATAAAGAAGAAGCTCATAAATTGCACAACACTAAGCGATATCTCTTGTGAGGAAGAGTCCATCCAGCTAACTTTCATTGATGCCTCTTCCAGTCCCCTCACAAGAAATGCATTCCTTGATCTTCCTAGAGGAACACTAGACCAAGCTCTTCAACTTCTTGCAACAAATTTAGATAATCTCAATGAAGCCGAGTAGAAGTTAAGAAGAATACTGGTGACTCTACTGGACATAGGAAAGGGGACAAACTATCAACAAAACCCCTCAATCCTAGGAAACAAATTGTCCATTGGAAGTTTGATGAAGATTTACACAGCTTTGTTGTAGAAAGGGAAAATATGAAGTTGACAGGTTTAACACTTCATCTCTGCTATATTCTAGCAGATTTGATCTTGCTGAGTTAGCGAAGAAGCCATTCTTAAATCCCTACAACTCTGAGATAGCTGCTCACATTAGAAATCACTTAAGCAGCCTTCATCTAGCCAAGCTCACAAAGAAGGCCAAGATTGAAGAAGAGTTGAAAAAGAGAGCACAGGATGCAGAAGAAGGCACAACCACAAAAGGTAGGACCTTTCTACAAATGGTTGAAGGCTCCACTTCAGATCCTATAGTTAGATGGGAATATGACTATCAATCCCATCAACTAACTCTCTTCAGAGGGATGCAGCAAAGAGTACACGTCATTCAGAGCAACAGACTGGATTTATTATCCACGAATGACCTATACAAGCTCTTCACTACCACATCAGGGAAAAACAAATAAATAGAAAGATATCTACTTTCCCTGGTGTTGGAAACCTTAAGGAGTAGAAGGAAGTGAAGTTTTGGTATCATCGGCCTAGGGGGAGTTTGTTGGATCATATGAGGCTGGTGCAACCAAAACAACACTTAGAACAATTTTGTGTACAAGTTGAAGAAGTCTTTCAAAGAAAAAACTACTCTTCCGCAGCTATGTCAAATATCTTCCAATGCATTGTTTGAAGAGATTCCGGAGGAAAACTAAGTCCTCTGAGACTAAGTAGTTTTCCTTCTGAAGTATATGAAGATCTTCCGAATGATAGAACAAAGTCTTTCGAGACCAAGCAGTTCTCCTTCCGAATTATTCACACTTAGAAGATTCAAGACAAAGTTTTCCGAAGAATAAAGTCATCAAGACCTGTAGAAGACTCGGAAGAAGTTGTTTCTTCCGAAGTATAAATGGCGTTGGAAGAACTTATTCTTTCGAATCCATTTAGCTTCGGAAGAATCAACTATGAACCAGTGGATATAAGTATGGCCTGTCGGACAGACTCTGAGACACTACATGGAGTTTTCCCATGACCATGTAGTTGACCATACTTTAATCCACTATTCACCTTTTCAACTTAGTACAAATACCATCTTTAGTTGGTAAACAAAAGGTAAGTCATGGACCTGTCATGGCTACCTTATCTAGGATATTATTTTATCTTAGATACTTTACTTCTAGCAATGTAGTATTTGTCTAGTTGTAGATTTCAGCAGGTTTTCCAAGTATAACCGGCTGTAGATAGTAGTATATATAGTTTATCATTGTAACTTAAGTAGACATGCTTGTAAGAGTCTTGTAATACTGAGTTGAGAAATAATATATACAAGTATCTTGAAAACCATTCTTGTGTTCATCAACTTATTATATTATCATCAACTTAGTTAGAGATTCTTCTTCATCACCTAAGTGATATCTTGTGAGTTCGTGAGAGAAAACTTGTGTTAAAGTGTCAAAACAGATCCTGCAGTCATTTTGGCTTCGGAAGAAACAACTTCTTCTGAACTTCTGCAAGTCTTCACGACTTTGTTCTTTGGAAGACTTTGTCTTTGGATCTTCTAAGTTGAATACTTCGGAAGGAGAACAGCTTGGTCTCGGAACTGAGTTCTTCCTTCGGAAGTTCTTCATACTTTGAGCTGCGGAAGATCTTTGATTTAGCTTTGAAAGAGCAGCCTTCTTTTCGAAAGACCACATCATTTAGCACTTCAAAATTCTTCTAAGTGTTGTTTTGGTCGCACCAGCATCATATGATCCAATAGTGTAACACCCGAAAAATTCAAAGAAAAGAAAAGTAAAGAAGAAAAGATAAATATCCAAAAGGTTAAGGGGTGAAGGTGTACAAAAAGTAAACTTACCCATAATGGGTTTCAAAAAGGTGGTAAGGCCACCCATGACCCTCTCTCTCATGCAAAATTTGGCTGGAAGCTTGGAAAAGAAAACCCCATCCGGTTTTAGAGAGAGAAAGCTCAAGTTCTTTGAAAGGTGAGATTTCCATAAGATTTCTTCTTGATTTTCCTGCTGGGTTCGGGCTTATGAACCTATTTTTAAGTGTTTTCTTGTGTTGATTGTTTGTTTTATGTGTTTAGGTGTTAGATATTCTTGTTAGCTCTCAGGTTGTGGTGTTTAAGTGAGTTCTAGATCCCCTCTTATACATGTTTTCTACTTGTTTTGGCGCTGATATGCATTATAACTGCTATTTTTCCTAACTAGCTATGAGTTTTATATGGTGTACGGTTGTGTTTGATATATGTTGGTTTTAACTGATTTCTACGATGTTATGATGATGTTTGTTATGCTTTAAGCTTGTAACATGTTAGATCTATGTTAAGTTCAGGCTAGAATGATGTTTGATATTGGAAAACCTCATAAGTTGCATTGTAGGTACTGAACAAGTGTCCGCTATGGATGATGGTCATCCGCTGTGGACATCGTGTTTCCACTGTGGACACTTAGAAAAATTTGTACGTCTGCTGTGGACGTGGGTTATCCGCTGTATAAGTTATTCATCCGCTGTGAACACTTAGGAGTTTTTCTCATCCACTATGGATCTTGGCTATCCGCTGTAGACTTAAGTTGTCCGCTGTGGATACTTAGTACTTTAAGCCGTTTGCTGTATAAGTTATTCATCCGCTGTGAACACTTAGGAATTTTTCTCATCCACTGTAGACTTAAGTTGTCCGCTATGGATACTTAGTACTTTAAGCCGTCCAATGTATAAGTTATTCATCCGCTGTGAACACTTAGGAGTTTTTATGAAATTTTAGGAATAGAGTTTAAGTGTTAAGAACTTATGTTTAATGTGTGTTTATGCTTGTCCTGTGTTTCTAATGTTTTATTTACCTTCTTACGGGCTGCTTGCTATGAATAATTATTACTGTTTCATGATATGTGTTTTTAAGGTAATAATATTATAAAAGTATTATTCCTAATAAGTGGACACAAAGGATTAAAAGAAGGACAGTGAAACAAAATAAATGTTACCCTAGGGCCCTAACAAAAGGTGAAAAGCCTTGCAAGCTTTTCCAATGGAGGTTCATGACTATATTGTCGTTAGCTCAACTGATGTGTGGCTGCTTCAGCCCAAGCAAGGTACATCTGGGGTCTAATCCTTGTGATTGACCAATAAAATAGTGGGATCCAAGTTCATGAGCAGGCTTCGTGCCTAGCAGTGTGTATCAACTATTGGGGGTTAGCTACCACTTATTAATGTGTACCGACAGGGGTTCAGCATGTGTTGCCAACCAATAATATAGGCTCTTGCTTTGTGCAAACCTAGACAATGAAAGTGAAAGATAATGAAAGAAAGAAAGATAAAGAATCTCTTAAGGATGGATTATGTATGATGATGAATGATCACCATCTGAAGTTTACCAAAGTATATTTTCTATATTATTAAACTAGGACTCACTCAAAAACGCTGACTTTTTATATGTATATCAGTTGGCAGGTAAGGATGTTGCTGAGGATGGCACGACCGAAGCTACTTGGTGAATGGAGACTGGCATCCATTTATGCAATTATGATATTTTTGTCTTGTAATGCAACTAAATATTCTTTTGTAACTCTAACAACGATGTATTATTTGGCAAAAGTAATCATTAATGCAAGAAATAGTTTTTGGTTAAATTATTCCGCTGCGATTGTTTTCTTATAATAATGTGATTTAAGGCATTTTTAATAATGAATGATGCTATGAATGTCCAACTGTGGGGTCTCCAGGAACGGGGCCTTACAATTTGGTATCAGAGCCAAAGTTTAAGAGAATTGGGTAAATTGTTTTCAAAACCTAAACTTAAACTGAGAATGGGACCAAATGGAAGGATGCCAGCCCAAGTAGCAACATGCCATCAGGTAGATTTTTCATAAAGTTAACTAGTATTACGTGCGTGTGCTATTTGAATTATGTGCTCTTAGTAGATTTGAATACTGATGTAGTCAGGACAGGAAATGCTTGGGGGATGAAGAGTAAAGTAAGTGACTAATCACAATTGGCCACTGTAATTAGGGACTTACTATACTTGACATAATCTGAGCTATTACCTTTAATGAACTTCTTAGCGTTTGAATCTTATAGGAGGTAGATCTTATGGCGGTAGGAAATCTGGGAAGGCGACCCGAGGCAGTGCTCGTGGCGGGCGTACTACTGGCCTACGTGTCACCCGGAGCAAAGCTAAGGCTCCTGAGGACACGGATATTCATAGCCACCAAGAGGGTGAAGGATCAGCCACCCCCAAGTCTACGGTAAAGAAAGCTATTGCTGACGAAGTCTACAACATCATGCAAAACGTGTTACCTTTAGTGGTGATCGAGGTGTTTAGGGCTGTAAAGGATGGTGAAAAGACCAAGGATGCGGGGGAGAAGGAGAAAGTTGATGAAGAGTCATCTAGTCCCAGGGTGGTAATTCATGATGACGATAGCGAGGAGGAGAGGGAGGCCGCTAAGGGGTGCACCTATGGGGTGTTTTAGAGGTGCAAACCCCCAACCTTTGACGACAACGGCAATGCCACGATTGCTCACCGTTGGGTTCGAGAGATGGAGGCAGTCCTGGACATCAGTGAGTGCCGGGAGGATCAAAAGGTAAAGTTTGCCTCCCATTCTTTCATGGACTCGGCATTATGCTGGTGGGACAACATTGTCCAAGCCAAGGGGAAACAGTTTGTTGCAAGGATGAGGTGGTCGGATTTGAAGGAACTGGTACTGGAGGAGTATCGTCCACATCGGGAGTTGGAAAAAATTGAGAAGGAGTTCTTACATTTAGAGGCTGGAAACATGACTCATCAAGAGTACACCTCCAAGTTCAATGAGCTCGCAAGACTTGTGCTTGATCTAGCAACTCCAGAGTCCAAGAAGATTAAGAGGTACATGCAGGGTTTGCCCGTGGATATCAGGAGGAACATGATAGCTGCTAGACTGAGCACTTTTAGGTTTGCAGTAGATTTGGCCGGAAGGTTGTATGATGAAAGGGATCCGGTGCCAATTTAGAGGAAGGATGAGAGGAGTTAGAACAAGAATGGTAATGGGAAAAGGTTCAGGGACAATAACTTTGGGGTTGGGGAGAAAAAGATGAAGGTTGGTAATCGTCACCCAGAACAGAGGAAGCGAAATGATCGGAAAGAATGTAGGAAGTGTAGGAAGAGTCACCTGGGTGAGTGTAGAGTGGGGACAAACCGGTGTTTTAAGTGTGGAGGCGAAGGGCACTATGCTAAGGATTGTCGAGTACCGAGATGTTATCAGTGTGGAGAGGTGGGTCATTCGGGCCGGGATTGCAAGAAGGGTGGATCAGGGGGCTCAGGGACCCAGACTATGGGAGGAAAAGGGAGAAGTGAGAGCACAAAATCCAAGGCAAGGGCATTCAACATGACCCGGGAAGAAGCCAGAGTGGACCCGGAAGTAGTTTCAGGTATGTTCTTGGTAAACCAAGTGTATGCTTCTGTGCTCTTCGATTCGGGTGCTAGTAGAAGTTTGGTATCTGCTACCTTTTGTCATGAAATGCATGGTAAGAATAAGAAGATAGATGTGCTTTTTCAAGTAGAGACAGCATAGGAAAGTCTACCAATATGACTGATATGATAGACGATTGCCTCATAGAATTGGACGGTCACAAGTTCCCTGCTAGATTGTGCGTGATGGATTGCCTCATAGAATTGGACGGTCACAAGTTCCCTGCTAGATTGGCGTGATGGACCTAGGAGGTTTTGATGTAGTGCTAGGAATGGATTGGTTGGCGACCTACAAAGCAAATATTGTATGTCGAAAGAAGACGATTCGTTTGACTACGCCTGATGGTAGTGTGGTTACGGTTCATGGAGACAAGGAATACACCGCTCCGTGATGATATCGATGATCACGGCAGAGAAGTTTATGAGGCGAGGGTGTGGAGCTTACCTGGCTTATGTGAAGGATGTGGATGCCACTGTGACCAGTTGTCTGACGTGCAGTGGTAGGTGATTTCTCGATGTGTTCTCGAAGACCTACCAAGGGTTCCACCCGACAAAGAGACGAGTTTCAGATTGACTTGATACCAGGAGCGCAACCCGTAGCCAAGGCACCAACCGGTTGGCTCCGTCCGAACTCAGGAGCTGACGACGCAACTACAGACCTTGGATAAAGGCTTCATTCGGCCGAGTATCTCACCATGGGGTGCTCCGGTCCTATTCGTGAAAAAGAAGGACGGTAGTATGAGGATGTGTATCGACTACCGTGAGTTGAACAAGTTGACCGTGAAGAACCGGTACCCGTTAACGGATATGATGAGTTGTTTGATCAGCTACAGGGTGCTAGTTGGTTCTCCAGGATAGACCTGCGAGGGGGTATCATAACTGAAAGTGAAGGAGCAGGATATCCCTAGATAGCCTTTCGCACGTGTTATGGACACTACAAGTTTCTCGTGATGTCCTTCAGTTTAACCAACGCGCCAGCTGCCTTTATGGACCTTATGAATCGGGTATGCCGATTGATGCTAGACAGATCAGTGATTGTATTCATTGACGATATTCTAATCTATTCAAAGAGCGAAAATGAGCACGCCTGTCATATCAAGGAGGTACTAGAGACACTTAGAAACGAGAAGTGGTATGCAAAGTTCTCTAAGTGCGTGTTTTGGCTGCGTGAGGTTCAATTTCTTGGCCACGTGGTTAACCCCAAAGGGATAATGATGGATCCAGCAAAGTCAAATTTGTAATGCAATGGGAACCCCTGAGGATGGATGCCCGAAATCCGTAGTTTCTTGGTTTTGGCAGGCTACTATAGGAGATTTATTCAAGACTTCTCTAAGGTGGCGACCCCGTTAACTAAGCTGACTTGTGAGGATGTAAAGTTTGAATGGGGTTCTGAGCAGGAGAGTGCATTTCAGGAGTTGAAGATGAGGTTAACCCAAGCCCCCGTCTTGACGTTGCCTGAAGGGAATGAAGACTTTGTGGTATAATCAGATGCTTCGTATTTGGGTTTAGGTTGTGTGCTGATGCAACGAGGAAAGGTTATATCCTATGCGTCCCAATAATTGAAGATCCATAAGGCTAACTATCCTACTCATGATTTGGAGTCGGCGGCGGCTGTGGTCTTCGCATTGAAGATTTGGAGGCACTACCTGATGGGACGAAGTGCAACCATTTTCACCGACCACAAAAGCTTGAACTACTTCTTCGAGAAAAAGGATTAACATGAGATAAAGAAGATGGTTAGAGTTGATCAAGGATTACGACTGCGAAATTCACTATCATCAGGTAAGGCGAATGTGGTAGCCTATGCCCTCAGTCGAAAGGAGAGGCCGGAACCGATTCGGGTGAAGGCTTGCCAGCTGGTTGTGACGCCGGATGTTATGGGTCTCAATAAGGGAATTCCAAGATGAGGCATTAAAGGATGAGATATCAACTCTGAACGAATGAAGGGGAAGGCGATAGATTTAGGGGAGAACAGCCTTGGCGATAAAACCCGTTTCGAGCGGATGTGGATTCCTCGTTATGGGGAACTGAGGGGAAGGATCATGGATGAGGCTCACAAAACACGGTATTCCATCCATCCTGTGGCTACAAAAAAATGTATTATGATCTGAATAAGGGTATTGGTGGCCAGGGATGAAGCGGACGTGGTGGAGTACGTGAGAGTAAGTTCCTGACTTGTTTACAAGTGAAGGCGGACATCAGAAATCGTATGGGAAGATCCAACCTTGATATACCCGAATAAGTGGAAACACATCACCATGGACTTCATCACAAAGTTTCCTCGCACTGCGAGAGGATGTGATACCATTTGGGTGATCATAGACCGCCTGACGAAGAGTGCACACTTTTTGGTATCAGAGAGACTTACTCGTCGGAAAGGTTGCGGAGCTATTCATCAAGGAGATCGTAACCCCTCATGGCGTGCCGGTGTCTATTGTTTTGATAGGGACACTGTTCACGTCCAAGTTCTGGAAGAAATTTCATGATGCGATGGGGACGAGGTTACACATTAGCACGGCTTATCACCCTCAGACAGACGGTCAATCAGAACGAACCATTCAGACCTTAGAGGATATGCTCTGGGCATGTATTATTGACTTTGGTGGAAGTTGGGATGAACACCTACCGTTGGCAGAGTTCTCCTACAACAATAGTTATCATGCCAGCATAGGCATGCCACCATTCGAAATGCTTTACGGGCGAAGATGCAGAACCCCGATGTGTTGGGGTGACATCGGGCAGAAAGAGTTGGGATGTATCGAGGTCATTGAAGCCACGTAGGAGAAGTTGGAAAAGATCAAGGCCTTCATGAAGGCAGCAAGGGACCGGCAAAAGTCCTACGCTGATAAAAGAAGGAGGCCAATTGAATTCCAAGTCGGAGATAAGGTGATGTTGAAAGTATCTCCTTGGAAAGGGATTATCAGGTTCCGCAAGTGACGAACGTTGAGCCCTAGGTATATTGGGCCATTCAAAATCATTGCCAGAGTTGGTGAAGTGGCATACACTGGCTGGAACTTCCCGATGACTACATGGATTATCCTACATTCTATGTATCTCACTTACGAAAGTGCTTGGCAGAAAATGACATTGTTCCTCTTACGCACCATTGAGGATGATGAAAGGTTGAATTATGTGGAATAACAGTGGCTATATTGGATCGGAAGGAGAAACGGTTAAGGAATAAAGTGATTGGCCAAGTAAAAGTGCAATGGAACATCGTAAGGGATCAGAAGCCACTTGGGAGTCGGAGGAGAAGAAAGAGACGGCTCTACCCAGGCCTCTAAGGACAGGACAGTTTCGGGGACGAAACCTATATAAGGGGGTAGACTTGTAACACCCGAAAAATTCAAAGAAAAGAAAAGTAAAGAGAAAAGATAAATATCAAAAGGTTAAGGGGGGAGGTGTACAAAGGTAAACTTACCCATAAGGTTTCAAAAAGGTGGTAAGGCCGCCCAAGACCCTCCTCTCATGCAAAATTCGGCTGGAAGCTTGGAAAAGAAAACCTCATCCGGTTTTAGCGAGAGAGAAAGCTCAGTTCTTCGAAAGGTGAGATTCAGAAGATTTCTTCTCGATTTTCTGCTGGGTTCGGGCTTATGAACCTATTTTTATATGTTTTCTTGTGTTGGGTTGTTTGTTTTATGTGTTTAGGTGTTAGATATTCTTGTTAGCTCTCGAGTTGTGGTGTTTTACTCGAAAGCTGCGAGAGGTGAGTTCTAGATCCCCTCTTTTACATGTTTTCTACTTGTTTGGGGCTGATATGCATTATAACTGCTGTTTTCCTAACTAGCTATGAGTTTTACATGGTGTACGGTTGTTTGATATTGTTGGTTTTTAAGTGATTTCTACGATGTTGTGATGATGTTTGTTATGCTTTAAGCTGTAGCATGTTAGATCTATGTTAAGTTCAGGCTAGAATGATGTTTGAGATTGGAAAACCTCATAAGTTGCATTGCAGGTACTGAACAAGTGTCCGCTGTGGATGATGGTCATCCGCTGTGGACACTTAGAAAAATTTGTAATTCCACTGTGGACGTTGGTTATCCGCTATATAAGTTATTCATCCGCTGTGAACACTTAGGAGTTTTTCTCATCCGCTGTGGATCTTGGCTGTCCGCTGTAGACTTAAGTTGTCCGCTGTGGATACTTAGTACTTTAAGCCGTCCGCTGTATAAGTTATTCATCCATTGTGAACACTTAGGAGTTTTTCTAATCCGTTAAGGATCTTGGCTGTCCGTTGTAGACTTAAGTTGTCCGCTGTGGATACTAAATACTTTAAGCCGTCCGCTGTATAAGTTATTCATCCGCTGTGAACACTTAGGAGTTTTTCTGAAATTTTGGGAATAGAGTTTAAATGTTAAGAACTTATGTTTAATGTGTGTTTATGCTTGTCCTAAGTTTCTAATGTTTTATTTACCTTCTTATGGGCTGCTTGCTATGAATAATTATTACTGTTTCATGATATGTCGTTTTAAGGTAATAATATATAAAAGTGTTATTCCTAATAAGTGGACACAAAGGATTAAAGAAGGATAGTGAAACATAATAAATGTTACCCCAAGGCCCTAACAAAGGTGAAAAGCCTTGCAAGCTTTTCCAACGGAGGTTCACGGCCATGTTCGTTTAGCTCAACTGATGTGCGGCTGCTTCAGCCCAAGAAGGACATCTGGGGTCTAATCCTTGTGATTGACCAATAAACTAATGGGATCCAGTTCATGAGCAGGCTTCATGACCTAGCAGTGTGGATCAATGTCGGGGGTTAGCTACCACTTATTAATGTGTACCGACAGGGGTCGGCATTTGTTGCCAACCAATAATATAGGCTCTGCATTGTGCAAACCTAGACAATGAAAGAGAAAGATAATGAAAGAAAGAAAGATAAAAAATCTCTTAAGGATGGATTATGTATGATGATGAATGTCACCATGTGAAAGTTTACCAAGTATATTTCTATATTATTAAACTAGGACTCACTCAGCACGCTGACTTTTATATGTATATCAGTGGCAGGTAAGAATGTTGCTGAGGATGGCACGGCTGAAGCTACTTGGTGAATGGAGACTGGCATCCATTTATGCAATTATGATATTTTTGTCTTGTAATGCAACTAAATATTCTTTTGTAACTCTAACAACGATGTATTATTTGGCAAAAGTAATCATTAAAGAAAGAAATAGTTTTGGTTAAATTATTCCGCTGCGATTGTTTTTTTTATGATAATGTGATTTAAGGCGTTTTTAATAATGAATGATGTTATGAATGTCCAGCTGTGAGGTCTCCGGGAATGGGGCCTTACAAATATAGTCTAATAATAAAAAGAGAAATTAATTTTCATATATATGTTATAAAAATTTACATGTTATCATCATGTAGAAATCTATACTACTATATAATATATATTAGGATAAATGGTATTTTTATTCATAGTGTAAGACACTTATACACCATTTTAAGTATATTGTACAAGTGCTTTATACAATAGTTCCCACTTTACCCTAATTTAAATAACTTCTTCTAAGTATTGTATTATTTAATACACATTATTCATACATTATTAATAATGTGTATTATTTTAATTCACTTATTTAAATTTTATTTATTTATTTATAATTATATAAATTGACATTTAAATTATAGTTACTAATCATATTTTTGTAACTAAATACTATTTAAATTAAGTATTATTTACTTAAATACTTATATCTATAATACTATATAATACATCTCTTTTGATAGAGATGTAATTTTACCAAGCATACAAGTTTTGAAGCAACATGTACAAAGGAGTCCAAGGCATTTAAGAGTGATAGAACAGGAAATTGATTAAAATTTTAAGACACTTTAGGGGTAATATGGTAAATTTAATCATTAAATTTTATATACCTTGACATTTTTATATTTACTAATTATATTTTATAACTAAATACTATTTAAATTAAGTATTATTTTATTTAAATATTTAAGTATATAATTATATATATCTTCATATTTATAATAATTATAATACTAATATTTTTCTAAGGCATATTGTAAGTTAATAATATTAATATTATCTATATTTTTATAATAAAAGTGAAAAGATGATAGAATGATAATTTACATATGAATTAGCACAACCATATGAAAAGTCATGCTTAAATTTAAAAAATTAATCATTTTATTCAATTTATGCCCTTACAATAAAGTATAACATATGATTCTTATAATATAAATGCTAAAGCATATACATGTGACCAAACAAAACCGTCATTTACTTTCAATGTCATTCATTCATTGCGATTGAGCACTAATTCCTCTTCCCATTTTCCTTGTCGGTTGTTAACAGCTCAAGACAGTCAACATGTTAGTTTGTGATAACAATTTCTCCATTAACTTTCTCCGGTCTATGCAAATCATCACTAAAAGCTGTCTCAGATGATCATAAAACTCTAACCTACATCCATAAATGAAACCCCTGGTGAAAACGGTCTGCCCAAGACACATATTGAATTAATGTGACTAGTACGTTATGATCCAAGTCGGGTCATACCCAATAACAAGCTAGACAAACACTTACAATATTTATTTTATGATATGATCATTAAAATAAATATTAACACTTAAAGTATTTAGAAAATTGGGTTTCTAAATATTTGCGCTTGTGTTGTAAATAAATTATATGGATAATTTATTTTAGAGAGAATATTCTAAATTGTTATTCAAATGGTTGAACAACAATATAGTCTTTTGTCCGCATTTCTTAATTACTCATCCGCATTTACTAATGCGGATCTGCTTTTGAGGAAATGCAGATGAAGATTACTCATCCGCATTAACTAATGCGGATGAAGGTTCTTCATCCGCATTTACTAATGCGGATGTGCTTTTGTGGAAATGCTGATGGAAACTGATCGTCCGCATTTACTAATGCGGATGTGCATTTGTGGAAATACTATGGAAACTGTTCATCCGCATTTACTAATGCGGAAATGCATTTGAGGAAATCATGATAAAACTACTCATCCGCATTTACAAATGCGGATGTACATTTGGGAAATGCGGATGTAATTTCCTCATCCGCATTTACAATGCGGATGTACATTTGGGAAATGCGGATGGAATTTCTTCATCCACATTTACAAATGTGGAAGGAGACAATTCATCCGCATTTACTAATGCGGATGTATGTTTGAGAAATGTGGATAGGATAAGGGGCTGGGCCCAGCCCATTTTTCTCTCTCTTCTCATTTAAAATTTTAGTTTCACAGAACATGCAATATATGATTGCAATCAACCACTCTCTCTGAACACTTACAACACACTCAAAAAGATGCACGTCGGGTTTCCAGGTTTTCTCTCTCGATCGGTAGAAGAAAAACCAAGAACAGAAATTCATTCAAGTGTGAAAATCCTAGCAACCGGATGTTTGTTGGAAGCTTGGGGTAGACAAGCTTGAGACCTCCTTCTTTGGAAGCTGTCATTCACTGATTATCTTCCTCTAATCCATTCGAGAGGTAGTCTTCTAAACACCCTATGGTTGTTTGTAAGCATGTTTTTCATATAATGATCCATTATAGGTTTTTAACAGATATATAAAATGGTTTATATATATTAACTGTAACAAGTTTTAATCCCTTTAATCCGCTGCGTTTTTCATTTTATATGGATAAAATGACTCTGATAAACTTGTTCAAACCCCAACAACCCCTCCCCCTAAAATCTAGGTAATAAGTGATTTTCAACCACAAATACATCCCATGCTTTCACTAATCTTGTTGGGATAATATAGTTGTCTTAAAGAATTTTGTAATATACATAATTGTTTTCTTTCAGTCAATTTTTTTAATAATTATGCTTTGATTTTTTAATTTACGTCATAACCTACCGAGCCGATACTAATTAAAATCGAATTCCCAAAAAAACACGTAACAGCCGTACGCCACGACATGCGGGCATTTCCACTAGTTACTAAAAATATATATAAACCGAAATTACTAAAATATTTTAGTGCATAGATCATGTAGATGTTATCATGAGATTATATTTCTAATATTACAATGTTGAAAGTCAAAACAATTGATAAATTATAATGGTTCTGGTTACACAATCAAAAGAGAAAACGTACTACACTTGTACATGATACTTTTCTATCATCTACACGATGCTTTTGAATACTAAATACCTCAAAATAAGCCACTTGTGCAATGGAATAATTTTTAGTGGTAGTATGACCACCGAATAAAAATAACAGTGATATTACATGGGGTTACTTATGAATTAATAAGATTACTTGATCCCATTTGTTCATTGGAATAAATTGACAGACAAGTATGAAAATCGAATTTGTTATGAATGAGATCTCTATAGAGTTCAAGTTTGAAAGAAAGTAGAACACGATTCATTTCTAGATTGAGTGTATAAGAAAATTGATTATGTGGGGATGTTAGAACAAATAATATGCACGTTTTTGTCCCTCGAATTTGCAAAGATATTGTCACTTATTATCATGTGTTACATGTGGGTCTAGCAAATTTTAGGACCATGGATAGATTTAATGATAAAGTTATATATATACTTTGAATTTACATGTTTCGCAGACGGTGTTAGTCAATATAAAAACATTGTAAATTGTCGATCTTTGTAAAAGTTGACCATGCGTATATCTCAGCTTAGTTGCTTTATAATGGGAAATATATCAAAATACTTCCCATACATGTGGATGGTTTAGTTTTTATTTTTTTTACAACAAATATCTTAACTTTTAAATACCACCTAAACTTGATTTAAATAGATTTAAATTTACACAAAACTAGTAGGGAACAATCATCAATGTTATAGTATTCTCATTAGGTTCATCATCTCCATTCATATATTTTACCTAAAAATCATTAACCCTAAATTTATATCATATTTTTTAATGCCTCTCACCTCGTATTCTTTATTTTTATCTCTATATTAAATTTTTAATATTAATTTCTCTTTCTTTTATTTATAATATTAACTACCAACTATTTTTCTATTACTACATGCTTTTTTTTTCAAATATTGATTAAAAGAATAGACATTGAAAAACAAATGGGCTTGGTCAAACTTTCGACCAGAATAGGTTTGGTCAAATAAATTATTTCAGAAATAAAAATCAAGTAATAAACTATAAAAATATAATTTTAGCATTGTTATGAAATCCATACAACTTCCGAAAATTACTATAAAATACACTACAAAGTTGTTAATCAAGAACATTTTTTGATTGCTAAACTCAAGAACACAAGAACATAGAGAATTCAAAATTGCAATAGAATTTAATTCATAATAACAATTAGGGTTTAACTGCTATGTTCAATATATATATATATGCGACTTTTAAATCATTATAGAGACATCTCCAAATAATAAATAAAAATTACAAAGAGATAATTAGGTAATAAATATAATCTTTTGTGAATCCTTCTGATGATATTCTTTTGATTCCTGTTACTCTAAACAAATCAACTTCCTCATCACAAAGTATTGATGGGTAGTCGAATTCCAATGTTTATTGCATTTAAATATGTATATATTATACTTATGGATGGAATGGAGTTACATTCAATATATTTTATGTTTATATGTCAATGTTGAAGACCACTAAAGCTAGAATAGAGATTGATAAGTGAAAGATAGAGGAAATTAAAGAAAAATTATCAACCGGTATAGCCTACTACACTTCCTTATGCCGATAGCTTACTCAACCCAATTTTTTCATAGTAACGCAAGGTGTATGACATTTTTAGACGTAGGGTACGAAGTAGATGCGCGTGTGAATTTGGGTTTTTTGTGTTTTAAAGCATCTTACAAAACCTAAAACCCTAGTTTTGAACACACATGAGATCTACAATTTTAGAGACAACTTTTGGGTGAAAAGTGCTGATCAAGATGCTTCCAAATCATCCTGATTACATCCTCTTTCATGTTTTAAAGATCAAAATCAAGGATCAAAGATATAATTAAGATATTTCATGGCTAAACTTTCCAAGATCATTCCCGGGTGTAGGGGTTATATTAGTTGCTTGTACAACCAAAAATTATCGTACTTTAGATGTGAATTGAACCCATTATTTGGTTCGTTTGATTTATTTGTTTAGTTGTTTGGTTAATAGGTTTTGAATTTCAATAGTCAATCGATTCCATTAGTTTTCGGTTTCGATCATTAAAAAATGGGATTATTGTTCTATGTGTTTTGAATTGGTAATCTTTAAGAGTAGAAAATCTAGTTGTCATAATATTCGGTTTGAAATTGTTACTTAATCTAATTTGGCTTTTGGATTATTCGTCAAGTTAATTAATCTAACAAACCATGTATATGTAGTTTCCAATTGGTAAACAGAGGTCAAACAAGTGGTTTTGCAATCTTGAAACCCAAGATGTGATCCTTTTTTTCTATTATTGTTTCTAAGCCATTCTCAAATTGTTTTTTTAGTTTTTATAATCATCAAATCAAATCAAATTCAATTTTAATTCACATGTTTAGTTTTGTAAATTGTTTACTTAACAACAAGCTCCACAGATTCTACATTGTACGACACCCTACTTACACTTACTAGTAAAAGATGGTTAGAACACTTAATTTAAATTATTTTTTTGTCGAACCCTCGACATCAATCAAGTATTATTTACTATTCTTGTAACATCCCGCTTTGTGAATGAAATAAAATATTTAAAACTTGTATTTCAAATATGATTAAACGAGTATGTTTCGGGTTAAACGATTATTAAAATTAGAGATGTCTAACAAGTGCTTAATATTATTAAAGTTCAAGAAAATAATAATATTCATAATAACTTGAAGAAAAAAATAAATGCAATTAAATTTATAACATTGCATATGTACATGTATCTTAAGTTCAAACATATATAGAGATAATAATTTTAAAACAAGTAGATAAGATGTTTTTCGATTCAATTGAGGTAAAAACTGTATAATATATATTAAATTTGATGGCGGTGGAGTTATGAAAAAAAATAAATAAATAAATAAAATACATTAGTCACTGGATAAGCTTGTAGAAATATTGTTAAAACAAAGACATGTGTATGCAAACATAGCAACATAGAAATATAATAACAACAATAATAAGCAAACATGCTTTGAATATATGTTCATTCTTCTGTTAAGGAGTTTGTGTGAATTTATATAAACTCAAAAGAAAACAGAAAGGATGAGAATAGAAAAGAGACAGAGGAGGGTCTTCATCTACGGTATTTTAATCCCGTTTTGGTGACGATTTATCAATTAGTATTATTTATTGGCAGTTGTACGCTAGGCAAGTGACGAACTCGGGTCTTTTATAATATTATAACTAGTTGGGGAAAGATAAGTACATTGACCTGTAACTAAATCATATTACCTGTTTAATTACATGTTATATGTTTTAATTGTTATGAGTTCGTATGATTTTGTAGAAATGAAACATGTTTACCTAGATGTTATATGTGTTTATATATTATAAACATGATTGATTGTGATGAAAATTATTGATGGGGTTATGGGTCCAATTATATGATTTAATGAAAATAAAACAAAAGGGGAGTTAGATACGTAAGGATTTCTTATGTTGAACTCGCAAAGGGTTTTGATGTTGAACTCCACATATATAAAAAGGAGTTAAAATATATGAAAGGATTTCGGGTGTTGAACTCCACATATATAAAAAAGAGTTATTAATCCTCAATGTTAAAAATAAACCTACAAGGAATTCTGGTGTCGAATTCCAAGAAGTAATAAGGATTATATAAAAATGAATTTGGATGGTAAATCATAATAAAAGAAAATGTGTTTTCGAAATAAAGATGTGTATTACTTAGCGAAAGTTAATGAAGATATTTTTAAATATTTTAAGAAAAAGCACCCATAGATGATTAAAGTTTTACGGACGTGACTGGACTGTCAAAGGAACCCTACTCTCGCTTAATATTTAATATAATAAATATTGTAGAAAAAGTTTGTAGAACGTTTATTTTCCATGTAATACTTTTATAGAGGTTAAGGAATGACATATCACTACGAGTGATAAATTTTGTAGTGAACTGAGACCAAAACTCTGATATATATATATATATGTATATGTATATATATATATATATGTATATATATATATATGTATATATATATATGTATATGTATATATATATATATATATATATATATATATATATTCAATGTAAATAAAAACAATTTGGTGTGTTTTAAGTTGGTATCAGATCACGATTCGAGAGATTTAAGTATATAAAGAAATACTTAAACTCCAACCATAAGTGCTACTGATATGAAACAAGAGGGTTCAGTACAGAAGCGTCCAACAAAGCAAATAAATAGGGTGTTTGTATTGGTGCAAAATGAAAACATATGAACAAATTTCTGTTCGCTGAAATTTGTATGTTTGAGATATATGGTATTTGGAAAATCATAATGAATATAATATATTGTTTTCATACCTAGCTATTATGAGGGTAATATATCATACTATTGTAAATTTTCAATGATCATATTGTATTGAAAGCAATAAAGAGTAAGTGTTGGGATGGGAAGTAAATATGCATAAAATGATATGTGTATGTGTAATATATTATAAATGCATATATGGTACTTTTTAGCCTTAGACATAATGTTAGTCTTGGCAATAACGTAAGGAATATTAAGGCCTTAAAAAGTGCTTAGGAAGAAGAATTCAATAGAATAAAAATAACATGAAATAAATAACTTATTTAGAGATATGGTGGATGAAAGAGATGAGAATGAAATACAAGGCGAAGGAAGTTGTAACACTGAAAAGCATAATAATGCTTCAGAAAGATCAGTGTATTCGCTTTGTTTTGATAATAATACAATGTTAGTTCCCGAGGAAATTCGAAGGCAAATCGCTATTGAGGTGGGAAAGGCATTAGAAACCAATATCCTATTTCTTCTAGCTGAAATACAAAATTCTATTGGAATTATGCTATAAGAAAAATTAAAAAAGAATGAAGCAACTATAGGAAAACCTACAGAGAATATGAAAGCAGCACCAATAGTTGAAGTCGAAATACGTCACTTCACGTATAGAGACTTCATGGCTTATAAACCATTACAGTTTAAAGGTGAAATTGCCCTTTGGTGAGCCAAAGGTGGATAACAGCCATGGTGACTATTTTCGATATATGTCATTGCAACCCGTGCGATGAAGTAATGTTTGCGACAAATCAGTTTTGTGAAAGAGCTAAAGGCTTGTTGGATATGATTAAAAAGGAGAAAGGAAGAGAAAGAACTAGGAATATGTCTTGGGAAGAATTCAAACCAATATTCCTAAAATATTTTAGTCCCTGTGTTGTAATTGATTGTATTACTGAGGAACTTCTTCATATGCGTTAGTGCAACTAGACGGTGGATGAAACCTTTGGAGTTTTCTATGATAAAGCAAAGTTTTGTCATTTGCTTTTCACTTCTAAAGAAATGGGGATGACTCGGTTCCATCTTATCCTTAAAACGAAAATCAGAGAATTTTCTCCATCGAAATGTGGGATTCTTGAGGAGCTTCTTAATTGCGCTCGTGAATGGGAGATGGAACTGAAGAGACAGAAAGAAAGAGACAGGAAGAGAAAGGCTAATGCTATGGTTCCTGTAGTACCTGCGAAGAAAGTAAAATTTATAAAGCCTGTAAAGAGTTCAGGCTCAATCAAGGAGTATGGTAACTGTCAATTATGTGAAAAGAGGCATCTTGTGGAGTGTCATTACAAGAACCCAATTTGTTATAAATATGGGAAACCAGGGCATACCGCACTATAGTGTATCAGCCCTGTGAACTTATGTTATAACTGATATAAGTCGGGTCATATGAGGAATGACTATCCGGAGCTGAAAACAAGAGATGGCAAGGGTGTAGAAGGATCGAAAGCCACTGAAAATGTCAAACGGCTGGAAGCTCTAAAACCACAAGGCAGGGCTTTTCAAATTAATATAGAAGAAGCAAAGGTTGAACCTGACGTTGTCACATGTACCTTTCTAGTCAATTCCCTCCGTACATATGTTTTATTTGATTCTGAAGCTAGTAGATCCTTTATATCTAGAAAGTTTGCCTACCATAGTTCTTTTGTTAGAAATAAATTGGTAAATGTGTTAGATGTTTACATAGCCAGCGATAAAAGTTTTGTTTTCTAAAATATGTCAAAATTGTAAGATAAATATTTAAGGAAAAGAATATGATATCAACCTAATTCCAAGAGAATTAAAAGAATTCGATGTTATTATTAGGATGGATTGATTGTCACAACACCATGCTTCGATAGTTTGCAACCAAAAGATTGTTCAGTTTATGTCGCCAATGGGAGAACAAGTCTATATCTATGAAGAAAGAAAGAGCAACGCAATTGTATGCTCAATGGCAAAAGCCAAGAATTATATACGGTATGGACATCAAGAGTTTCTAGCTTACGTGGCTGATAAAGAAATGAAAGAACAGAAACTTGATGTAGTCCCAGTAGTTAAAAAATTCACAAACGTCTTTTCTGATGAGCTATTGGGTGTTCCACCAGAAAGAGAAGTCAAATTCAAAATTGATTTAGTTTCAGGTGCTAAACCTGTGGTTAAATCGCCATATTGACTGGCACCAAATGAAATGAACGAATTGATGTCTCAACTCCACGACCTCTTGGATAAAGGCTTTATTCGCCCAAGTGTTTCACCTTGGGGCTCGCCTATCTTGTTCATTAAAAAGAAAGACGGTAGCATGCGAATGTGCATCAATTACCGTGAATTGAATAAGTTGACCATCGCCTAGAATTGATGATCTTTTTTACCAACTATAAGGTGTTAGCTGGTTCTCAAAGATCGATTTAAGGTCAGGTTATCAAAAACTTAAGGTACGCGAAGAAGATGTACCTAAGACAACTTTTCGTACTCGTTATGAGCACTATGAATTCGTTGTAATGCCATTTGGTTTAAGAAATACTCCAGCGGTTTTCATGGACCTCATGAATCGAGTATCGTTCTGTCATCGTTTTTATTCATGATATTCTTATCTATTCACGAACCGAAGAAGATCATGCTCAACATCTTCGTGAGGTTCTCAATGTACTAAGAAAAGTGAAGTTATGCGCAAGATTTTCTAAATGTGCATTCTGGCTTCGAGAAGTCCAATTCGTGGGTCATGTGGTGAATGCGGAGGGTATTTTGGTGGATCCCGCCAAAATTGAGACTATTATGAAATGGTCACCTCCTATGACCCCAACTGAAGTCAGAAGCTTCCTGCTTTTAGCCTGTTATTATCGACGTTTTATTCAGGATTTCTAGAAGATAGCTTCCTCGTTGACAAAGTTGACTTGAAAGAATTGCTAATTTGAATGGAACCTAGAACAAGAAATGGCGTTCTAACTTTTGAAAGAGAAGTTAACTATAGCTCATGTCCTGGCATTACTAGAAGGAACAGAAGATTTTGTAGTTTATTCTGACGCCTCACGTGTCGGATTGGGTTGTGTTCTTATGCAAAGAGGGAAGGTGATAGCTTATGCTTCACGATAATTGAAGTCACATGAAGCAAATTACCCAACCCATGATCTTGAATTAGCGGCAGTCGTAGTTGCGTTGAAGATCTTGAGGCATTATTTGTATGGAACGAAGTGCACTATATATACTAATCACAAAAGCTTAAAGTATTTCTTCAACCAGTAGGAATTGAATATGAGGCAACGATGATAGTTGAACTGGTCAAGGATTATGACTGTGAAATACTTTATCATCCGGGTATAGCCAATGTTGTGGCTGATGCCTTAAGTCGGAAGGAGAATTACGCTCCAATTAAAGTAACGTCATATAAATTGATTATGAATTCAGATTTGTTTGATCAAATTAAAGTTTCACAAGTAGAGGCACTGAAAGAGGAAAATTTAAAGAACAAAATAACCATTGGTCAAGTCCATCTACTTGAGGAGAATGATAAAGGAATTAATATTCGTTTTGGATGAATTTGGATTCCTTGGACTTGTAAGGTCAAAACAATGATTCTTGATGAGGCACATAAATCAAAATATTCAATTTATCTTGGTGCGACCAATATGTATAATGATTTGAAGAAAGAATATTGGTGGCCTAGAATGAGAAGAGATATAGTCAAATATGTGGAAAAGTGTTTGACTTGCCTACAAGTCAAGGCTGAACACTAGAAGCCATACAGGAAAATACAACCACTAGAAATTTCATTATAGAAATGGGAGCACATTTTCCACTAGAAATTCCATTATGGAAATAGGAGCATATAACAATGGATTTGGTAATGAACTTCCTAAAACTGCCGAAGGATATGATGTAATATGGGTAATTATCGATCGTTTGACAAAAAATGCTCACTTTATACCCATTTGTGAAAACTATTCGTCTAAATGAATAGCAGAAGTGTATGTTAACGAGCTGGTGTCAAGGCATGGTGTGCCATTGTCTATTGTATCAGATAGAGACACACGTTTCACTTTAAAATTCTAGAGGAAATTTCAAGAAGAAATGGGCACCAAATTATTAATCAGTACGACATATCACCCACAGACAGATGGGCAAAGCAAACTCTTGAAGATATGTTGCTTGCTTGTATTATTTATTTTGGTGGCAGTTTGGACAAAATTTGCCCTTAAAAGAGTTCTCTTATAATAATAGCTACCACTCAAGCATTGGAATGCCTCCATTCGAGATGCTTTATGGTAGAACGTACCGCACTCCTATAAGTTGGGAAGAAGTCAGCCAAAGAGAACTTGCAAATAAAGAAGTGGTAGAAGCAATAAATGAAAAGATTGATCAAATTATAGCACATTTTAAAGTAGCTCAAGATCAACAAAAGTCGTATGCTGATAAACGAAGACGCACTATTGAATTTCAAGTGGGAGACTATGTTATGTTGAAAGACTCTACATAGAAAGGTGTGATTCTTTTTCGCAAACGTGGAAAGATAAGTCCAGGGTTTATTGGCCCGTTTAAAATTATTGATCGTGTGGGGCAGGTGGCATATCATTTAGAATTGCCTGAAGAGTTGAATGGAATCCATAAAACATTTCATGTGTCGTATTTACAAAAATGTTTGGCTGATGAAATGACATATGTGTCGTTAAATGAGATAGAAGTGGATGAAAGGCTTAACTACATAGAAAAACCAGTGGTAATTCTTGATCGTAAAGTTAAGTAATTATGAAATAAAAAATAAGTCAAGTAGAAGTACAGTGGAAACATCAGCGTGGTTCTGATACCACATGGGAAGCCAAGGATGTAATGAGGAAATATTGCACTGAGTTATTCAAGGTGTAAAAAGGTTTCGGGGACGAAACCTAAATAAGTGGGGGAGAGTTGTAACATCCCGCTTTGTGAATTAAATAAAATATTTAAAACTTGTATTTCAAATATGATTAAAGGTTTCGAGTTAAACGACTATTAAAATTAGATACATCTAAACAAGTGCTTAATATTATTAAAGTTCAAGAAAAGAATAATATTCATAATAATTTGAAGAAAAACAATCAAATACAATTAAATTTATTACATTGTATATGTATATGTATCTTACGTTCAAATATATATAGAGATAATAATTTTAAAACAAGTAGATAAGATGTGTTTCGATTCAATTGAGGTAAAAATATATTACTATATAATATATATTAAAATTTGATGAGGCGGTGGACTTATGGAAAAAAATAAATAAATAAGTAAAATACATTAGTTAATGGATAAGCTTATAGAAATATTGTTGAAACAAAGACGTGTATGCAAACATAGCAACATAGAAATATAATAACAACAATAATAAACAAACATGTTCTAAATATATGTTCATTCTTCTGTTAAGGAGTTTGTGTGAATTTATATAAACTCAAAAGAAAACAGAAAGGATGAGAATAGAAAAGAGAAAGAGGAGGATCTTTATCTACGGTATTTTAATCCCGTTTTGGTGACGATTTATCAATTAGTATTAGTTAGGCGGTTGTACGTTCGGCAAGTGATGAACTCGGGTCTTTTATAATATTATAACTAGTTGGAAAAAATTAAATACACTGACCCGTAACTAAATCATATTACCTGTTTAATTACATGTTATATGTTTTAATTGTTATGAGTTCGTATGATTTTGTAGAAATGAAACATGTTTACTTGCATATTATATGTGTTTATATATTATTAACATGATTGATTGTGGTGAAAATTGTTGATGGGGTTACGGGTCCAAGTATATGATTTAAGGAAAATAAAACAAAAGGGCATTTAGATATATGTAAGGATTTTGGGTGTTGAAATCCAATGGGTTCGGGTGTCGAACTCCACATAGATAAAAAGGAGTTAAAATATATGAAAGGATTTCGGGTGTAGAAATTCCAAGGAGTTCGGGTTTTGAACTCCACATATAAAAAAAGAGTTATTAATCCTCAAAGGTTAAAAATAAACCTACAAGGAATTCGGGTGTTGAATTCCAAGAAGTAACAAGGATTATATAAAAATAATTTTGGTTGATAAATCCTAATTAAAGAAAATGTGTATTGAAATAAAGATATGTACTTACTTAGAAAAAGCTAATAAATATATTTTTAAATGTTTTCAAAAAAAGCAGCTATAGATGGTTAAAGTTTCACGGACGTGACTGGACTGACAAATGAACCCTACTATCGTTTAATATTTAATATAAGAAATGTTGTAGAAAAAGTTTGTAAAACGTTTATTTTCCATGTAATACTTTTATATATGTTAAGAAAATGACATGTCACTACGAGCGACAAATTTTGTTGTGAACTGGAACCAAAACTCTAATATATATATATATATACACATATATATACATATATACACATATACATATATACATATATACACATATACATATATACATATATACACATATACATATATATACATACACATATGTATATGTATATACATACACATATATATGTATATATGTATTTGTATATATATGTATATATGTGTATGTATATATATGTATATGTATATATGTATATGTATATATGTGTATATATGTATCTATATGTATATATATGTGTATCTATATGTGTATATATGTATCTATATGTATCTATATGTGTATATATGTATATATGTATCTATATATGTATATATGTATGTATATATATATGTTATATATACATATATATATACATATATACATATATATATACATACATATATATATATTCAATGTAAATAAAAAAAATTGGTGTGTTTCAATTCTTTAGCATGAGAAACTTTTGTCTACTCTTCTTCAGTAGTATTAACATCAACTTGTTTCTTTATCGGTATTAACATCACCTTGAGTAATAGTATACTTTGGTCTATAACCTTTTGTTACATCAGCATGAGAAGCTACCGATATAAACTAAACATCATCAGCATGAGAAATTTTTAAGCATCAAGTAATCCATTAGTAGTAAACACTTATCCATAAAAATGCATAACTAGTAATTCTTATCAGTTTGAATTTTATCTTTGTTTGTCACATCAATACCATGGAAAATTGATTGAAAAAAACTCCCAATAAATTGATAATACCAAATTACCTTTGATTCTTCTTCTAAACTCTAAATACTCATACATACTTCTTTATCTCCTTCCACCTTCTTGGCATTTTCATTATTTAAAGGGTTACCTAAGTGTAATAAACAAACCTTCTCAAGATCATCAGTAGTATTAACATCAACTTGTTTCTTTATCGGTATTAACATCACCTTGAGTAATAGTATACTTTGGTCTATAACCTTTTGTTACATCAGCATGAGAAGCTACCGATATAAACTAAACATCATCAGCATGAGAAATTTTTAAGCATCAAGTAATCCATAATTAGTAGTAAACACTTATCCATAAAAATGCATAACTAGTAATTCTTATCAGTTTGAATTTTATCTTTGTTTGTCACATCAATACCATGGAAAATTGATTGAAAAAAACTCCCAATAAATTGATAATACCAAAATTACCTTTGATTCTTCTTCTAAACTCTAAATACTCATACATACTTCTTTATCTCCTTCCACCTTCTTGGCATTTTCATTATTTAAAGGGTTACCTAAGTGTAATAAACAAACCTTCTCAAGATCATCAGTGGTATTAACATCAACTTGTTTCTTTATCGGTATTAACATCACCTTGAGTAATAGTATACTTTGGTCTATAACCTTTTGTTACATCAGCATGAGAAGCTACCGATATAAACTAAACATCATCAGCATGAGAAATTTTTAAGCATCAAGTAATCCATTAGTAGTAAACACTTATCCATAAAAATGCATAACTAGTAATTCTTATCAGTTTGAATTTTATCTTTGTTTGTCACATCAATACCATGGAAAATTGATTGAAAAAAACTCCCAATAAATTGATAATACCAAAATTACCTTTGATTCTTCTTCTAAACTCTAAATACTCATACATACTTCTTTATCTCCTTCCACCTTCTTGGCATTTTCATTATTTAAAGGGTTACCTAAGTGTAATAAACAAACCTTCTCAAGATCATCCTTTACAAGCTTAGTAAGAGTAGTTAAATCTTTAACCATTTACCCTTTAGATTTTATAATCACAAATGCATCCAAGCTAGCATCATAAGGCCATCTATTAACTAGGTCTTCTGATGGCTAGTGGAATATTGTTGAGCATAACTTCTCTTTTGTAGTAGATCAGACATAATCTCATATTTGGTACCATGAACGGGTATTCTTAATAAGCTCTTTACCTTAGGTTTTTCAACTCCATTCTTTACTGACCTTTTTTTACATTTGAGAACTAGGAGCAAAAAGTATATCCTTAAACTTACCCATTACTCCAATCCTTTTCCCTAGAATTTAATTTTAGATGCATAACTAGACAATGGACGCACTAAGTAAAGGAGAAAGAAGCTTACAAAGTAGATTGCATGTGTAAAATTTTTAAGCCATAACTTTAGTTACTTTGCTAACTCTAACACTCGAGCAAAGGACAGTAGCCCAACATTTTAAAAAACAAAGATAACAGGTTATCACCATAGAATACACAATACCCAGAGGGACAGATCAATATTATCTGGATAAACTCCCTGATTAGCGTGCCATTAATGTAATGAATAATATGCTTTAAAGCATTAAGTATGGTTTATGAGGATCATGCATATATAAAAAACATGTTTAAATACATATGAGATGCCCCTTGAGTGAATGTTAAGTGTTGTAAAGCATGAGAAATAATTTGATGCAATGAGGGGTCTTTAGTGTTGGTGTCAACCAACATAGTAGTTGACTTGCAATTAAATATCTTTGCACATCTAAAATGTATACATGGTATGTTTAAAAAACATCCCGTGTGCGATTAGTAGTGATCCTCAAAAATAGTGCAAAGGACCCATGTGACTCATGTAGAATTCATAACTTAGATGAGTGATAATTCATTAAACCGACTCATTTGAGGAGCTAGAAAGAACAATGCCATTGACATAAAGAAAGATAAATGTTGTATCATCATTGTATCAATATGTCAATAACATAGAGGTAAAAGGATTCTCTTAAAAAGCCAGTGGTACACATGTAAAAGGTGAAACACTGGTACTATTCACCAAGAGCATGTTTAAGGTCGTATAAAGGCTTCTAAGACGACATATATAATGTAGGTCCTTGATCATGGATCTTCCTGTAATACCAGATAAATATCTAACAAAATGGCATAATAATTGGGTTTTTGGGCGTAATTACTCAGTCTCTTGATGATAGATGAACAGTAAAAATAAGAATAAGATAATAATGAATAATAAAAATAAGAATAAGATAATGATAAACAATAAAGAACGTGACACAACAAATCACTTCAAAGTTCTTTTTGTATTCACCAATAAATTTGTTTCAAAGGAAAGTACATGTATACAAGAAATGTAAACGACTAAGCTATTTACAACGAATACTACTACCAATCAAAAGTTCAGTGTTTAATCAAAATATTATTTGGATTGAATCAATTTAGTACACTTTCGATTGAACAACTTAATTAAATGTGAACTTTCGATTACAAAGAAATACTTACTATAATTACAATCAAAAGCTTAATAAAAATGTCTTGACTTTACAATGTCCACCTAAGTTTTTTGTTGTTCAGTCTTCCTTGACTCTAGAGTGGACTTTAGTATTAGTGCAACGTTCAGTGTCACTACCGGCCGGAAGGATTTGGCATCTGCTTCATGATCGCCATCAAACTTGATAGGTTTCTTGAAAAGCACTTTCAGATCCTCTAGTTGAAACTTTGAACGTTTGATTGGTTGAAACACCCTAATGTCATCCTGATCACAAAATGTTTTAACACTTTTGTAGAAACTCTCCTTGGAAGAGGCACGTTTTTTATAGTGACTAGAGGCGTATAGACATTATACAAGCCATACACAAGGCTTTTATGTGATAGGGTGTAGACTGTTCTTACACACCCTTATCCTTGGCCTCGTCAGCTTTAAAATTTTGAATTCGGTTTCACATTGACTCTTAGTAAACTTTTTAAGGAGCATGGCATTTGGATTCTTGGTAGGACTGATCAACGGTATCTTTCCATGTTCCCTCAAATCAAATCTAGGTAATAATAAGAGGTTATTGGTGGTATTGATATATTGGACCTCATCTTTGTACCTTCTGACTACATATAATTTTCACTCTTTATTATACCTCCAGCAATAGGTAGTTGCTTTAGTTCTTGTACTCAGCCAAGCATGAGAAAGTTCTCAAAGGCTCTGGTTTTTTTTGAGAGTCTTGCTTATATCAAAACAGGTTTGCCTTTCCTCCACCAAGTGTTCAGAACCAACATGTGTAGATTTAGCAGTAGCAGCCAGAATTGAATTGGCTTCACCTTCCTTCTGGTCAACTCATTAGATAGATTAGAGAAATCCTTATATATTGCACCATCTTCAGCCGTGAAAGTCATTTCATTTGGTTTCTCTGTCTGTTTTACAAGTACTTCGGTATGATTTTCCATTTCTTGAAGTTGTCTATGTATTCCATAAGCTTGATAAGATTAGGAGCATCCTTAAAATCACTCTTAATATCATCTAGATTAATAATTTATGTAGTGCACCTCTTACTATATATCTTTCCTCATTATTTTATAGAGCTTAATTCACCCTCAACATAAGGCTCTAACTTTGCTTCAATACGTCTAAGGGCACATCTGCCTCGATGTAATTAGGGTGTCACGCCATTTGGATAACCCACAAACTTACCTTAATGGTTTGTTGGTGACTAACTCTATCAAGGTCTCGACGCACCCAAACTTTAGTCCCTTAAACATAAAGAACACAATATAACATGCAACAATAATGTGACAACATGTAATAAAATCAATTTAGATAACTAGTGTACAACCCCAAAATCAAACATAGGAAAAAGGGGGCGGTGAGACTAGCGTTAACCGGTGGTCTCTAATAATCAACTTCTACAGTCACAATATCACCAATATCGCCCTAAGAATGCAAACAAGTTGAATGCAGTCCTAAAATTTATAATACACAATGTGCTTAGATTAATATATACTTTTAAACTCCGGTTCGTGCACACGTTTAAACCTGAAAACAAGATAAAAGCATTCTTATCACATACTTACCCACCATAGAGTGGGTTTTCTTTTAACATCCCAATCATGTCTCATAACGTATAACTAACTGGTTTGATCTTGCCAAAGACCTTGGTTTTTTCCAAAACCCATAATAATACACAACGTGAGGATCTAAAATCTCACCGAAGCTTTCTTGAAGTGTAACACAGCTTCTTGACGCATCCACGACTCTAACCGAGCGATTTGACACGAAAATGGAGTTCCACAATATCATATTTTACTCATACATAATAATAACTCTTGTTAACTAAAAACAAGTCTTACCTCATGAAACTAAGAGCTCCCAAATGCAACTACAAGCAAAGGTGTTGTAGATCTTAAATTCGACCTTTATATGCCTTCCCGAACATCCCAGGATGTCTAAAGTCTAGTGAGAGAGTGGATGGGTGCTATTGTAGAAAGAGAGGGCCGATATATGGGTTTCAAATGGTGCAATCCAGAGTTTTATGGGGGTTTTATATGAGTTTTGGTCGCGTAGGTCCTTGGCGGACTGTTACCCAATCCTTAACGGTCCGCTATGAAACCCATAAGGTATATTCAAATTTTAAAAGGAATATTTGCATCTTCGAATAGAATACCCATTGCTGATCACTACCTGTAAGCATAATGGTCCGCTATTAGCTTCCACTAGTTGGGACATCCCATTTTCATATATTAAGGGTTCCGTAACTCTTTTTCTAACCCCCGATATGCTTAATCTAAGATTGGCTCGTTTCCGGATAGCTTTTCACTTCGTTTCATTTTCGGTTTCCGCAACGAGTCGCCACAGCTCACGATCTTTGATACATTGACACTTTTCAATGTTACCATCTCTCCTTCACCACTAGAAGCCAACACCTCTCTTATTCTCATGTGTCAATCATACCCTTAGGACTGAGAAGTCATCGGTTAAAACAGTTATCGTACTAATAGAGAGTTAACATTTGAACTTTACCATATATATAAATATCTCATACTTTCGTCAAATTACCACAGGTGTATTAACACATGGACAATCGCCCAATTAAGGGCATACACAACATTCTGGCATCTCACTAGTACAAATTTAATACTATTTATATAAGTGTTTGTTTATTTCTATAATATGAAGGCATAATAAGCTGGTAATCAAGGTCCACTCACCTTCATTGGAAGAGTCTCTTATGCCTTGTTGTGTTGGTCAAACCTAGTGAATTTTCGTCCCAATTCCCATCACTATTGTTAATCATCATTTTTGGTTTCCCGCAATACCAATCACCGGCAATAGGTACCGATCATACAAGTATATCCCATACATAATACTTATCTATGTTCACGAATTTGTTAATCAACATTACAACGTAGATAAGAATTGTTTAACGTGTCTGGTCAATACTAATCATTGAATGGTATTCATACTTTCAACCATCTATTTAGTATGTTAGACAAATTTCCCATAATGTGTTTTATCATTATTATTGTTACTATCATGATCTAACCATAAAGGTTAAATCCTATTTAACACGTTTTAATCAAGTAGTCAAGTTCAAGATTTTAACTAAGCATCCATTTAAGTTCTTAATCATTATCTTCACCATTCAATATAATCTTAATCATAAACTTTACACACATACATTCAAATCCATTAGTTTGTTCAAGTTCTCTTTAAAATTCTATATTTCACCATTTTTGGACAATTGTCCTTCTTTAAGGCATCAAAACCTAGGGTCATCAAACTTATCTAACATGATTATCATTATTAAAAGTTGACATGATCCTTTATAATTCACAATTCGTTACAATAATTACATACACTTATACTTTCTCATCAAGCTCAAGTTTAATAAAACAACATTTCAAGCATGGGTTCCTGTTAATTAGCATACAACCTTTGTTAAACAAAGTAAATTTGCACTAATGCAACTCTAGATCATGACATGTAACTAAAGTTATGTATCAACAACATAAATTTCATATACACACACATTTTCATGTGAATTTCCTGCCATGAAAAGCCCCAATTTCATCAATTAGGTTTCTTCCATCAAAAACCCTAATAAATTTATTTAATATCTATAAATATGCATTTTACTCAACAAAAAATAGGGAAAAAAAGGAAGGGTAGTCTAAATTGAAAAAGTTTTCCATGATTCCATAGTTTTAAAGCTTAAATCGGCCCTGCCCCTTCACTCTTCGATAACAAAGTCGAGGAGAGAGAGCCGACTGCTCTCTCTCTTTCATTCTATCTTTCTCTCTCTCTTCCTTCTTTCTGATTTTAGCCTTTAAAATATGATAAATGAAAATAACCCCCATCTTTTACAATTATATATGAGGAGTGCACATTCAACCCTTCTAGAGTTCTAGTTGACAATTTTAGTGTAAAGTATAATATGTTTGAACAACATAAACACTTTAGCCTCTAAACTTTTAAAACCTATTAGGTCGAGTATAAGGATATCAATTTATTAAATTTTACTTTAAGCAACTCATCTTGAAATATATATATGTGTACGTGTGTGTGTGAGTGTATATATATATATATATATATATATATGTGTGTGTGTGTGTGTGTGTGTGTGTGTGTGTGTGTGTGTATGTATGTATATGTATATGTATATATAGGATTTTGAATGGAATGTTAACTCACCTTTTTTGGGATAACCTTTTTACTCCAATGAGTGGTGTAGAAGTTGTCTACGCCGTCTATTAGTTCACGGCCACTATAAGGGTATTTTGTCTACACAAGCATTATAAATGGAAGATTACTTTTTTCATTTTATTTGATTGGGTTGTTCACATAGTACCATCTCATGTTTCTATGTACTTTTTTAGCAAGAAGAAAACCCTATGCATTTTTCATTTTTCTTTAATATATCACATTCATATTTCTACTTCAAAGCTCAAGATATTCTTCATCGATCAAGCCCAAGATTTCAAGAGGAGTTTGAATCGATGAACAATAGTTTAAATCCAAACTAAGATTTCAACGGGAGTATGAATCGACGCTTTTTAGTCTTCTTTGTAGTCGATGATGGTAAACAATAGTTCGACTCTTGACCTAGATTTCAAAAATAGTTTGAATCGATGTTTTTTTCAATATCCATAGTCAATGATCTATAAGATTCATGCTCTTTCTCTCTTCCCTCTACTTTTGGTGATGATTTCAACCAGGTGCATAGGCACTTGCAAGCCTACTCATTGTAGAATACATATTACAGGTGGTCTTCTTTCCATACAATTTGAAGTTGGGGGTGGAAGACAAGTTAATTTTTGGAAGATTATGTTCATGTGAGTCTTATAAGTGCTTTTTTATTTCCTAAATAAGGTTAATTTGTCAATCTAATACCCCGTGTTACAGTAGAGTAATATATTATTACATTAGTGTACTACATTATTACATCAAAGTAGTAACCCAAGTTACATAAATATTTCATTTAGTATATTTTCTTAAATTATAGAGCTATAATGTAGAGCTTACAATTTGTAGTAGTTTTCTAGATCTGGTTGTTTTCCATGAAGTTAGTTATACATATGTTGTTTATATATTGGATCTGTGTTGTCTACTTAAGTTTTTTAATGATTTGGTGGTTTTGAATGAACAAAGTTTGTTAAACAGGTTGTTACTGTGATTTAAGTTTGCTCATCATATTGATTTAAGTATTCATTGTACTGATGTAAGTGTGTCTTCCAGTGGTATGGTTACAACGCAAATTTTTATTATATTGATGTAATTGTCCATTACACTTGACAAAATATATATATTTTTAGACAAGACTATAATAGAATTAAAAAGAAAAATGTAATGAATTTTATTGTGTAATTTTTTCAAAAAAAATAAAATTGTATAAAAAGGTTAAGAATGTAAAAAAATAAGGATGGGCGGGCTGTAAACTTTTTAAATAATAATTAATGTAGCAGGTGTATAATGACTATTTTGCCCTTTTTCTATTAAAATAATATGAGTGCCATATGGTAGCATCTATTGCATCATATGCAAAATCCACATGGTGTAAAATGATTGTTTTGAGTTAACATGTTATCGCAATAAATGTAGATTAACAACCACTACTTCCTCTATACACACACATGTGTTAGTTTTTTAACGAACATGAATTTGCACATATGTATAAAAAAACATAATTTTGTATATGTGTAACAATGTTATTCTTACAAAAAAAATAATAATTTAACTTGATCTTGACTTTATTTTCGAATGTTTGCAAAAGTGTAATTTTCGTACGAAGCGTACCAAGTCACCAGGGCGTGATACGTGTCGTTTGGGTGAGTGGTAATTTCGTCCGCACCACAATTATGCATATAAGATGGATAATTATGCAAGTTATATTAATAATTACCCAAGTTATATTAATAATTACCCAAGTTATATTCATTATTACGCAAGTTATATTCATAATTGCGCAAGTTAAAATTACTCAAGTTATAATAATAATTATGCAAGTTATATTAATAATTATGCAAGTTAAAATTACTCAAGTTATAATAATAATTACGCAAGTTATATGATAATACGCAAGTTATTTTCATAATTACGTATTTAATAATCACGTAAATTTTATGCACAACAAATATATGTTTTTAAAAAATGTTGATTGTTTTAAATAAAAGTATAGCAATGCTATACTCAAATTAAAAGAATAAAATGCTTGATTTTATGGTTTAATTTTTTTTAAAAAAAATATTGTTGTGTAATAAAGTTATATGCGTTTAAAAATTTTGAAGATTTTGAAAAAAGTCAATAACTGTATGCTATTTTCAAATCTACCATGCTAATCCTTTGCATGATTATTCAGATCTTTAATCCAAACTGTTGATTCATTAGATTAAGGGTTGAGATTACTTTTTACACTTCGCACAAAAACAACACTTTGTACCCTTAATATTTCCTTTATATTATATATTTATAAACTTTATAAATCTTGTAAACTTTGTAATGTAATTATTTTTTATAATTAAATAATTAAAATCTCCTAATTAATGATAGAACTTTATAAATTTATAAAAAATTATTTTATAAATTATAAAATTACTATAAATTGAATAAATGGCATAATTAAAAGTGTTAAATATAATAACCAAACAACATTATTTCAATAATAATTGTTTATTACAAGAATGACCCAAACGGGTTTGAGTTGACAATTCAAATGGGTCAGATGTTACATGGCCCACTAATATAACGTTTTAATCTATGGCCAATCACCTTAAATGATGTCCCATCAGAACCCTTTATATCTATTATTCCCTAAGGGAACACATCTTTAGCCACAGATGGTCCCGACCACTTGCTTCTTAGCTTTCCCGAAAATATCCTCAATCGAGAATTAAACAAACAAATCTGATCCCCACACTTTAAGTCTTTGTTACCCTCAAGTTTCGGTCATATACTTCCTTCGTCTTCTACTTATACCCATACGACTATGCGTATGTGTGATCCCTCAACTCCTCTAAATTGTGCAACTGATGAAACTAGTGATCCCTCACACATGACATGTCTAAGTTCACTATCTGTAATGCCCATGATGTTCTAAATTGACAGGTAGATGACATACTTTCCTAAATCATCTGAAACGGTGTAGAACTAATTGACATCTTATAAGCCATGCGAAAAGCCCAAAGGGCATCATCTAACTTGTCAGACCACTCCATCCAATTTGATCCAACTATGCTTTCCAAAATCCCACTTTAGCCCACGGTTACTCACTTCCACTTGCCCACTTATATGTGGGTGATAAGCCATTGCAAGTGGCTTGGTGACCCCATAGCATTGCAACGCTTTCTTCATTTGTGCATTGCAAAAGTGAGTACCTCTATCACTAATCAAAGCCTTAAGAACACTCACAAACAAATTCCTAAGGAACTTCACTACAACCCTAGCATCATTAGTGGGCAAGGCTTGAGCCATAGCCCTCTTCGAAACGTAATCTACCTCCACTAGGATGTACTTGTTCCCGAGAGAGTTCATGAATGGGCCCATGAGAACGAATCCCCATAGAGATTAAAAATGTTGAATCTTAGGAAAATAGTTTTGTTGTTCCCGCCAACACAAACGAAGTTCCAGAACATCACATGACACAAAAAAATATCACTCTGATGATGAGTCTCATGTAACTGAAGATTCTAAAGACACCGCCAATTTAACCAATGAACAAAGATCAGTAGCTCTAGAATTGAAATTATCAAATCTTGGTTTTTCTCAACAGCTTCAATTAATACCAAGATTAAGAAGTCACAATGAACATCATATGAATAACATTATAAGTAAAGTAGATGGTGGTGTTAAGACAAGAAGCAAAACACATGACATAAATATTCGCAAACTCTTGTTTCTTATCTTAACTCAAACCTAAGAAAGTAGATAAAGCTCTAAAGGAAAACAATAGGGTGGAAGCCATGCAAGAAAGGTTTCTTAAGTGTTTTAGATAAGGTTCTGGAAACTTTGTGCACTTCCCATAGGGAAGATAATAATTAGCATAAAATGGATGTTCTGAAATGATAAAGGAATTGTCATAAAAAATGAGCATAGACTGGTAGTTCAAGGGTACTATCAAGAGAAAGGTATTGACTATGATGAAATTTTTACCCCAATGGAAAGAATTGAAGCTATAAATATATTTTATGCCTTTGTAGCTTTAAGGGATTTCAAAGTATTCCAAATGGATATGAAAAGTGCATTTCTATATGGAGAGGTGGATGAGGATGACTATGTATGTCAACCTTTTAGGTTTGAAGATCCAAAGTACCCACATTATGTGTGTAAATTAGGCAAAGCATTTTATAGGTTAGATTAAGCACCAAGAAAATGGTACGAGACTCTCTCATGCTTTCTTTTGGTAAATAAGCATACCAGAGTAACTATTAACAAAACTATTTTTTATCAAGAAGGTGGAAAAAGACATTATTTTAGTTCATGTGTATGTGGATAACATCATTTGTTGGTCTACTAAAGAAGAGCTATGTAAGCATCTTGAGAGCCTTATGAAATCTAATATTGAAATAAGCTCAACGTGAGACCTACATTCTTCCTTGGATGACAAGTGAAATAGGCTACACATGAAATTTTTATACATCAGTCTAAATATGTCAAGGATGTTCTAGCAAGATTTCAGGCTACTAACTATAAAGCTACAAAAACACCAATGTTTAGATCAACTTCTCTTATGCTTGATTTTGAAGGAGAGCAAGTTGATCAACAGTAATAGAAAGGTCTCAATGGATCTCCATGTATCTAATAGCTAGCAAACTAGAAATCATGTTTGCCACATACATTGGGCAATAATCAAGTACCTCCCAAAGTGTCACACATCATAACTTTTAAGAGAAGTTTAAGGTATCCAAAAAGAACAACTAGACTTGGTTTATGGTATCCTGGTAATGCCGATTTGAACCTCTATGCATATACAAATAGTGACTATGGTGTTTGCAACATCAATAAGAAGTCCACGTCAGCAGGATGCCAGTTTTTAAGGAATAGGATTATCTCATGGCAATGCAATAAGCAAACTTATGTTTCCACTTTAATCGTTGAAGCCAGAACAAGCTGTTGTGCCCAAGTCTTATGGATCCAAACCTAAATAAAAGACTAAGGTATCACTTACATGAACACTCCAGTCTACATTGACTACACTAACAATTTTGTTCGACACTCAAAAGATAAACCACATTGATATTAGCAATCATTTCATTCATGACTGTGCTGAAAAGAAGTTATTAAATTAGTTAAGGTTCACTCAGCTGGACAATATGCATATTTGTTCGCAAAACCATTTTATGAATCGAGATTTAATTATTAGATTTCTTCTATTATGATGATAAACCATCAATAACCAGGATACTTTTCTTTTATCTTAGAAAATTATTGTTATTAATCTCCATCAAAGGTAGTGTTCAGCTTTTAAATTATAAATAAAATTCAATTATAACTTGGAAGCTAGACTGCTGCTAAAATACTACATTCAGCGTGAAAATAATTTTTGGTACATTCAGTGCTTCAGCTATCTAAACAGCCGATCATTATATGTTTTTGACAAGTAAACTCTTAGCAAAATTTATCTACTAATGTTATTGTTATTCAGCACCCTAAAATTGCTAAAAATACGAAGTATTTGGGCCTCACTATTTAAATGCTACTAGATATTGGGTGAAGTATTTCGTTGTGAAAGTACTACTCTATTCCTCTCTAATGTCAATAAATTTTTAGTTTTTCAGAAAAGTTTAAAATATCAAATCCGGTGTTTTATATTCTCTATATTCCCTCTCACTCTTCCAACTACTCAATACCCTGAAAAACTGATCATAATCTTTCAACCTTCAAAACCCTAAAAGTATTATCAATGGCTTAATCAAATCTCAAATTCAGCTTTAATCACAAGATTGTTGCTTTTTGAACCCTATCGGGGTTGAAAAGTTCAACCCAATTCTCAACTTTCTCAATCAATCAAACTACTCAATTGTAATCATCATCAATACCACTATCTATGTCAATCACATACTTTAGTTTTGGAACACTTGTGAAGTCATCAGAGTCACTAAGAAAAATTTTCTGAAAGCTAAAGTCAACAATCTTGAAGTAATCATCAAACCCTATACAACTAGGGCCTAAATAATGCAAATGGTAAAAATTCTTTCCTAAAGAAACTATGAGTGAAACATTCCAAGAGTTAATCTATCTAATAAATAAGGGTGTTAGGATCTAGCCCCTTTGTATTGTTTGTCTAATAATTAAGGGTGTTGGGATCTATCCCTTTTGGATGTATCTGTGTTATCCATTAGCTTGTGAAAAATGAATCATACAAATTTTCAAACCTCGAATTTCATAATCTGATTACAAGCATCAATTTGGATATTGAAAAATAATTAATGTATCCAAGGTTCTTACCCTAGACAATGAATTGGGGAATCAACTTAAATTAACTAGGGAGAAATATTTACTATCACCATTAAGATCAACCATCTTTGTAAATCTAAAAAAAAGCCTAATAACCTTTTAGGAAAAGCTACGAATTTGTTTGTATCTATACTCGAAGTCATGGAGCCTAAGGGTGACAAGGTAGAAAACCCATATGCTGCTAAATAACACCCTCCACTTCATAACATAAATCTTTTAAAATCAATCAAGAGTAATCAAGAGAAAGTGAACCCTTATAACTACTACTAAGGAGGTATACACCCTTAAATCAGTAGCCAAAATGTCTAAGTTGGCAACCAGGAACCAACCACAAAACAAATGGTAAAATTACACCCTAGAAAAGGTTAAAGTAAAAGGTTCAATTTCCTTCTTTTAAGCATGGTCAAACTAAGCTCAAATCCCTCATCATGACACTCAACACTCATTATGAGACTCAACACTCTAATAAGTATATCATAAGGGATACATATATTACTGAGGAAATATTTCTAGAAGTGTCCTCATTAGGATCTAGACCACGTCCTGGGTCTTTAGCAACTAAACTATTTAAAAAGACAGATCTTTTTTATAACCCAGAATTAAGATATATCAGCTAATCAAGATGACACAATGCCATCAATAGCCTTATCAACCTTGATAGTGTTGACTAATCAATATGAGGGTACATCTATCCAAGATTCTACACCAAATGAGGTTAATCTTAGTAGGTCTTAAAAGATTAATGTGGAAAGAGTTACCACTACTGCTAATCTATCAATTGATCAACAGGGAAGATGTAACATTTCACCTCTTTTTTAGGATGTCTCTTTTGAGACATTCCTCACTCAAAAGAATCCAAGGTGTCAAGAAACCACAATTGTTGGTGAAGGTGTAGGCCTAATACTTCACGTGGACCTAAAGATTCCACATATGTGTATGAGGTAGTCTAAAACAAAGACAAAAATTGATGGAAAATTCCACCAAATTGATTCATGAAATAATTGCTCTCTAATATGATAATGTTATGTTAAAATCAAAGTAGCAAGACCAGATGAGCTTGAGGCTGAATACAAGCTACTAAAGCTTCAAGGTGATAAAGTTGATGATCATGAACTTGAGATCAGCACTTTAAAGGAACAATCAAAACTTCAACAAGACATCATTACTTGTTTGTAGTACCCCATGCTTATTATTACACACCCAGCACCACAAGAGCCTTTGGATGTTCCTTCCTCCTAAATTGTACCAAGATCATCTGGGATCCTAGATGATGCTACAAAAAGAGAAAACATGATCCCAAAGGTACAGGAGATATTATACAGTTGGCAGCTAAAGTTGTGCCACCCGGTAACTTTCCGTTATCAATGCTCTGTTAGTGTTGTCGAGTCTTGCATACACGTCACATAATCACAGACTAGTTGTCCTTGAATGTTGGTAACTTAACAATTTATTAATACTGATTTAAACAATATTAACTTGATTAATATTTATGTGATATTATTATGTGATTATGTGAAATAAATGTGTTATGTTTTATTTTATGAATTTCGTCTTAGCACGTTGTTATAAGAATAAAATATGATAAGGATAATGTGAGATGATTACAATTTTGTTTGATAGATTATAAAATCCAAAAGTTAATGATTTATAAATGTTTCAAAAGTAAGTTTTACAACTTATAAAAAATAGAGGGCTTAGATGAAAAATATAACTAAATATAAAATCATAAAAAAACCTAATCCCCCCACCCCCCCCCCCCTCTTTGCGATTTCGACCTCACACACGTTCATCCATCTTTCATTCTTTTTCATGAAATCAGTCTATGAACAAACCCTAGTTTATTCATTCAATCTAAACTCAAAATTGGTGAAATTGAATGTTGTAGTTGTGTTAGATTGATGTTATTATTGATGATTTACATGGATTGTGCTAGAAAATAATAGTTTTAAGGTGTAGTTCATAACTTGCCCAAAGTGGAAACTTTAATTTCCAATAACTTTGGATTTTGATATTTAGTGATAGTTGTTGTGTTATAATAATGATTATACATTAGATTGATCATGTAATTGATGAATTATTGGTTATTTGATGAAATATGGATTATTAGATTTCATTCTCTTAATGAGGAAACAGCAATTGTGGTTTTAAATTTCAATGGTTTGAACATGCATGGAATGTTAGGAACATACTAGAATGATTATTAGGATGATAATATGTGCTTGTATGTTAGATTTACAAGTTACATTATGTTTTGGGAACTTGAATGTGATGATTTTGGAAATTGGATGTCCATGTGTACATGTAAGTTAGATGATAGTGTCATGCGGTATTGTATTGGAATAATGGTAGTAGCTAGGTTTACATGATAAAGTTTTATATGGTTATGCCTTTGTGTGATCAATATGGCAAAACTAAATAATCTTGTTAGTTTAACTTATACTTGAATACTTTGAATGTAATGGTGAATATCATAAACACATGCAAATATGAGGCTCCTACTTAGTAGGATTGGCAGGGTTTAGGATGTAAAGTAGCAATTTAAGTCACATGGCATGTGGTGAGTGGTTTGAACCCTATGTGGGTTGTTACATGATAGTAACATAAGTAGTTACCACTTGGGAGATCTAAGATAATTGGTTAATTTATGATTAAAATGTAAAAGTTGGTTATTAGTATGGATTTGTATTTCTGGTCCTGATTGGCTGTTTGATCTTGATTTAGTTACCAACTATTTTGAAAAATCTTGTGAGCATGTTACAGGATCTATAGGTACATTATCAACAGGAGATTTTGATCCAAGATTTGAGCTGAGAAGACCAAGTGTACAAACTACTTCTGCTCCAGTGGTAACTAGCCTTACAGTTGGAAATCTTGTCAGCACAACCATGACAAATTCTTCAGCTGACACAACTGAGGTGCCTATAAATTAGAGCACAAAGGCATAGAACTTAGATGAAGGCATTTCCAATGTAGGTGGAGATAGAGGTAGTTTTAGTAATCAGGAGTTTCTTGATGCTGATAACCACTCCATAGAATACAACATTAATGATGTAACACACTCATTGGCTCAAGTTTTTCTTGAGAAGTGTGTTGATGTGGTGGATGATCGTCAAGCACCAGATCTAAATTTCACCAATTTAGATCTGTCTAAACAACTTGTTATGATTCCTCAACTGAGAAACCACAAGTCCCATCCTACCATAAACATCATTGTAGATGTTGAGACTAGGGTAAGAACAAGAGTACAAACCCATGACAAAAATGTTTGTCTTCACTCTTGTTTCTTGTCCCAGATAGAGCCTAAGAAAATTGAAGAGGCTTTGAAAGATAGAAGTTGGGTTGAAGCAATGCAGGAGGAGATGCTTTAATTTAAGAGACAGAAGGTTTGGAATCTATGTTCTCTTCCTCAAGGGAAGACTACCATAGGTACCAAGTGGGTTTTTAGGAACAAGAAGGATGATAGAGGATTTGTCATCAAGAACAAGGCTAGACTGGTTGTTCAAGGGTACACACAAGAAGAAGAGATTGACTACATAGATGTTTTTACTCCTGTAGCAAGACTTGAAGCTGTTAGGATATTTCTAGCTTTTGTTGCGTCCAAGGATTTCAAGGTCTATCAACTTGATGTCAAGTGTGCTTTTCTATATGGGGTGATTGATGAGGAGGTGTATGTCAAACAACCACCTGGCTTTATAGACCCAGATCATCCTAATTATGTCTGCATGCTTGACAAAGCTCTTTATGGGCTACATCAGGCTCCAAGGAAGTGGTATGACACACTATTATAATATCTCTATCAACATGGGTACAAGAAAGGTACTATTGATGGAACACTCTTCATCAAAGGAATAGGAAATAACTTGATGCTGGTTCAAGTTTATTTAGATGACATTATTTTTGTGTCAACTAATCCGAAGCTCTGCCATGACTTTGAGAAGCTGATGAAGAATAGATTTAAAATATCATGGGGGAACTCAATTACTTTCTAGGAATTCAAGTGAAGCAGGTTGACAGTGGCATCTTCATAAACCAGTCAAAGTATGTGCAAGACATACTTACTAGGTTTCACATAACTGAGTGTAAGGTTGCTATGATACCCATAGCTAGAGAACTTTCTCTTGGACCAGATCTTGAGGGAGAGTGTGTTGATGAACATCTACACAGGGCTATGATTGGGTCTCTTATGTACCTCACAGCCTGCAGCCCTGATATCATGTTTGCTACATGTATTTATGCAAGATATCAAGCCAACCCCAGGATGTCACACCAGGTTGCTGTCAAGAGAATTCTCAGATATCTCAAGGGTGCTCCCAAATTAGGTCTTTGGTATCCAAATAATTCTGACTTCAATTTGTATGCCTATACAGATAGTGACTATGGTGGCTGTAACATGACTGCAAAGTTAACGTCTGGGGGATGTCAATTTCTTGGTGGAAGGATAGTCTCATGGCAATGCAAGAAACAATCCTGTGTATCTGCATCAACTGCTGAAGCTGAATACATTGCTGCTACAAGCTGTTATGCTCAAGTGCTTTGGATTCAAAATCAGATGCTAGACTATGGATTCAACTTCAAGGAGACTCCCATCAACATAGACTACAATAGTGCTATCTCTATTACAGAGAATCCTGTGCAGCACTCAAAGACAAAGCACATCAACATCAGGTATCATTTGATTAGAGATAATTTTGAAAAGGGCTTAATAAAACTAGTCAAAGTTAACATAAATGAACAATATGCTGATCTGTTCATAAAAGCTTTTGATGAGCAGAGATTTAAGTACCTATCAGCTATTAGGATGATTTACTTTGAGTAGATTTTCTTTAAACTAAACTCAGGATTATTTTTAATAATATGTGTCTTAAGTTGTCTATATCATCACCATATAAGCCCAGTTTACTTTGGAAGAAACTTTTAAAAATGATTTTCCTTAGAATTCTGAGAATTTTGATAAACTTTCTTTCGGAAGACATGAAGTTGTCTTTGGAAAAATATTTTGTCTTCTAAACAAATAACTACTTCTGAGAAATTAACCTTTAGAAGAAATTCTGATACATCTTCCGAAGTTTATTTTTCTCACCAAGTACTATGTGTATTGAAGGACCATTTTTTTTCGAAAGCAATTAAGTCTCGAAACTTTTATTCTCTCTTATGAATAAGATTTCTGGTATATCTTTCGAAGCAAAATTTATCTAGGAAGTAAAAATTACTCTAAGTAATTTTCTTCCGAAGCAAATTCTTAGAAAACTAAGGAATATCTTCCGAAGCCAAATTTAGCTTCGGAAGTTTACCTTCCAAAGGCAAATTACCTTCGGAAGATTTAGACTTTCAAGAAAACTAACTTTTTGGTTGCTTTTTTCTAAGGTGGGACCGACATTCGGATTTCAAAGTTTATCCTTTTGCATTAACTTTATCTCAAAATCCATACCATATATATTCGTAAGATGGTTCCCCATCTTTCACTATTCTCCTTCTTCTACAATGATTTAAACCCTAAATTCACCCAGACCGACCTTATTCTTACCTTCCTTCATCTTAAAGCTACTCAAAATGGCCATCCCTGATCCATGAAAACTGCCTGATTTCTCCATACAACTACACAGACAACATAATCAGGTTGCTTTGTAGTGTCTGAGAAAGATCCTGGCTTCTCAGACGTTTGCCGTTTCTTGGCTCTATCCAACTACTTCTCCTCCCTCAACATAAATCCTCCACTATATGAAGATCAGCTTTTAGAGTTTTGGAGGACCTGCCAAGAGGTCATTATGGATGGGGAGAAGGCACTGTCTGCCACAGTGTAGGGCAGGACAATTTTTATCACTCCAGTCACATTTGTACTCATCTAAGGCTGGATGATGAAGAAGGAGAACTGTCCTTCCCAAAATCAATTTTGAACCGGTCCTTCAGGCAGATGGGTTATGAGGGTGATTACTCTGTAAGAACCTTCAAGAAAGGGAAGGTCTCCTCCCAATGAAAGTACCTCCTCCATGTTGTCATTCACTGTCTATCAAACAAACATGGAGGTTGGGATCAAATTCCTGAAGACATTTCCTATATAGTCCATGGATTGGTACAAGGGGTCAAGTTCAAGTACTCATAAAATTTTTATACTAATTTACTTGCAAACTTTGACTCCTTAGAATACTACATGTTCCCTAGATATGTTCAGTACATTCTTAACTGTGAACTGGGCTCACAGTTAAGAGGAACAGGCAATGTTCTTAAATTGGGACAGATGAAGCCCGACATCTTCAAGACAATGAGAAAGCCAACTGTTGGCTTCTTAGGGGTAGAAACAACCCTAGTCCCAAAAATGATAGAGCTCATTGCTCAAGGTGACAACTTAGCAACACAAGCTAATGTTGAACCCACACCTTCCACATCTGTACCACCCATACAGCCACAAATCATCATCACCTACCAAAGAAAATCCAAACGAACCCCTGCACAAGCTACTCAGGTTGTGCAGGCCCCCAAATCACCAACCATGCAGGAAGAAGTGGACACTTAAGCTCCCAATTCTCCTGACGAGCAAACCACTCCCATTCTTTCTATGATTAGTGCTAAGGTTCCTCATGCTTAGCCTGATGAGCTTATAACCCAGCCTTAAGCCTTCACTCAGAGTCTCAAAACTCAAGTGATCAACCTTCAGGGGAAAGTTACCATCCCCAGCCGCTTGACCTCAACCAACCAATTCCTAACCTTAAATTCTATGATGATGAAGATATAGGATTCAGTGAGTACCATGAATCTCTCTTCTCCACCCCTGCTCAAGGAGAGATGAGTGCTCCTAACTCACCCATGTTTAGCCCACATCATCCACCCACAACTGAGGTGGATCTCCCCGAACCTGTTCAGGAGACCCATATGGAAGAGGCTCTCACTTTTACAAGTGATTACATCATTTAGACCTTAACCATGGCAACCCAGCCCATTAACACTTGTTTTGAAGCTATCAGTGTGCAGGGGAACCAGTAGCCATGAACCTAAAGCTGGTGATGAAGAAGAATACCTTAGTCTTATTCTCTCATTCCCCAGTGATTCTTCAAATGAAGATAAGGGGAGTCTGAAACTAAAAGTACAACAACTGACTAAAACCTGCACCTATTTAGTCTCAAAGGTCAGTCACTTGGAATCTCAGGTGACTACCTTACAAAAGAGGGTCAATGACCAGCAACTTGAGATCACCGATCTCAAAGGCAAGTTAGCTGAGAGACCCATCCAGAGGACTCAACCAGGCCTACAAGAACCTGTGGATGTGGTGGACCTAACTCCTAGCTCCCCTGTCAAGAGGGTGATGCTACCAAAAAGGGGGAGAAAGTCTTGCTTACAATCATAAAACCTAGGAGTTCCTCTTAGAGTATGGACATAAAGGATTCATCACCCTCACTTGTAGTTTTCCATTCTCAACAACCTCCTCAACTCCACATTGATGTAGACTCACTCATACAAAGTCTGTTTAAGGAGGGTATACCAAGAGCTATGTCTGCTCCATCTCACCCTGCTGAGAACCCAATAGTGGGATGGAGATATGATGATCAAAGGAGAGCCCTGGTAATCTCTAGGTCTCAGGATCAATAAGAGATCTCTAACTTCTTTAACATAAGATACTATGAGAGCACCTATCTAGTTGACCTCCCACTTGCCAACCCAAGTCAAAACAGGCAAGCTGAAAACTTTAAAAGAATGTGCCATGTAAACTTTAAAAATATGAATAAATTAATTAAGAATGATTTGGTAACTAGAATTCCAAAGAAAGAGTTTACAAGTGATGACCAGTGTGTTGCATGCCTGAAAGGGAAGCAGCACAAAGTGTCTCACAAGCCAAAGGAAAGAAACTCAATCACTACACCCCAACACTTATTACATATGGATCTCTTTGGCCCCACTAGTGTAATGAGTCTAGGAAGGACCTCTTATTGTTTGGTGATCACAGATGATTTCACAAGATACATTTGGGTCTTCTTTCTTAGAACTAAGGATGAGACCCCTGAGATCTTGAGGAACTTCATTCTGAAAATTAAGAATCAATGTGATCACATGGTCAAAATCATAAGATATGATCAAGGAACTAAATTCATGAAGCAAATCCTTGATGCATTTTATGATGAGAAAGGTATTAAAAGACAATATAGTGCTCATAGGGCTCCTCAACAAAATGGTGTTGCTGAGAGGAGAAACAGGAATCTTATTAAAGCTGCAATAACCATGTTATCTGACTCTAAATTTCCTATCACCTTCTGGGCATAGGCAGTTAACACTGCCTGCTATATGCAGAAAAGTGTTTTAGTAGTTAAGACTCATGGTAAGACTCCTTATGAGTTGTGGCACAAAAAGTGACCTTTTATTGGTTTCCTCAAATCATTTGGATGTCCTTGCACCATCTTGAATACCAAAGATCTTATAGCCAAATTTTTTGAGAAATTAGATGATGGATACTTTATTGGATACTCTTCCCAAGCTAAGGCTTATAGAGTATACAACCTTAGAACTAGAGTAGTTGAAGAGTTAGCCAATGTGACCTTCAATGAGCACACTCCCAGTGTGAAAGGTTCTGGTCCTGATTGGTTGTTTGATCTTGATTTAGTTACTAACTGTTTTAACAAATCTTGTGAAGATGTTTTAGGATCTATAGGTAGCTTATCTATAGGAGATCCTGATCTAAGATTTGAGCTTAGAAGACCAATTCAGAAAACTACTTCAGCTCCAATGGTAACAAACCCTGCAGTTGGAAATCATATCAGCACAACAATGACAAACTCTTCAGCTGACACATCTGAGGTGCCTACAAATTCCAACATTGAGGCACAAAACTCAAATAAAGGAGTTTCCAATGTAGGAGGAGATGGTGGTGGTGATAGTGGTCAAGAATTTCTTGATGCTGATAACCACTCCATGGAAGGTAACATCAATGATGTCACATACTCATTGGATCAAGCTTCTCTTGATAAGTGTGCTGATGTGGTGGGTGATACTCAATCACCAGATCTGAATTTCACCAATTTAGATATGTCCAACCAACTTGCTATGATTTCTCAACTGAGAATCCACAAGTCTCATCCTACCATAAACATCATTGGAGATGTTGAGAAAGGGGTGAGAATAAGAGGACAAACCCATGACAAAAATGTTTGTCTTTATTCCTGTTTCTTGTCCCAGATTGAGCCTAAGAAGAATGATAAGACCTTAAAGGATGGAAGTTGGGTTAAAGTAATACAGGAGGAGCTGCTTCAATTCAAAAGGCAAAAAATTTGGAACATGTGTCCTTTTCCTTAAAGGAAGACCATAATAGGTACCAAGTGGGTTTTTAGGAACAAGAAAGATGGTAGAGGACTTGTCATCGAGAACAAGGCAAGACTAGTTGTTCAAGGATACACAAAAAAAGAGGGGATTGACTACGCAAATGTTTTTGCGCCTATAGCAAGACTTGAAGCCATTAGGATATTCCTTGCTTTTGCTGCATCCAAGGATTTCAAGGTCTACCAACTTGATGTCAAGTGTGCCTTCTTATATGGGATGATTGATGAGGAAGTTTATGTCAAACAGCCACCTAGCTTTGCAAACCCAGATCAACCTGATCATGTCTGCAAGCTTAACAAAGCTCTCTATGGGTTGCATCAAGCTCCAAGAAAGTGGTATGAGACACTATCTCAGTGCCTTGTTCAGCATGGCTACAAGAGGGTACTATTGATGGAACACTCTTCATTAAAGGAACAGGGAATGACTTGATGGTGGTTCAAGTTTATGTAGATGACATTATCTTTAGGTCAACTAATCCAAAGCTCTAAAAAGACTTTGAGAAGCTGATAAAGAATAGATTTAAAATGAGTGCCATGGGAGACCCATCAGGAGAACTCAACCAGGCCCACAAAAACCTATGGATGTGGTGGACCTAACCCTTAGCTCCCCTGTGCAAGAGGGTGATGCTACCAAAAAGGGGGAGAAAGTCCTACCTGCAATCACAGAACCTGGGAGTTCCTCCTAGAGTATGGACATGGAGGACTCACCACCCTCACTTGTAGTTGTCCATACTCAACAACCTCCTCAGGTCCATATTGATATGAACTCACTCATTCAAAGCTTGTTTGTGGAGGGTATACCAAGGGTAATGCCTACTCCATCTCACCCTACTAAAAATCCAATAGTGGGATGGAGGTATGATGCTGAAAGGAGAGCCCTGGTAATCTCTAGGTCTCAAGGACAGTAAGAAATCTTAAACTTCTACAACCTGAGATACTATGAGAGAACCTATCTAGTTGACCTCCCACTTTTCAACCCAAGTCAAAGCAGGCAAGCTGCAAGGTTAGCTGATAGGATTCAAGATAGGGTGCTTGAAGAGTTCAAAGTGTAGAACCAAGTTATATAGATAGTGGCTAGCAGGCAAGATTATTGGTCAACTGGATATTAAGGTGAACCCTAATATTAGGTTTAAAGGGAAAACCTTGGCTGAAGGCCTAATAATCGAGCCTGTGAATCTTGAGACTAGAACTGCTTTAACACCCATTACCCTCAATGAGGCACCAGCTAGTGAAGGTATCTCACAGCCTTTCTCTGGCCAGAGCTCAAGTGCAACACCAAGCAATGAAGGCCAAAGCTCTCTCCACCCTGAGTCACACAGGCCTGTGAGTGACAAAGGGAAAAGGAAGTTGACCTCTGAGGAGATTAAGGAGGAGAGAGAGAGAGAGAAAGAGGAAGATAAAGGGAGAGAGTTCAAGAAAGTCTTGAGGCAGAGGCTGTGGCTACTGTGCAACAAACTCAGGTAGGTAGGGAAAAAGACAGGCAAAACATGATAACCTACCTGAATGCCATAAGTCTCTATCAGGCAGCAGACCTCCTTCTCTTATCATATGAATACATTGAGTTTGAATACCTCAAGCAGCTTGAGAAACAAGTGCTAAAAGAACAAAAAGCTGCTAAGTGGAAATTGAGGGAAGAGGCTGCAAAGCCAAGAGCCATCATCAGAGCAAATCTAAAGAAGTTTGCTGATAAACAAAAGATGGTGAGCTTCTTGAAGCTGTATGGATTCTCCGGAAGAAGACTTGGTCCAATGTCTCTATCTTCCATGGATGAGCATATTAGAGTGATCAAGGAGGAGATCAAACAGGGTGAGCTAGTTGACTTGCATTCTCCACCAAGTCAGGCTACACCTGAAGCTAAAGTCAAGGTTGAACCCTAAGAGACAACACAAACTGAACCTAGTGTTGCATCACAGCCAGCTTCATCTTCTAATCCACAGCAAGGTCCTGATCCTTCTCCTTTTGAACCTATAAAGGACAAAGACCCAACTGAGAAAGACAAACAAGAACAATCTGATACTATAGGCCAGTCTTCTTAGTGAAAATACTAAAAGAGGAAAAAGGATGGCCATTAGAAAGGACAAGAAGAAGAAGAAGAAGTCCAAGGCATCCACCTCTGCATCTCAGGATGGGTCAGAACATCCTGAGGTTGCTCAAGAAGAGTCTGCTCAACAAAGTCCACTCATAGTAAAGCCTCTTGCTGCTGAGAGACCCATCTTGTCCTGGATGTTTGCTACTAACCCAGACAGATGGTATGTCACTAGAGATCAATGAGGTCAAGACATGTACTTCTTACAAAACATTCATGATCTCCCTCTGCATGATCTCTATGACATGAGGTGATACTTGAGAGTCTGAGGAATCCTGACCAACTAATGATGAAGGGAATGGTCTTGATTCTAATAAGGACTATCAACAGATGAAGATCAAGACTCAAAGGTCTCTTTAGTTTTGGTGGCATTAGCCTGGGGGGAGTTTGTAAGGATTAAACTTAGAGGCTGATGCAACCAAAGAACAACTCAAAGAGCTCTCAGCATGCATATATGAAGTACTAGGAAAGTACTTTGGAAGATTTGATATTACTCAGTGAATTATGCTAACTATCAAATCTTTCGAAGCCAAAAGCCAATTCTTTTGAAGCCAAAGATGAAGTCTTCTGAAGCTTTAAAGATAAAGTCTCCTGAAACCAAAGACTGATTTCTTCCTAAGACAGAGAAGGCATGTCTTCTCTGACATACTTTTGACAAAAGCTGAATCACCTTTCCACTGCCATCTCTGAAAACTCACCAACTAGCATGAGTTGGTGAAAAGTCCATGCTTTTGTCAACTGTAGATTAAGGTGTTGAGTTTGTAACTTTCCAACTATATATTTTTTTTCTTTTTTGTAATAGATAAGGATGTGAGCTATGGCATGTCATAGTTACTAGTCAAAAGTCAATTTACCTTTTGACTTTACATTGATCTGTTGTCTATATTAGTGTTTCCAGCTGGCCTTCAAAGTATGGCCGGCTGTAGGATGTAGTATAAAGTATCTCTAGTACTTGTATTCTGTATGTAAGCTTTGTAACACTTGTAAGAACTTGAGAGCAATATATATCATTCTTGAAAACCATATTTGAGTGTTCTTGTTTATTGTTCTTGTTACTTGTGTTCATAGTTTTATCCTAACTGGTTCCCTCTTCAACGGTCCTGCAGTTTATCCAAAGGGTAACCTTAGAGTTATTAGTTTTCCACACATTAATTAATAATGCATAAGTGTTAGCTTTCTTATCTTTGGGTTTACTCTTTGCACTTGTAACATAGCCCCACATATGTTTACAACATATACTAATCTTTATCTCATAACTCTAATATGCATAGTTCTTACCATCAAGTTGGGTACTATAAACTGAAGAGAAAAAATCATCCCCGTTAGAAATTTAGTGAAAAGGTGGGTTTTTCACTAACTTGGGACACTAATAAATATTAATATTTCTTACTAATATGATTATTATTTAGTGGGTATGTATTCTGTGATGTGATAGGAATATAACAAATCAAACCGTGTCCAAAACAAAGCTAAGATGAATAACATATGGATGCTCAAAGTTGATGGAATAAGTGGAAGTGGTTGGTTTTGTCCCACATTAGTGGAGTGACAAAACAAACCTCGAAGCGTTGGAGTACATAAGGGTTCTTGTTAACATTGAAAGATTAATAAATCTCGTAAAGATTTATAAGTGGGAGTTTCTATAGGAATTTGTTCCTACATGGTTAGGGACACCCAATGGCTGCTAAATAGGTCGTCGAGAGCTGCCTTGGTATTTTGGAGTTATAACAGGTGGGTTTAGTAGTTATGCATCTACTGATCATACAACACTTGCACGCTGATTGGTTCGTCTGCTGACTGCAGCTGGTTCGTGTTTCCCAAACGCAACTGCTGCTGAGTCTATCTGCTGATTAGTAGATGCAGCTCCATATCTGCTAAAAGGCAGTCTTCAGCAGCTGATTCATATCTGCTAAAAAGGCAGATTTCATCAGCTACAGTTAATAATGTTGTAACGGATTATACATTAATTGACCAATAATTAGAAGATTAACTCGCTATAACTGAGGAGACCTTTAGTACAGCTTTGTTAATGATAATACCTTTGGTATAACTTTGTTAATAAGGAGACCTTTGGTATATTTCTTGAAACTATTACATGTTCATACAATATCTATATCTATACTACTATATAATATATTTTAGGAGGACAAGATAGTAATTTTATTGAAATTGTAAGACGCCTAATATAATATTTTAAGAATAGACTACAAGTGTCATATGCAATAGTTTCATTTTTACCCTTATTTAATAAACTCTTTAAATTAATACACTATTTAATACATATTATTAATATATTATTTAATAATATGATATTATTTAATTCAATACATTAAATATTATATTATTTTTAATACTTGAAAATGACATTTAAATTTATTAAATACTATTTAATAATTAAGTATACAACTAATATTTATAATAACTTATAGTTATATTTTCTAGGGGTATTTTGGGTAGTCGACAACTTTAGTATTTATGACTAAATTTGTTAGTAAATGACATATTATATTATATATCTAAAAAATATAATAATAAAAATATAATAATATTAATAGTAATGATTATATTTAGACAAATTACAGTAAACGTCCTTTATGATTATCAAAAGTTGTAGATATCGTCCTTTATCTTTAAAACGCTCACTCTTTGTCCTTTATGTATAGAAAACGTTACCCGTTACGTCCTTTAAACAAACACCCGTTAGTTTTTTGGGTTAAGTCAGTTCACGTAAGTAGCACACGTGGGAAAAATGGACTTTTCACAACCCATCGGTCCCTTCCCTTTCAAATAAACAAAACCCTACCTGCACACACCATGTTCGAAGCTTGAACCCCTCATAATGGGAACTTTTCATGTCCGTAGTGAAGAAGATGCTTACGACCATGATGAAATATACGGTATTTTCCTGGTCTTTGTTCTTTACTAACTGATTGAGTTTCATCAAGTAGGTTTAATACATGTAATACGGCCTTGAAAACACAGGTACGTATCCAGAGCTTTTCACACTCAATCCGCATCACGGTGGTTATTTCACCCAATTCCCAGATCGTAGGTATGAAAATGGACATGTAATTGTGGTGGATTTCTGTGATAGAAACAGATTTTGTATGGAAGAATTAGAAGAGATTAGAAAAGAGATAGGTTTTGATTCGAGAAATTACCTATGGCTATTACCCGGAGATGATTTTCAAACTGGAATTGTGAGTTTGAATAATGATAAAGATATTGCAAAACTCACAGATCATGTGTCAAAGGGTGTTATAGAATCTGATTTTCAAACTGGAATTGTGAGTTTGAATATTCTTCACTTGTTTTCAGTTGACCTTTTACCTCCTCTTTTGACCTAATAAGATTTGGTATAACCTCTATGCATCTTTTACATGTCTCAGGCTCATACCATTAAAAGAACCCACATTCTAAACCCTAATTCAAATTAATAGAAAAATAAGGTTTCTTGAGACATAGATCATAGATCGTCATGAGTATTAACGGATTAACATACCTTCTTTGCTGGACATGTAAAGAACCGACGACCTGGATTTTGTGATGTCCGTGATGTTCGAACCAATGTTGTTATTCCACAATAGCAATTAACCTTGTTCAAAGACCGATTGAACATTATGTGACTGGATTCACAATCAATAGAAGATTCTTGCACTGACTTAGACTCGATTGAGGTCTCCTGAGATCTATTTAGCGAAGGGATGTTTCACCCAATTTTGAATCCATCGACCATATGCAATCAGATAAGGATTAAAAAGCAGCAGGGTATCCATTAATTAAATTGGGTTGTGAAAAGTCCATTTTGCCCTGGTGTGCTTCTCACGTGAACTGACTTAACCCAAAAAACTAACGGGCGTTTGTTTAAAGGACGTAACGGGCAAAGTTTTCTATCCATAAAGGACAGAGAGTGAGCGTTTTAAAGGTAAAGGACGATATATGCAACTTTTGATAAACATAAAGGACGTTTACTGTAATTTTGTCTTATATTTATTAAAGGATTAACAACAACAACAACAACAATATTGTGTTAAAATTTAATGCTGTGTTTTTATTATGTTATTGTATCTGAAATAATCTAATAATAACATATCATTAATCATGATACAATGTTCTAAATTTTCTAATAGTTTTTATTCAAATACTTTTAACGTATTTGTTTTACTTGATATCCACGACTTATTAAATATCATATGTTCAATAATAGTATCACGACGATATAATAACGAATCACTAAAGCATGTGTAGATATCCATGGGAATCCGAGCGCTATATCATTGAACTCACTAAAATCATGATAATTCTAAAAACTATCATTGCGACGTTCACATATAGATTTAAAATTAAACCGCAACGAAGCGCCGGTGTCCACTATACTACTCTATAAAGCAAAACCTTAGGATACAAATGTAAGTTTACAAAAAAATTAATACACCTAATACAAGTGTTCAATGCAATCATTCTTAATTTACCCATTATTAATAAACTTCTTGTAATTAATACATTGATTAATATATTATTTAATATTGTAAGATTATTTAATTCACTACAATAAATATTATATAATTTTTAATATTTTAAATTAGCATATAAATTTATAAATAAGTGTTACCTTATTTGAATACTTAACTAAATACTTTTATAATAATAATAATAAAATAATATAATAATAATAATAATAATAATAATAATAATAATAATAATAATAATAATAATAATAATAATAAAATTTATAAATAAGTATTATTTATTTGAATACTTAACTATATAATTACTAAATACTTTTATAATAATGATGATAATAATAATCTATATCTATATCATCTATTATTTATTACTATCTATAAAACATCTCTTTAAGACAAGATTGAAATTTTGTAATAATTTTAAGATAACATATAAAGGATTGCAAGCTTTAATATTTAATATTATAAGAAATATCCTATTATACTCTCATTTACTTCAAAAAAATGTACCATATGATTTTCTATTAATATATCTTTATTTAAAATCTAATGTCATAACAAATCTTTTCATTGTTGTATCAAAACAATTCAACCTATACTACGTCAAATGTGAATTGTCTTGAAAATATTCATTAAACTTTAATCATGTTCAACACTTATGTTTACTTAAAAATTAAGTCATTCAACTATTCTTGTAAATGCTAATTAGTTTTGTAACAACGTGTTAGCTCTAACATATGATAATAATTATAAGTCGTATAAGAGATTTAAACCATAAAACAAAACAATTGATAAATTAAATGAAATATAACAAGTATAGACTAGTAAATTGTTCACTCCGCCGCAATTCGCGAGTTACCCACTAGCATATATATACATATACAAGGATATATTCCTTGTTAGAGTTGATTAAATTTCTGATAATTCTCATCAAATACATCACTTTAGAAAATAAAAGAAGAATTTTTCTCCTTTTGCATTCTAACTTCATCAACTTTGTTTCCATCTTTCAAGACATTTTCATTCCCATTTCCATTGCTGTGAAGACATTTTCGGCAGTATACATACTGTTTCGGTTTTCGTACCATGGGAGACAGATGTGTTCATCTAAGACGATATGTGAAATCTGTTTTAAAGTGACATTTGTTGAACATACTGTTTGTTGATTGTGCATAGGGAAACTGTGAATAATCTATGTGGTTCAAGATTCAAGAGAACAAAGATTTCTTTTAGTTCCTTTTAAAGACTACGATTTGAATGTGTTTCAATTTGTATAAATTAGATTATTCGCTACGTTCAATTTTGTATAAAGTATTTCTTTGTAGTATTTCTCATCAATAATGTTCAACATTTCCAGCCACATTTCCCAATAATCAAATACCGAAATTCAAATACGAATGAGAATAACAACAATCCAATACCAAATATAAAGATAAGTAGCATAAGCAAATACGTACCCTAATACAAACGAGAATGACAACACCATCAAAATCCGAACCCAACAATAATTAATTATGGATCAAAAGGAATCAAAAACTAATGATAATAAAAAAACATACTCAGCTTATCAAATGGTGTTTGATTTGCGAAATCGGTACCTGCTAGAAAAGCTTCAATCATCAATCATAAAAGATGGATCGAATGAAACTATCATAGCATGAAAATTGAAAAGCACAAATACAAAGAAAGACATGTAGGAACCGTTCAGATAAAAATTAAGAAAATACAAATTTTATTAACATAAGCAATACAATAGAACATAAAACAAAAGTTACAATGCTCGTTACAATTATAAGTAAACAGGAACAGAAAAACGAAAATGAAAAAGGGATGAGAATCATGTTAGACATGGGGCCCTTAAAAACTTCCTTGCCTCCCAAGAGAACTCTTTTTGTTTCACAGCCAAAGCAGTTGCTACTGTCGGGATTGATCTAGAAACCGAATTAGATTGTAGAAGAGAAACCACAGATGGAGGACGTTTAGAGAACCTGTTTGCTGCAGATATTCGAGTTGTTGTTGGTGTGTTGTCAACAGAGGAACCCTTAATATATATAGAGGAACTCGAACTATAACAGCTCAGTTAGCAATTAATCCGAAATTATAACAGCTTATAAAAATCTTCAATGTTGATTATTTTGATTTATTGACTTGGTCCAAAACGGTCATTGGTTCAGTCAAGATGTAATTAAACTGTTACAAGCCATAGCTGTTTCAAACCACACAGACTCAGACCATGTAAGGCCCCGTTCCCGGAGACCTCACAGTTGGTCAATCACAGCATAATTAAATAAAAACATTACATAATCTTAAAACAATGCAGCGGAATTAACATAAAAAACCATTCACTTCATTAATAAACGTTGTTGCCAAGCAATACATTTGTGTTTGTTATCAGTTACAAAAGATCAGTTAATTGCATTACAAAACAACAATATTATTAAGAGTGAACGGATGCCAGTCTAGCCCCGACGAGTAGCCTCCCCGTGTGCCATCCTCAGCAAAACTCACCTGCCAACTGAAAATGCATAAAAGTCAGCGTTGCTGAGTGAGTTCTAGTTTTAAAATAATGAAATGCCTTGTAAGAGTTGTATATGAAAATACTCTTTAAAATACTATATCTTTCTTTCGTATGTGATCACACACATACATACATTCAGATAATATTCATTATTATCATTACTATCTTTCTCATTCTTTCATTATTATCTTTCACTGTCTATCTGAACCAATGAGCAATACCCCGAACATTGTGCACGAAGCTGATGTTGGGCCTGAAGTCTATAAATAGACCCCGAACATTGTGCACGAAGCTGACCCAGTCACCTAGGGCATGCAACAAAGGTCATGTCAATCTTAATGATTGACCCTGTTTACATCCTTCGGGTTAGCTAAACCGTACACAGTTGAGCTAATGACAACATGGCAGTGCACCTCCTATCATTTGCTTGCAAGTCTTTCATTTATTCATTATGTTCCACTTTTCGTTAATATTAATCTTTCACTTGACTAATAATAATACTTTACGAGTATAAACACACCACGTAAAGTCATACAATAATATAGTAATAGGGAACATAAGAATAAGCCCACAACATGCATAAAATAATCAAATAAAGGCACCAAGTCAAACCCAAGGTCAAACTTTAATATTCTGATTTTTCCCAAAATTCTAGAAAATTTTCTAAGTGTTTAGGCGCATGAGCCCTGCTTAGGCGCATCAACACTATTAGGGCGCATGAATCTTTCACTTAGGCATTTTCCTAAGGTTTTGGGCGCATGAACCTTTCAGGCGCATGAGTTCTATACTTAGCCTCTGGCAAACATTTTAGGCGCATGGGTACTATTGGGGCGCATGAGCCCCACTTAATATTGTTCTAAGGCAAATTTCCAGGCGCATGGGCCCTATTTCGGCGCATGACCTGTACTTAGGCAATTCTAAGTTAAATTTTCAGGCGCATGAGCCCTATTTGGGCTCAGAAGCTAAATCATTCCAGACCTGCATTTGCACCTGTTCTAATCTTAAACATAACATTCTAAGCATACAAAACCCATAAACAAGCATCAAACATAAGCATATACATATATAAAGCCACGGTTACAAGAGTAAAGTTGAGAAAACCCATTTTGATGCATTTTCAGCCCAACATACTTTTAAAACACAAGAAATACGGGGTCTAGAACTCACCTAGTGCAGCAAACAAGCAAAACTCCACCGAACCTGCTTGTACACGAGTTCAAACACCTAAAACAAGCATAAACAAGCACCTAAACACCAAAAACACTTAATAATCGGTTTCTAAGGGTGAACCCACAAAGAAATCCCAACCAATTAACACATAAACTCACTAACCTTCTAAGTTTTTCCTCACTTCTCCTTCCAAAGCCGAGAGAACACTATTTCAGCTTCTTTCTTCTTTGTTTTGTCGAGCAGTAGCAGCAGGGAAAGCAATATGGGCGGCCATCCTTAAAGGCAAACCCCTTTTTGACTTTTTGTACTAATTTACATAATACACCCCTCATCTTTGTCCCCTTTTTGTTTCCTTCTTGATACTTTTCTTTTCTTCTTTATTTGACCAAGTTTTTGGGTGTTACAAGTCTGCCCCCCTTAAAGAGGTTTCGTCCCCGAAACCTGTCATTCTTCGAATAACTGTGGGTAATGCTGTCTCATCTCTTCTTCAGTCTCCCATGTAGACTCAGAACCTTTTCGGTGTTTCCACTGCACCCGCACCAGTGGAACCACTTTATTTCTTAGTCTTTTCTCCTTCCGGTCGATGATTGCCACTGGTTGCTCTACGTAATTGAGCCGTTCATCCACTTCAATATCATCCAGTGGTACAATCATATCCTCTTTGGCTAAGCACTTTCTTAGATGAGATACATGGAATGTCGGGTGAATCCCACTTAACTCATCATGAAGGCTCTAGCACTTGCCCTTTTCCCTTCTTCTTCTGTCCTCTTCTTCACCCCAGAACTTTCAGCCCTTGGCTTCTTGCAGTCCCTACTCACATGCCCCTCTTCCCACAAGTGTAACATCTCAACACCCGGTAGTCCTTGGTATTGTGACCAGGCTTCCTGCACTTAAAGCAAACGTTCAATCCCAGCCGGCACTCCCCACTATGCTCTCTTCCACACTTACCATACCTCTTCATCCCCGGGCCTGCAGCAACCACTCGCCGGTCATCCGTCCTCGGCTTCTTGCTATTCGGGGTGAAACCACCACGCCCGAATCGCTTCCCGTTCCAATTTCTATCACCACCACCAGTCCTCTTCACCTCAACCACAGCTACCTCCCATTCGTCATACAACCTTCCCGCTAAATCCACTGCCGACCTGAAAGTGCTCGATCGGGCAGCGATCAAGTGCCTGCGAATGTCAGCTGGCAACCCCTGGATGTACCGTTTAATCTTCCGTGATGCTGGCGTAACCAGATCCGGCACTAGCCTCGCCATTTGGTTAAATTTGGCGGTGTATTGCTGGTGGGTTGTAAGGCCCCGTTCCCGGAGACCTCACAGTTGGTCAATCATAGCACGATATATATAAAACATTTCATAGTTCATAAACCAGTGCAACGGAATTAATATCAAAAGCCATTCATTAATTAATAAATTCTGTTGCTAAGCAATACATGTGTGTTTGTTATCAGTTACAAAAGATCATTAGAATGCATTACAAAACAATAATGTTACTAATCATGAACGGATGCCAGTCCTGCCCTGACAAGTAGCCACCCCGTGTGCCATCCTCAGCAAAATTACCTGCCAACTGAAAATGCATAGAAGTCAGCGTTGTTGAGTGAGTTCTAGTTTAAAAATATTGAAAATACTTTATGAGTTTTGTATAGAAGAAACTCTTTAAAATACTGTTCACTCTTTGTATGTGATCATACGTCATACATACATTCCAATATTATTCATTATCAACATTAATATCTTTCTTCACCATTTCCATGGTCGTTCACTTGAACTTTTACTTTTAATCTTTCACCTCGATATGGACCAAAGTGCTATACCCCCAAATAATGAACATAAACCTGGTACTTGGCCGAAGTCTAATAATAGACCCCATCTGTGGTGGACAAAGCTGACTCCAGTACCGGGGCAACAACAATGGTCCCCTCAATCTCAACGATTGACCCTGCGTGCATCCAACGGGTTAGCTAAACCGCACACAGTTGAGCTAACAACCTAGTGGTTGTGAACCTCATGTGAATTTGCTTGCAAGACTTTCTTACGTTCTTTATGTTCCACTTTCGTTAATCTTTCCACTTTATTAAATATAATACTTACGGATACAGATAAATTCACAGCACGTAAAGCCATGTAATAATATAATAAATAGGAACACAAGAACAGCCCAAAACATAAATAAAATAATCAAGTAATATATCACCAAGTCAAACCAGGGTCAAACCCTAAAATTCTGATTTCCCCAAAATTCCAGAAATTTTCTAAGTGTTTAGGCGCATGGGCACTATGCAGGCGCACGAGCACTGCTTAGGCACATTAACACTATTCAGGCGCATGAACTGTTCAGGCGTATGACTAGCACTTAGGCGCCTAAGCAAAAGGGTGGGCGCTTGGACACTATTGGGGCGCATGGACACTATTGGGGCGTATGAACCCCCACTTAGGATTTTCTAAGGAAATTCCCAGGCGCATGGGCCCTGTTTGGGCGCATGGCCTGAACTTAGGCAGTTTCATGCTATAATCCAAGGCGCATGGGCCCTGTTTGGGCGCATGACTACCGGTTATGCATTTCTACATTTCAGAATCAACCCAGACCTATTCCATCACCTATTCTAAGCTTAAACATACATTTCTAAGCATACCTAATACAAAAATAAGTTCAGAACATGAGCATACACATATATACATACGGTTACAAGGAAACAAGTTGAGAAAACCCATTTTGATGCATTTTCAGCCCCAAATACTTTTAAAGCACAAGAAATACGGGGTCTAGAACTCACCTAGTGTAGCAAACAAGCAAAACTCCTCCAAACCTGCTTGTACACGAGTTCAAACACCTATAACAAGCACAAACAAGCACCAAAACACCAAAAACACTTAATAATCGGTTTCTAAGGGTGAAACCACAAAGAAACCGAACCAATTAACATGTAAACACGCTAACCTTGAAGATTTCAGCTCTATTTCCTTCTTGGAACCGAGAGAGCTGGTCTGCAGCTTCCTTTCTTCTTATTTTCGGTCGAACAACAGCAACAACAGAATGTTATGGGCGGCCATGCCCATTTAAAGTGCATTTTTGACTTTGGTGTACCATTTACACATTGCACCTCTCATCTTTGCCTTCTTTTAACTTTTCTTAAAATACTTTCTTTTCTTTTTATTTGACCAAGTTTTCGGGTGTTACAAGTCTACCCGCCTTAAAGAGGTTTCGTCCCCGAAACCTGTCACTCTTCGAATAACTATGGGTAATGTTGTCTCATTTCTTCTTTCGTCTCCCACGTAGACTCAGAACCCTTCCAGTGTGTCCACTGCACCCACACAAGTGGAACCACTTTATTCCTTAACCTCTTCTCCTTCCGATCAATGATTGCCACTGGTTGCTCCACATAGTTGAGCCGTTCATCCACTTCGATATCCTCCTGTGGTACAATCATGTCTTCGTCGGATGAATTCCACTTAACTCATCAGGCAACTCTAATCGATAGGCCACCTCTCCTACTAGTGCAACGATTCGGAAGGTCCTATTAGCTCGGGCTCAGCTTGCCTCTTTTCCTGAATAGGATGATCCCTTTCCAAGGTGAAACCTTCAACATGACTTTATCACCCACGTGGAACTCGATCGGGGTCTACGCCTCTTATCGGCATACGACTTTGTCTATCCTTGGCTCCTTCATAAAGGCTTCGATCTTTTCCAACTTTTTGGTCGTAGCCTCGATCACCTCTATACTTCCCAACTCCTTCTGCCTATGTTCTCCCCAACACACGGGCGTTCTACATCTCCTCCCGTATAGCATCTCGTATTGTGCATGCCAATGCTGGCATGATAACTGTTGTTGTACGAGAACTCTGCTAACGGTAAGTGGTCATCCCAACTTCCTCCAAAGTCAATCACGCATGCTTGGAGCATATCCTCGAGCGTCTGAATCGTCCTCTCAGACTGACCATCTGTCTGAGGATGGTAAGCTGTGTTAATGTGTAGCCTCATCCCCATGGCATCATGGAATCTTCTCCAAAACATAGATGTGAACCTGGTGTCACGATCTGACACTATTGACACCGGCACGCCATGACTAGCTGCAATCTCTTTGATGAATAGATCCACCATCTCTCGGATGAATATGTCTCGCGGATCGGTAGGAAGTGAGCACTCTTTGTTACACGATCAACTATCACCCATATGGTATCATACCCCCTCGCCGTACGGGGTAGCGTTGTGATGAAGTCCATGGTGATGTGCTCCCACTTCCACTCAGGTATATCCAAGGGTTGGATCTTCCCGTATGGCTTTTGATGTTCTGCCTTCACTTGCAAGCAAGTAAGGCACTTACTCACATACTCTACCACGTCACGTTTCATACCCGACCACCAGTAATCCTTCTTCATATCTTGATACATCTTGGTAGCACCAGGATGAATGGAGTATCGAGTCTTATGAGCTTCGTCCATAATATGCCCACGTAGATCTCCATATCGAGGAATCCACGGATCCGCCCGAAGCGGGTCCTAACCCCGTGGGTGTTCTCTCCCAATTCCTCGACCAGACCTCTCATTCGTTCAGAGTTGAGGCGATCTTCTTTCAGCGCCTCTTCCTGAAATTCTTTGACTTGCATCATCACATCCGAGGTCATTACTAACTGATTAGCTTTCACCCGAATCGGCTCCGGTCTCTCCTTTTAGCTAAGGGCATCGACCACTACGTTGGCCTTGCCCGAGTGGTAATGGATCTCGCAGTCATAATCCTTGATCAGCTCTAACCACCTCCTCTGCCTCATATAGAGATCCTTCTGCTCGAAGAAATACTTTAAGCTTTTATGGTCGGTGAAAATTGTGCACTTTGTCCCGTATAAATAGTGCCTCCAAATCTTCAACGTAAAGACCACCACCGCTAACTCCAAGTCATGAGTGGGGTAATTGGCTTCGTGGGTCTTCAACTGTCGGGATGCGTATGCTATCACTCTTCCACGCTGCATTAGTACGCAACCCAGTCCCGAATAGGAAGCATCTGAATAGACCACTAAATCCTCACTCCCTTCGGGCAGTGTCAAGACAGGAGCCTGAGTTAATCTTGCCTTTAACTCCTCAAACGCATCCTCCTGTTCTCGTCCCCACACATACTTCACATCCTTGCAGGTCAATTTGGTCAAAGGTGAGGCTATCTTAGAAAAGTCTTGAATAAACCTTCGGTAGTAGCCCGCCAAACCCAAGAAACTGTGAATCTCGGATGGCGTCTTAAAAGACTTCCATTGCATCACTGCCTCAACCTTTGTCGGGTCCACCATGATTCCTTCAGCATTGACCACGTGACCCAGAAATTGAACCTCGCACAACCAAAAAGTACACTTAGAGAATTTAGCATAAAGCTACTCCCTTCTAAGTGTCTCCAACACCTCGCGTATGTGACTGGCATGTTCTTTTTCGCTCTTTGAATAAATCAGGATATCATCAATAAACACGATCACTGATTTATCTAACATCATCCGGCACACTCGATTCATCAAATCCATAAAGGCAGCTGGTGCGTTAGTTAAACCGAAAGACATAACGAGGAACTCGTAATGTCCATAACGCTTGTGAAACGCTGTCTTAGGAATATCTTGCTCCTTTACCTTCAATTGATGATAACCAGATCAGAGGTCTATCCTTGAGAACCAACTGGCACCTTGGAGCTGGTCGAACAAGTCATCTATTCTCGGTAAGGGGTATCGGTTCTTCACCGTTAACTTTTTAACTCCCAGTAGTCTATGCACATCCTCATACTACCGTCTTTCTTCTTGACAAACAGGACCGGAGCACCCCAGGGAGAGATACTTGGTCGAATAAATCCCTTGTCTATCAACTCTTGTAGTTGAACCATAAGTTCCTTCATCTTTGTCGGAGCTAATCGATATGGTGCCTTGGCAACGGGTTGAGCACCGGGTATCAGGTCAATCTGAAACTCAATCTCGCGGTCAGGTGGCACACCCGGTAAATCTTCTGGGAATACATCCGGGAAATCGCACACAACTGGCACTTCAGATAATTGTGGTATCGACGCGTCCACATCCTTTACATACGCCAGGTAAGCACTACAACTGCGTTTCATGCACTTCTTTGCCACCGCCATCGAGATCACCTTAGGAACCATCGTAACGCGGTCACCGTGAACTGTCACCGAACTTCCATCGGCCGCAGTTAATTGAATCATCTTCTTGTGGCACACGATGTTTGCCTCATAGGTTGCTAACCAGTCCATCCCTAGTACTACATCGAATCCTCCTAGGGGCATCACATATAGTTTAGCAGCAAACCTATGGCCTTCTAGTTCTATGTCATAATTTTCCATCACACTAGAAATTCTGGTTGACTTACCAATAGCAGTTTCTATGTCAAAAGGCTCATCAATACTTCTACTACTAACAGGAAACATAGCATAGAGAGCAGCAAATATGAAACTCCTACTAGCACCAGAATCAAATAATACGGAGGCACAAGTTTGGTTTACTAGAAACATACCTGACACGACGTCGGGGTCTACCCGGGCCTCCTCTTGGGTCATCGTGAAGGCTCTAGCACTTGTCCTCTGCCCTCCTTCTTTGGCCACCTTCTTGCTCCCAGAGCTCTCAGCTCTCGGCTTACTGCACTCGTGGCTTTTGTGGCTAGTCCCGCCACAGTTGAAGCACCTCGGCACTCCACAATCTTTTGCTATATGGTCGGGCTTTCCACACTTGAAGCAGACGTTCAATCCCAAATGGCATTCCCCACTATGCTCCTTTCCACACTTACCACACCTCTTTATTCCCGGCCTGCAGCAACCACTCGCCGGTCATCCACCCTCGGCTTCTTATTGTTAGGGGTGAAACCACCACGCCCGAATCGCTTCCCGTTCTAGTTCCTATCACCCCCACGAGTCCTCTTCACCTCAACCACAACTACCTCCCGTTCATCATACAGCCTCCCCGCCAAATCCACTGCCGACCTAAAAGTGCTCGGTCGAGCAGTGATTAAATGCCTGCAAATGTCAGCGGGCAACCCTTGGATGTATCGTTTAATCTTCCTTGATGCCGGTGTAACTTGATCTGGCACCAACCTCGCCATCTCGTTAAGTTTGGCGGTGTATTGCTGATAGGTCATAGTCCCCGCCTCCAGCTGTAGGAACTCTCTCTCGATCTTGTCGAGCTCCCGATGAGGACAGAACTCCTCAATCACCAACCTCTTCAGTTCTTTCCACTTCATCCTTCCAATGGCCCGGTTGCCCTCGGCCTGGACAAGGTTGTCCCACCAACACAGCACCGTGTCGATAAAGAATGAGTGGCAAACATCACCTTCTGGTCCTCCCGACATTCACTAATCTCTAGTACCGCCTCCATCTCCCTCACCCAACGGTGAGCAGCAGTAGCATCACCATTGCCATCGAAAGTAGGAGGTCTACATCGTTGGAACGCCCCGTAGCTGAATCCCCTCGTGGCTTCCAGCACCACCACTTCTTCATCATCACTAGAGGCTCCTCCTCCAGCATTTAGCTCCTCCTCCTCATCGTGATCCCTCACCTCACCTCTCCTATCAGCAGTCGTTCTCCTCTCCTCTTCCTTCTCCTTTCGTTCATCCTCCCTCACAGCTCGAATTACTTCAGTCACGACAGACGGTAGGATTGTCTGCATGACTTGGTGAACCTCCTCCACTACTGCCTCCTTCACCGAGGCTCTCAAGTTAGCACTCTCATCCACCCCCTTCGGGTGATGTAGTTCAGGCTCAACAGGAGCCGTCTCTGCAGCCTTGGTCCTGTTCCTTGCGATACATGGCCTACCACGAACACCACATGTTCCACCATGAGAAGCCTTAGATGATCTTCCGCCTGCCATCCTCTAAACACTATAAGATTCAAACACCAACACGATCATTCAAGGTAATAGCTCAGTTTATGTTAAGCACATAAATCAAATAGCATGCGCACATATTACCGGTCAACATTATAAAAGAATTACCTGATGGCACATAGCTACTCGGGCTGGCATCCCTTCATTCGTCCCATTCTCAGTTTAAGTTTAGGTTTTTGAAAATATTTACCTATTTATTTTAAACTTTGGCTCTGATACCAACTTGTAAGGCCCCGTTCCCGGAGACCTCACAGTTGGTTAATCATAGCATGATATATATAAAACATTTCATAGTTCATAAACCAATGCAGCAGAATTAATATCAAAAGCCATTCATTAATTAATAAATTCTGTTGCTAAGCAATACATTTGTGTTTGTTATCAGTTACAAAAGATCATTAGAATGCATTACAAAACAACAATGTTATTAATCATGAACGGATGCCAGTCCTGCCCTGACAAGTAGCCTCCCGTGTGCCATCCTCAGCAAAATTACCTGCGAACTGAAAATGCATAAAATTCAATGTTGCTGAGTGAGTTCTAGTATAAAAATATTGAAAATACTTTATGAGTTTTGTATAGAAAATACTCTTTAAAATACTGTTCACTCTTTTGTATGTGATCATACGTCATACATACATTCCAATATTATTCATTATCAACATTAATATCTTTCTTCACCATTTCCATGGTCGTTCACTTGAACTTTTACTTTTAATCTTTCACCTCGATATGGACCAAAGTGCTATACCCCCAAAACCTTTCTATTGGGGCGCATAAGTGGGGCTAAGTATAGAACTCATGCGCATCAACACTTAATATTGTTCTAAGGCAAATTTCCAGGAGCATAAGCCCCACTTAATATTCCAAAAGTGGGGCTAAGTATACATTCCAGGCACATAAGTGGGGCTAAGTATAGAACTCATGTGCCTGAAAGGTTTTGGGCGCATAAATTAAGGTTCATCCTTTCATGCGCCTGAAAGGTTTTGGGCGCATAAATCTTTCACTTAGGCATTTTCCTAAGGTTTTGGGCGCATGAACCTTTCAGGCGCATAAGTGGGCTAAGTATACATTCCAAAATTTACTTTTAATCTTTCACCTCGATATGCTTAGGCGCATCAACACTATTGGGGCGCATAAGCCCCACTTAATATTGTTCTAAGGAAAATTTCCAGGCGCATGGGCCCTATTTCGGCGCATGACCTGTTCTTAGGCAATTCTAAGTTAAATTTCCAGGCGCATGAGCCCTATTTGGGCGCATGACCACCTGTTACGCATTTTTCAGAAGCTAAATCATTCCAAACCTGCATTTGCACCTGTTCTAAGCTTAAACATAACATTCTAAGCATACAAAACCCATAAACAAGCATCAAACATAAGCATATACATATATAAAGCCACGGTTACAAGAGTAAGTTAAGAAAACCATTTTGATGCATTTTCAGCCCCAAATACTTTAAAACACAAGAAATACGGGGTCTAGAACTCATCTAGTGCAGCAAACAAGCAAAACTCCACCGAACCTGCTTGTACACGAGTTCAAACACCTAAAGCAAACATAAACAAGCACTGAAACACCAAAAACACTTAATAATCGGTTTCTAAGGGTGAACCCACAAAGAAAACCTGACCAATTAACACATAAACTCACTAACCTTCGAAGTTTTGCCTCACTTCTCCTTTCAAAGCCGAGAGAACACTATTTCAGCTTCTTTCTTCTTTGTTTTGTCGAGCAGTAGCAGCAGGGAAAGCAATATGGGCGGCCATCCTTAAAGGCAAACCCTTTTTTGACTTTTTGTACTATTTTACACAATACACCCCTCATCTTTGTCCCCTTTTTGTTTCCTTCTTGATACTTTTCTTTTCTTCTTTATTTGACCAAGTTTTCGGGTGTTACAGACCACGAACCAAGGTCAGTCGCACCTGACCAGGCCCTCGAACCAGCCTTCGAAACTACTAAGGCGGCTCTCGGCGAGCGAAGTGCAAAGTGCGCCATCAAGCGTCACATCGCGCCCACATGCCCACGCCGCGCGTGCGTGTGCAAGTGCAAGTTAAGGGTGCTACGCACCCTTTGTGAATCCATTTAATGTGATACTCTAGGAAAAAATATAATGAAGAGGCTATGAATATGGACTACTTGGCATTCTATCTTTTCTTCAATGTGGGAAAACTTCCAACACCTTTAATTCCTCAAACCAATCCTAACTTATGAACATTGATATCATATTCAACACATTAAATTAAATTTATTGAATGAATATTAATAATCATATTAAGATTAATAATATCAATATAAATTTTCAACAAGATAAACTAGAATATAACTAGAGTAGCATTATAGATTTACTAACTAAAATGCTAAAATCTAAGCCTATTACAAAGAAGTTCTAGTATAACATATTATGCTAACAATTATAAATGCAGTAGGAATAATTAATATGAAATATTCAGTATCCATCAAAAAACCATGTAGAATACCAAATAAAAATCGAAGCAGAATTAACTACAATAATTAACGGAAACAAATAATATTGTTAAATCTTTTTATCTTTTTAATTATTTTAATAAAATAGCAACTAAAGGGGGCACGTGACAGCACTACATTTTTACTCATTAAAATTTTCTTGCTTCTCTCTTAGACTAATTAATATTATTAATTACTAATAATATTATTTAATTTTTCTTTTAGATTACAAAAAGTTCTTTTAATAATTTAAAATAAAAAAGATCTATATATTATTGTTATTTTGAAAGAAACAAATTTTTATAAAACAAGAAATTTTTAAAACACTAAACTTTTCTAATACAAGATTTTTTTGTGTTTTTAAAAAGTAAAATTTTTATAAACAAAAATAGTTAAAATTGAAAGTTATAATAAAGAAATTTATAATAATGATATTTTTTTAATTTATTTATAATCTTTAATCATATGTAATTTATATTATATATTATCTTAAAATATCATTTTATAATTAATATATTTGCATTCTATTTAATATTTTATCTACTCAATCCGTATAATACACGGTTTATTAAAGCTAGTATCATATAAAATACTAACTACATAAAATTTAGAATTTTTTATTAAAGTATATATAGTTTTGAGATAAGACAAGTATGATATATGGTCTCTACATAATCAAAAACTAGTGGGCCATACCAAAATAAAATTCAAGACTCAAAAGCACACGGTCTCTATCTAGGCAAATCTTGAAAAACGGACATTAAAGATGATAAATAATAGAAAAGATTGAGCTAAAAGTAAAAAATAAAAGCAAAACAACTCGTTTAAATATAAAAATTCTGTTTTACTTATTTTCCAAAAATAATCGATTTTAACTATGCTTAATTAACTAACTGCTTAACCTTTAATTTTTTAACGAATTTTATGACATTAAAATGATATCATAAAACTGAACTACGTTAAGTGGGTACTTTGTGGAATAGAAAATAAGAGTTGCTAACCTAACATTAATGACTCTAAATTTTATATAATTATTTGTTAAATTTTAAATTAAATTTAATTACTACAATAATAATCATTTTATTTATTTTACAAAAGTTAGGCTAGTTTGATGAAATTGACATCGATCAGAAATTTGGTTTTCTCCCACTAAAGTTTTTGCTGTCTAATTCGAATTCGGTGAGTTTCATACATATTAAGACTTATAGTATTAAGGGAAGATCATATATATATATTATTAATAAATATTATTATATCTAAGCAGAAAAGGAACTAGCACTTGTGTAAGCAAACCAAAACACTTGTAACCTGCTTTTGTTGGTTGGTTCAAACAAACTCGAGCTCAAGTTCCAATATAAAGTAGATTTCAATTATTAAGCGAGCTTGAGTATGCATTGAGTTTGGTTAGACCCATGAGCATAAACGGACTTTACTGTATATAATGCAACTTATATGATTACATAAGCATTTTATATATTTGTAGAACAGCATTGTTTAAATAAATATGAGAACCGTTTTTACTCGTAAGGCAATATCTAACGAATGTTATCTATTACTAGTCAGACAAGCTTTTAGTTATTTATTTTTATAACTATTAGAACCTTTGCACCTTAGGCAATGTCTAACAAGAGATATTATAGATCACATCTCAAAGTATCCAACTTTAATACGACAGTGGTTAGTAATCCAACAGATGTTTACATACATATATATTAAGTTCAGAATTTCAGGAAATTGTTTTTTTGAGCCTATTTATTCACAATTTAAAATCTAATTTTTTGAACTTTTAAGTCTAGGATTGATGTTAATAATGTTATATATAATTATCTTATGATAATATTATAATACACTATTGTTTACTAGTTCTTTTTGTAAAGTAATGATAACAATATATGTTCATATCTTTTTCTATTTCTTCGAAATTTTTTTGTTATAATTAAAGGATTAATATTTTTCTTTTAAATAAAAAAATTACAACAGATAACTACCAAATGTGGATGTATATGGTCGGCAACAGAGACGCAAAACGAGCCGCAATTCACATTAATGGATCATTTGATAAACATGCATCTCCTGCGCAACATTTACCTTTCGTTTTTCTTTAATTTTTTTTCTAAAATTATTTAAAGGGGAAATTTTAAAAAAAATATATATCTCTTTATTCCTTGTCCCTCAATCCATTTAACCACCATTTTCTCAGAACGTCCCATCAAACTGTGGTTGTTTCCGTATTTAAATAGGTTTATTCAAACTTTAAACAGTATTGTCCGAACTTTAAATACGGTTTTTGAAATTTAAATAGGGTAATTTGAACTTTGAAAGTCTCTTTCGATAAATAAGTTTGTTCAAATTTAAATTCGGCCGACGGTGTTACAAATTTGATCGAACTTGTTTGTAAACAGGTTCACTTGACCATTGTTTATTTTGTGTAAGTATTTTATTCTTACGTAGGAAATGACCGTGACATGCCAGAAGTTTCATACAGAACCATGCTCAGCTCTTTTCCCGATGTAATCCAACACGGTCGGGGTGATCGTATCTGGACACGTGGATGAAATCATGTCTGTTAAATGAAAATTAAAGCGACTCTATTTAAGGGGCGAAGACAACCGTATTGAATGGAGACATTGTTTAAAATTTATTAATCAAAGAGACATTTTAGGAAACAAAACAAGTCAAAGGATGTTTTGAAAATTTTTTCTTATTTATTTATATTTGTGAAATAATATTGTTAAATTATAATTTTGATATTTAATACACTGATAATATATCGGGATGACATATGGTTTCTAATGGTTGTATTGCTGAAACAAGAATTAACTGGTGATTATCATGGTTTGTTTTCTAAACTTATGGTTGCAAGTTTGATAGCAGATATAAAATTAATGAATTAATAATGACTATGATTAAAATTTTGGTTTACTTAATAAGTTACAAGTCTAAATTGAGTACAACTACACTATAGGTTTATGTGGTGAGACAATTTTTAATTTTTCATCTTATCTTTACTGTTCCCTTAGATGTAATAATATAGTTTATAGAGTCAACGTTTTTGTTTGTTTTTAACTAAATTACACGGATCGTCTTTAAGGTTAGGTCGAATTTCACATTTCGTTTCTAAAATTGAAAAATTACATGTTTAGTCCTAATGTTTGAAAAAACGTTACATGTTTCGTTCCTGGGTCAAGCGGCCGTTAATTTATTTCATTAAGTAGCTATAAAAAACTATTTTTCCCTTCTTCTTACTCATTCAACTCCATCTCAACTATCACCGCCATCACACACCACCATCTTCACCATCAAATGACACATCCCATCTCTACCATTACTCCACCACACCACCACCAGTCCACCACCACCAGCATTATCACCATCATCTCTATACTCTCTGATCCTTAATTCATTCATTATCACAGTACCTTCATCTTTTTCTATCTCTCACAGTCAGTTTCACCAGATCAACATTCTCCTTCACAATCTCCTTCATGTCTTGCAGAAGCTGCAATCAGCTCATGAATCAATTTCACAACCATTTTGATGAAGGAAATAACGGAGGATCCATCGCCGTTGTCATCGGAGTCAACGGCAGATATGACTCGAGTCGCGAGTCGGATTGAGGTACGGGTGAGTTGAATCGGCGTGACACAGATCGGCATCGGATTAAGGTTTGTTTTGACGTCGGAGATGTTGTTGAGGATAGGGTGTGTCGTGTTGTGGTGAAGAACTGAAGATGGTGTTGTGTGGTGGTGGCGATGAATGGTGGTGGTGTTGAGATGGGGTTGAATGAGAAAGAAGAATGGTACGATGATCATTATACAGCTACTTAACAAAATAAATTAATGTTCGTTTAACCTAGGGATAAAATTTGATCAAATCTTAATAGAAATGATCCATGTAATTTACTCTTTGTTTTTATATTAAGTTTTCTAAAATGACCATTTGGTTCAAGAAAGTATGTTGATAGCAATAACTAGTAGATAATTGTCTGGGGTCGTCGGAGCAATTGACTCACATAATTATTTTAATATATTAGGACCTTTAAAATCATGATTGAAAGGGTTATAATCAGGTATAAAGGGCGGAGACAAACTAGGAGATGGTCGCAAAAACTCTATTCACAAGATGCAACATATCATACAGTATGAGTTGACTATGAGTTGACCTGTCATCATTATAAATCCAAATGTAAACACAACTCCATCAATACTCCTCAAAAAAAGCAAAGAAGACTTGCAATAAAGAGAAAATTGTAAAAATAATCTTTCTGATTAGATTGTACGTTTGGTTTTTAGAATTTAAAAATTACAAGGTTAGTTTAAAGTTTTGTAAAATGTTGTAAAAATATTCACCGTTAAATGTCTGTTAGTTTTTAATCAAAAAGTTGTCATGTGTCAAGACTTTTATGTCTTTTCACATTAGAAACTTTAATTAAATAATATTTCTTTATAATGCATCATTGACTACTTAAATTCTTTGGATTGATTGTAGCTACGTGAACAACAGCATCATCTTTGACTGTAGCATACGTAAACAACATCATCATATTCGACTTCTACATCTGCACTTTTTTGAACATGTACGATTTGGTTCAATCCTAACATCATCATCTTTCTAATCAGATGATATAGGTCGATTTTTGCAACCAAAATGCGTTAGGTCTTTAGGAGATCAAACAATGAACTTGCTCAAGGAGGTTTATGGTGAGTTCCATCTTTTGTTTGTAATTTTTTGATTTTGATTAAAAAAACTGATGTTTAAAAAAAAACCCGAACCCTCTATATGTTTAAACGTTTTTGTTTAGTGTACAGATTGTACCTAAAGTTGTTTTCTCTTAGGATTCATTATGGTGGTGTGTTTAGAAATTTTCGTGGGAGAAGATATGCATATGGGAGTGTTAGGTTTGTTGATTACTTGAATATTCATGTTGTATTGAAAATGAGGAAAACAGTTACATGTTCAAAATATGCAAGAAGTTTGGTCATAACAAAAGGAGCTTAAAGGGCAATGAACAATAACCGGATGATGTTGTGTTTTGCTTATTTTGATAGCTAAGTAACTAAGATATTACAATTTAAACTTATTGTAATGGTTTCTTTTGAATGCTACATCTTATTTTGATGGATAGAATGAATGTATTGGAATCGTTTAGTTTGGCAAAATATGCAATTATGTTCCGCTAATTGATGATTTGGAATGGGTTTTTCTGGTTTTTTTGTTGGTAATTGTGTTTTGGAATGGTTTATTTTGGCTGCTATTCATTTTAGTTAACTTTGATCACTTGACCCATATTAAAGAGGTTGCAAATTGGCTGTAAATTAGCATTCGTGTTAGTTAAATTTGATCACTTGACCTGTTTAAAAACAGGCTGCAAATTGGCATTCGTATTAGTTAACTTTGACCACTTAACGTGTATTAAACAGGCTGCAAAATTGGCATTCGTATTAGTTAACTTTGATCACTTGACCCGTATTAAACACGATGAAAATCGACATTCGTATTAGTTAACTTAAATCGCTTGACTCATATTAAACAGGCTGCAAATTGGTTGTAAATTCACATTTGTATTAGTTAACTTTGATCATTTGACCCATATTAAACAGGCTGCAAATTGACTGCAAATTGGCATTCGTATTAGTTAACTTTGATCACTTGACCCGTATTAAACACGCTACAAATTGACATTCGTATTAGTTAACTTTAATCACTTGAGTCGTATTAAACAGCCTTCAAATTGGCTGCAAATTCACATTCGTATTAGTTAACTTTGATCACTTGACCTGTTTAAAAACAGGCTGCAAATTGGCATTCGTATTAGTTAACTTTGACCACTTAACGTGTATTAAACAGGCTGCAAAATTAGCATTCGTATTAGTTAACTTTGATCACTTGACCCGTATTAAAACAGGCTGCAAATTGCCATTCAAACTAAATATAATTTCATTACAAGAAACTAAAGCTGCAACTATCGCAAAACTAAACTAAAATAAAGAATAGAGAAACAAGTGCTCATCAAACTAACTATAATTTCATTAAAGATGGTGAGCATTATATTGGAATTCAAAATCATACCATGTCTTCCTCCTTATTGTCTGCCAACCTCCGATCCTACTTCCATGTTTATGTTATACGGTTTCCTTTCTTAGTTATTGATAGGATCCATTTATTCCATGTATTCTTCTTGTTTTTGTATCAGAAAATAATATACCAAAAGGAATTGTTCTCTGCAATACCATTTCTAATATGGTATCAGAGCGGTTCTGAAAACCTAAACCCATCGACCTTCAATGGCCGGAAAAGAACAACAAAAAACTACCATCATCGATCATGACTCACCTTACTACCTTCACCCCTCCGACTTTCCCAAACAGCTCCATGTTAATGACGTCCTCACGGACAGCAACTTTGCCGATTGGCTACAAGAGATGACCAACTTTCTTTTTGCCAAAACAAAATTGATTTTGTTGATGGTACCATTGCAAAACCGAAAAGCACAGCATCTGAATACAAATCATTGATGCGATGCGATGCTATGATAAAGGGATGGCTCACCATAGCCATGGAGAAGAATATACGTGACAGCGTGAAATATGCCGCTACCGCAGCAGAGATATGGTTGGATCTACAGGAAAGATTCGGCAAAGAAAGTGCACCCAGAGGCTACGAACTAAAACAAAAGATAGCGGCTACCAGACAAGATGGGTCCACGGTTTCCGCCTACTTCGCGCGGCTACGTTCGTTGTGGGATGAGGCAACGCAATCCTTCCCACGTTGTTCCTATAACAAGTGCACCTGTGAACTAGGCAAAAAGATCACACAACACCTTGAGAAGGAGAAACTCTATGAATTTCTCATGGGACTAGACAATGAATTTGCTGTGATTAGGACCCAGATCTTGGCCACCAAACCAACTCCCACCCTGGGAATGGCTTACCACGTGGTGGCGGAGGACGAGAAACAAAGGGCAATATCAAACGAAAGCCGAACCGTGCCTAAACAGGCTGCGTTCAAAGCCTTCCAAAGAAGCGACGGAGGATCTGGGCAATCAAAAGAAAAGGGAGTAAGTCGGCAGCCGAAGGAGACCAAAGAAAATCTCTACTGCACCTTCTGCGAAAAGAATGGCCACAAACGCGAGGGTTGTTTCAAGCTTGTCGGGTATCCAGACTGGTGGCCTGGGAAGAAAGAAGAGAAAACCAAACCAAAGGCTGGGTGTGTCGAGGCAGGAGCGTGTCCCATTCCTGGCCTAACCGATGATCAATACAAATCTTTTGTGAATTTTTTTTCAGGAAGTTTATATGAAAATCCCAAAAGGCTTCTCAAAGGAAAATGAAACGAGGGTTTGTCGTCTTTGAAAGTCCCTCTACGGTCTCAAGCAGGCTTCCAGGAATTGGTACCACAAGCTTACAAAGTTCCTTCTTGGGTTACAATTCCGCCAATCCATGGCCGATCATTCCTTGTTTACGTTCCAAAAGAAAGAAATTTACACGGCTATTCTCATTTACGTAGACGATGTTATCATCGTAGGAAACAATATTGAGCATATTCAACAAGCAAAGAGAAGACTCGATGAAGAATTCAGCATCAAGGACCTTGGTCCCTTAAAATATTTCCTCGGCATCGAAGTGGCAAAGACCGCGGATGGTTTGGTCTTGAGCCAAAGGAAATATACATTGGACATTTTGGAGGACAGTGGCATGTTGGGCTACCATATTAGAATTGGTATTGCAGAGAACAATTCCTTTTGGTATATTATTTTCTGATACAAAAACAAGAAGAATACATGGAATAAATGGATCCTATCAATAACTAAGAAAGGAAACCGTATAACATAAACATGGAAGTAGGATCGGAGGTTGGCAGACAATAAGGAGGAAGACATGGTATGATTTTGAATTCCAATACATTAAAACATATGGTAAAGCATTACAAAATAGCAGCTCTATAGCTCATGAGGTTCAATACATCAATTTCAAATCTACAACACTCCTAATGCTAACAGTAGGTCAAGAACCCAATGTTCTTTAATTGATTTCTTGATTTTAATTGTGCAACTTTAATCTTTAAGTTTTTTTCCTCATAAGGATCTCCACATTCTTCTTGCACGTCGGTCAGTTCATCTACCTATCCTACAAATCCACATCCTGAGTTCTGAAACAACACAAGACCACAAACTTAGTCAATTGAAGCTCCTGCAATAATCGCAAACATAGTCAGTCGAAACACAATCAAAATCGTAGGAGTTTAAATAGTATTATCGGAATGGACATGAGTAAAAGCGTCGACAGGGTTACAATCGGTCCAGGAGCTACGGATAATCGATGAACAACAATGGAAGGTTCTTTGAGGATCGATGAGGCTGGTATTGAACCCTAGCCTTGGAGTTGTCGACAAAAGTGAAGGTACTCATGTGAGGGTTTTAAATTTTCTACTTAAAATGAGATAATAAAAAATAATGTAAAGTTATATATATACCCTCACTTAATCTTACAAACTAACAGATATTTAACGGTTGGGATTATTTCTGCAACATTTTATAAAATTTTGGACTATTCTTGCAATTTTTAAATCCCAGAGACTAACGTGCAATCTGCTCAAATCATGAGGACTATTTTGTAATTTTCTCATATAAAAAGTATAGGGACCAAAATTAAAAGTAAAAAAATATATGGGTTAAATTGTAAAAGATGTAAAAGTATTGGGTTAATAAAAAAAAGTTAAAGATTAAAAGAATAAGACAAAATATGAGTACAACTCCTAAAACATGTTTTACAACCTATAATGCATAAAAAGATAGTAATTAATATATATTAAATACACTTTAAAAACCAAACTTGAAACATATAATGCAAGAGGTACAACTACAAAATACATATGCCGGTGTAAAAAGTGAAATGCAAATAATTTTTATTTACACTTAACCCTTTTAAAAGTTACAATTTAAACCCTTTAAATTTATTTATATGTATATTTTATACCTTATATATATTTTATTTGCTTTTTTGATACATCTACATTTTTTTTCATTTCCATTCTCTCTTATAAATCTTGAAATTTAATGATTTATAACTTTCGAGTATATCGTTACAACATGCTTATTTTTAACTACGTTTCGGTGAAATTTTATTCAACACGGAATAGCATGTCATAATGTACAGATCATTGACGTATAAACGTACATGTTGTCAAAGCTAGTTCAAAATTTTAAATTTTTACAATTTCTTTTCCATTTTATCCTTCAATTTTGTAATATATCTTTTATAAAATCTAAATTTGTAGGTGCTTATTTTTATTACCCTAATATTTTTAACCGTTTTGTTTTTTATCAGGGTTTTAACATCAATATAATTAACAGTTTTTTATATAAAGTTTCAATATTATCAACGATCTCGCCGCAATGCACAGACTTTTGATGGTTTCGTTTTTTTATATAATGTTTCGAATGTATCCAACGACATCCGTGTTTTGATTTTCTTACCTTTATTGCGCAAGTTTGAGACCATGTTTCGACTTCGGTTTTTTATAGTTTTACGCCCCCGCCGCAATGCAGGGGCTTAATGCTGGTTTATTTTAAAAGAGAAAGTATCTCTAAACTTTCGAGTTGTTCTTTTCACAACTTTCCTGAACGTGAAGAAAAGAAAAACACAACAACGTCAGTTGACCTATGATCACTCGAAGATAGAAAACAATGAATAAAAGATAACAACACACTATTTAATCAATAAGGTAAACAACTTCTACAATAGAAAGGTAACAACAAATAAGTCGTATCATACACAAGGATCACCAAAAAAAACTCAAACGCAACCAAATAATTCAAACCCAAAATGTTCAGGTCATGTATATGGGTATGTGATTAGTTTTGAAAATATTTATAGGTATGTGATTAGTTTTGAAAATATTCGCGAGACTGTGATGATTATGATATTAAGTAATATAAACTCGATTAGCCAAACTACTATACTCGTATCAATATTAAATATATTATATACTCTTTGAAATATTTAATATATTTTGTTCAGGTTCTTAAAAATGTATAATTGTTAATATATATAATTGTTAGAAGTGTAGTTGAATATTCTATCTCAACTCAATTTTGTAGGTGAGTTTAAGATTGGCTTTCAAGTAATGGGTATCACAGCATGTAATTTAAACCATGTAAGATCATAATCCAGCATATGTGACACTTGCATGTATACCCATGAACCTAATGGATAAGGTGACAAACTAGTAACATGTCACACCTGCCTTATTGTCATCGCAATTCATATAGGAGTATCTAGCCATAAAGATAAAAATACTAGTTCTGGTGATGTTAATAATATAACATATATGTTAAATCTTATCCAAACATACATAGTGTTTATGAAATATGCATCCGGTTTGTTAAATCAATTACTTAATACTTAATACTTAATACAACTATTAACTCATCAAAAATGAATAAGACCCTCATGGTCTGTGACACCTTGATAATTTATACATAAAATAATAATATTTGAAAGTTTAGAGTTAGAATTGAAAATTGGGGATTTGAGCTTGGTCAAGAATAGAGACCAAAAGGTTTGGTGGACCACCAAACAATGAACTAGGGTTTCAAGGATTCAGGCTGCATAACGGATCGCTATGCTGACACTTAACGGTCCGCTACGTAAGGCAAAAGCAAAACTCTCGGATGTTGACACGTAGTATGGTGATAAGTACTGAGGAGATGTCACGTGTCATCCTAGAATGACACGTGTTTGATGACGAGGCTCTAAAAATAACACGTGTCAAATTTTGATTGAACCAAAGGGGTCTCGGCCGCCATGGCCAGGTGGCGGACCACCACCCTTCCCTTAATAGTGGTCCGCAAAGGGACCCTCAAATAGGCTATAAAAGCCTGCATTGTGCAGTCGAAATTTCAAACTCAAAACACGTGTGTATTACCACTTGTACTCCAACCTTGTTAAGCTTAAGGAACTGTTATGGAGGTGCATAAAAGAATATAAGCGGTGATTCTAGCAGCCGGTTAATGTGAACATGTTTTTCAAACTTCATTTGCATGCTTGATTTACGGTCACAAATTGATTTCTAGCATGTATATTAAATGTCTATATGAAAATTATTACATTGTTTTAAAAGCAGCATGTGGACATATTAATATTATTAAGCATGAGTTCAAGCAACCATTGACACAGTACACGTATACTGGTCGAGGATACACACATTAATGTGTAACTATGTGTTATGCCATAACGCAACTGAATCATTTTAACACATGTGAACTGATTGAATTTAGTGTATACCAGCTTCCCGCGAAAATTCCTTACTTTTATGCATTCATTAATTTACGAAAAATAAAAAAAGAATATTACTAAATTATAAGTATTTTTTTTACCAATGTATACACTCTACTCTACGTGTTCTATGCGTAATCTATAATTTTTAACTCATAATCTTAATATACACTATAGACCATTAAGACTACATAAGTAACACTAAATCATACTATTAAGTAGGGCATTAAATGAAGCTGGACATAATGTCCAGCGAACTATTCGTTGACTGTTCGGCTGGAAATTCGTTTATGTTCGTTCATTTATTAAAATGAACAAACATGCACAAGAAATTGTGTTCGTTCAGTTAAACAAATAAACATAAACATAGAAAGCGTTCGTCCGTTTATGTTAGCTAACGTACGATAATATGTTCGTTAAGTGTTTGTTCATTTAAAGTTTCTATATTTTTATATTATCGAATTTGATTTTAAAAAATCTGAAATCTTAGTTATACTATATGTATCCGTCAACATCCACATGTGACCAGTTTTAACTTCAATTTATACTAAAACTTGATAAATTTCTTAACTTTTGTATTAATTATATTTATAATAATTATGTCAAATATGTTTTGATAATTATGTTAAGTTTGTGTTAAAGTTTAACAAGCTTTTGTTTTTGTTCATAAACATTTGTTTATGTTTATTTATGTTTGGTAAGTATTCGTAAATAATTCATGAATAAATTATTTGCTTAATGAATAAACACTGATAAAAACTCTTTTTCGATAAATCTTCTTAAGGTTTATGAATAACTTATCTCTTTGTGGAACGAGGTTCATGAATAACTCATCTCCTTGTTGAACGAACCCGGTAAGCCGATAAGTATAATATGTTATTTTGACCCGCCAATCTCCTACGGAACTCACGCATTGACATGATGTGAGAGAACGGAGGATGCTGAGATCGACGGGCTCCGATCATCATTCTTCACCAAAGGAGAATATACAGAATTAATGATTATTATTCTGTGTCAACAAAAACTTGTGGACGAGTGTTTTATGGACATTTCATCATTCGTGGATGTGATTCATCTGTGGCTTCAACATCACAACCATTCCTCTTTTTCTGTTGCATCCACTAACCCCAATTCGGCTGTTTTGATTCCCGATTATGAACCCAATTCATCATCATCATCAACATCTAGTACCCAAATCACAATTGTTGAAGATGTCCATCTTTCTGCAATAATCAGATCAGAGTTCCAGAACGCGTCGATTTGTTCTCCATGGATCCTCTCAAAAGGGTTTCTTTCAGTTTCATTTCTATGTTGTTGTTGTTGATTAGATTGTAGAAATAAATCTGAGTGATATGTATTGTGCAGAATGTTCTTGAATCTTGAATAGTTTGTTCATGTTTCTGATTTCTGTGTTGATACTGTCATTTTATTTCAATCATGAGAAAGAAAGAAGCTTTTTTTAAAACCATCTTTTTGTTTGTTTATAGGATATTTAAATAAATAAATATCCATCTATTGTTTTTTGTTGATTGAGCTGATCCTTTGTTGACTGCAGTGTATCTGATAATGTAGTGCATTTGCCATGATTAATCCCACCATAGATGAATTTGATGAATGTTTCTGTGTGTTTTTTTTGTGTCTTTTGCCTTTATAGTTTTCTTAAGGGTTTGCTAATTTATATCCTCCCGTTGCAGGGTTGCGAATATATGATTTTCGTTTTTTCATTTGCATTTTGCAAGATTTTTATGTGCTAAACTGCAGTCTGCAGTATGTTGAGTTTGTGGAGTCTTGACTTGGGCTCGGGTTAAAAGACAACTCAGTGGCAGATTAATTAAATTAAAGACTTGGCCCGTTTTCATTTAATTTTAGCCCATTAGGGTTTTCTTAGGGATTAAGTTGTAAACCCTAATTTTCTCTATTTATATTGTGTCATTGTATTTGTAATTCCTCACGAGTGAGGCAGAAAGCAATAAAATAGTATCCTGGTTGCAGCCCGTGGACGTAGGTCACATCGACCGAACCACGTTAAATCTCGCGTGTTCATCTTTATTATTATTTTCTCTCGCCATTTGATTGTGTTTGTGTGTCGATCTACACCCGGATCCCTAACAAGTGGTATTAGAGCTTTGGCTCGTTACACACGCAAGAAACACGAATCGCGAGAGAAGTATCGATATAGGTTTTCAAGAATCGGCATCCGCTGCCGCCGTTCTGCCGCCGCCGCCGTCGTTCTGCCGCCGCCGCCACTCTGCTGTCGCCACTCTGTTCTGTCAAATTAGGGTTTCCTATCGAACTTACTGGGTAGTTTGATTGTGTGCTGCATTTCAAAACTCAGTTCCGACTCGACTGTTAAGCATCTGTGGTCTGGGATAATGGCTGAGAGCGGGAAACTTCAGATTGAGAAGTTTAATGGACACGACTTTGGTTGGTGGAAAATGCAAATAGAGGATTTGCTTGTTCAGAAAGACTTGGATGCTGTTTTGGGTGAGAAACCAGAAAATATGAAACCAGCTGAATGGGAAACTTTGGATAAAAAGGCCAAGGCGGTTATTAGGTTGTCGCTGACAAAGGATGTTGCGTTCAACATTCTGAAGGAAACTACAACAAAGGGTATCATGGATGCGTTAGCTAATATGTATGAGAAGCCTTCGGCAGCAAATAAAGTTTTCTTGATTCGAGAGCTGGTTAATACAAAGATGAAAGAGGGAATTTCAATTTTAGTGCACATCAACAACTTGAACTCGATTTTGTCAAGACTTGGGTCAGTTGGCATCAAATTCGAGGATGAGGTTCAGGCTCTACTACTGTTATCATCATTGCCTGATAGCTGGGCTGGTACTGTTACAGCAATTACTAGTTCCACCAGCACGTTCACTTTAAATGGGGTTCGGGATATTATTATGGGCGAAGACACCAGACGAAGAAATTCAGGTGAAACATCAAGTGAACTATTGAATGTTGGCAGAGGAAGAAAGAATAACGGAGGTAGTGGGAGCAAGAACAGGAAAAGGAGTCAGTCTAGGGCTCGAAATGATGTGACTTGTTGGAACTGTAAACAGGTGGGACACTTCAGGAATCTGTGTCCGAATGATCAAAAAGAAGTTAACACTGCAGCAGACTACTCAGACGATGATGCTTTAATTTGTAGCGTGGAGAGCAGTGTGGATTCCTGGGTCATGGATTCTGGAGCTTCGTTTCATGCTACCCACAGCAGCGAAGCATTGCAGAATCTAAAAGAAGGCGATTTTGGTAAGGTAAGACTGGCGAACAATGATGTTCTTGATGTTACGGGCATGGGTGACATGGATTTAGTTACTTCAGCTGGTTCATGGACTTTGAAAGATGTCAGGGTGATTCCTGATTTGAAGAAACAGTTGATTTCTGTCGGTCAGTTGGATGAACAGGGACATGAGGTTAAGTTCGGGAATAAGCAGTGGAAAGTTGTTAAAGGGAATCTTGTCATTGCTCGTGGAAAGAAAATGGGTTCATTGTATATGGTCAGTTTACCATCTAAAGGAAGTGATGTTCCAGTTCAGAAAAATACCAAAGTCCAGTTCATAGAATCTCGTAGGCAGAAGAAGGTTTGCTTTGCAAGTAAGAAACCTAGAGTCACAAGAAAGATCCAGAATGGATGTTCATGGAAGAGTTCAGAAAAACCAGTTAAAGGATTTCGTGGCAGTGGGAGCACAGGTTGTGCTTCAGTTACAGTTCCTAGACAACAGTGGGTTAAAAGAATTAATATTCCATCAAATAAAATATCTCCAGATGATTACTTGCTGAATGTGGAGAGTGTTTGTTCTCAGGGTGTTTCAGGATCTGGCAGTTTGTTTCAGTGGGAGCCGATAGGGACGGAGAACAGGTCGGGGGGCAGATACAGCCGTGACTGATATGTTGAAGCTCGGGGGAGCTTTAACGGGCCTTCAGGTTTAACTGATGAGAAGGCCGCTGCAACCAGGAAGACGAGGAAGATTACAAGAGGTACAAGTGTTCACATCGGAAGGCAGTTTGAAGATGATCAAGCCTCCAAGTGGGAGATTGTTGGGTTTGTGGAGTCTTGACTTGGGCTCGGGTTAAAAGACAACTCAGTGGCAGATTAATTAAATTAAAGACTTGGCCCGTTTTCATTTAATTTTAGCCCATTAGGGTTTTCTTAGGGATTAAGTTGTAAACCCTAATTTTCTCTATTTATATTGTGTCATTGTACTTGTAATTCCTCACGAGTGAGGCAATAGTATCCTGGTTGCAGCCCGTGGACGTAGGTCACATCGACCGAACCACGTTAAATCTCGCGTGTTCATCTTTATTATTATTTTCTCTCGCCGTTTGATTGTGTTTGTGTGTCGATCTACACCCGGATCCCTAACACAGTATTGTATAATTCCACTTGGTTTTGGTCATACGAGAAATATATGGCATGGCTTCTTACTTTTGACAGGGTACAAATATCTAAAGTTTTTACTTTTAGATACTTTTTCAACCAAAGGCTTGTAGTGTAATGGTATCTGTTGTGTACATAGTGGTGTCCCTCCCAATGAGGTTAAGGGTTCAAGTCCGTGGTGGACAATGGTGTATATTTAAACATAAGATTAGATGGATATGTGTGTTACCGTGCTTTCCATTCTAAAAAATCAATACTTTTTCAGACCAAATGCTGATGCTAAGCAAGAATATTTGTCCAACAGTCATCAAAATTACTTTAATATAAACTGAAATGTGATCATATTGCGTCTACATAATATGATATTAAAAATCCATTGACAGAAGGAATCCCTTTTAAAGTAATTGCAGTATTTGGGGTATGTGCCAATGTGTTTTAAGTAACAAAAAGTTGATTTGTGAATGTGATTATGCATATGAAAGCCCTGCTTGTTGAACCTTGAATCAACCGTATTTTCAATACTAACTCGACGTGTAAGAACAACTTAGTGATACGGGAACTTTTAGTTTTCTTTTGCTAGAGAAGTATAGAAGCTATAAAAAAGCCTTTTTGCATGGGTACTGGTCTGTGGATGTATGCTTAGCATATATGTTAAGAAACCATGTCTAAAATGTGCATATTGTATATTTGTATTGGTGTTCCCTGTTACTAATCTAAGAGATGCGGTTAAATATGTTTGATTATGTGGAGAGTTGGCTTAGCTTTTGACCACAAGCATTATTATGTTCGCTTGCCTATTTATTTACTAATTTGTTCAAAAGTTTCTCTTAATTATCAGTATGTTAATAGTGTAACGCATGCTTTTTCTGCTGTTATTTGCTCAGCTCGAAAGAGAATTCTTCTCAGAGTATGGAGAGGCGAGTAGATACCAAGTTCAAGAAGTTGTTGGTAAAGGAAGTTATGGTGTTGTAGGTTCTGCTACTGACACACACACTGGAGAAAAGGTTGCCATAAAGAAGATAAATGATGTTTTTGAGCATGTTTCTGATGCCACAAGAATTCTTAGAGAAATCAAGCTTCTTCGGTTGCTAAGGCATCCGGATATTGTAGAAATTAGGCATATTATGCTTCCTCCTTCTAGAAGAGAGTTTAGAGACATTTATGTAGTTTTGAATTGATGGAATCTGACCTTCACCAAGTTATTAGAGCAAATGATGATCTCACACCCGAACATCATCAGTTTTTCTTGTACCAACTTCTTCGTGGACTAAAGTATATTCACTCTGGTGGGTTAAGACTTACGAGCAATGTGTTCGTACTTTATGTTTATGATATTGTTATTAATTAAGCTATCATTAATGTAACTTTTGCAGCTAATGTATATCATAGAGATTTGAAGCCCAAAAACATTCTTGCTAATGCTGACTGTAAATTGAAGATTTGTGACTTTGGGCTTGCTCGTGTATCATTTAACGATGCACCAACTGCTATATTCTGGACTGTACGTGTTCTTTTGTGTTCTTTCCATGTATAATCTTTTGAAACAGTCTTTTTAGTTACATTAGTTTTCTTGGATTCATGCAGGATTATGTTGCAACACGATGGTATCGTGCTCCTGAACTCTGTGGCTCCTTTTTCTCTAAAGTATGGTGCTCCCAACCTGACATCTTTCTACTGTAATCTGAGTATTAGTATTAGACATGGCAATTTTAACTCATTTACTAGTGAATGGGTCGGTTTGGGCTGTGTTTTTTTCTCTAACTGGTCAAATGCTTAGTTTAGCTAAACGGGGAATGGGTTAAATGGTCGAAGGGGTCATACTGATTGAAAGTTGTCCAGAGTCTAGTTATATTGTTGTGCTAATATGTTTTTGTTATTATAATTAACACATAAATTAGTCATTAGTTGGAGATTCTTAATTGTCAAAATACCATATTTATCAATTCAACTAATCAACCGTATAACCCATATACGTAATTCTAGTACAGCGCCCATGGGTCAAAACAGTATAATACATATATGGATTTTTACCGTGGTGCTTTTATTTATTTGTTCACAAATAATAACATCATTTGTATTTTACTTGTATTTATGAAACTTTTATTAAAAACCAAAATGCCAATTACAAAGATGTTTTAATTTGTAGTATACTCCGGCCATTGATATTTGGAGCATTGGATGTATATTTGCTGAAATGCTTACGGGTAAACCGTTGTTTCCTGGAAAGAATGTGGTACATCAGTTGGATCTTATGACTGATTTGCTTGGCACTCCTCCTCCTGAAACTATTGCTAGGGTTAGCTCTTTCTTTTCTTACTATATATATAGAACGATATTACACGTATATACCCTCTAGTCTATGATAGTAACAAAACTAGTCTAATATTCTCTCAACTATGGCAAGTTCTAGAAAGTCTTGGGTTACATACTAATCTAGAGGTGGCAAAATGGGTTAACACAGGTAATTTGGGTACACTTTGGGTTGGATTGACCCGAAACACTTTTGTTCAGTTTATAATGGTTGTTACAAATATATAATAATATAGATTTAGGAGTTATGCGCTACAAATTTTTCATTTTTGTATCATTTGTTATCTTGAATGATTCTTTACTTTTCCTATCATTTTGTGTGTATGTGTATTTTTTCAAATTGCTACATACATTGTAAGTCCTAGTTCAATGAAGATCTCACCATGGTTGACCCGAAGAAAATTATATGGTCAATGAATTGTTTGGGTTTTAAAGCATTTGCATTTTAAGTGGTGGAAATGGAAGTGAACTACTTGGCTTCCAAGTTAATAGCCATGGACTACGGTTCCATATTAATTCACTTACAATTAAAGATCATAATAAACTATGCAGATTCGGAATGAAAAGGCAAGAAGATATCTTAATAATATGAGGAAAAAACAGCCAGTTCCTTTCACACACAAATTTCCTAATGTAGACCCTTTGGCTCTTAAACTACTGGAACGCCTACTTGCATTTGATCCCAAAGACCGCCCGTCAGCTGAAGAGGTATGCTACCAAATGAATTCTCTTTTGACTTTTTTGAATTATTGATTGGTTAAAAGAAGTACATAAAGTTGGCATAATGGGTGCGCCGGGGGGGTTGGGTTACTTGGTTGAAACGGATCATTTTAAGTACGGGGCAAAACAGACAGGGTTGGTTGGTTTAACCCACAATTTTCTAGAAGTTGTGGTACAAAAACAATATTATTGTTGTGGTAATCTAAATCTTTGATTAAAAAAAATTAGGAGATGTGCATAAAAACTGACTCGGGGATGATTTTCAACCAGTTTGACCCATTCCGCTTTCAGTTAGTTTTTTATTTGACCTGAGATAAAACACAACCTAAACCAACCTATCTAGAAAGAAGTATGATCGATTCCGAATCCTTCTATGTTCTTGATGATATCCTGTGCTTTCTATTGTAGTCACTAGCCGATCCTTACTTTAATGGCTTGTCAAATGGGGACCGAGAACCATCCACGCAGCCCATATCAAAACTTGAATTCGAGTTTGAGAGGAGGAAATTGGGAAAAGATGATGTTAGGGAGTTAATTTATCGAGAGGTTTGGTCATCAATTATTGATTGTTACTATCATGTTTATGTTAATATTGTTTTTATAAAGATTGTCTTATCTATAACCAGATCTTGGAGTATCATCCTCAGATGCTTCAGGAGTATTTACGCGGTGGTGAACAGACTGGCTTCTTGTACCCGAGGTCATACACCTCCTTAAGTCTGTCAAAAAATGTCATATTAAATCATTTTTGTTGAGTTTAGTGAGCATATTATATGCAAATATTTTTTTGTTATTTCAGTGGGGGGATCGGTTTAAGAGGCAATTTGCACATCTTGAGGAGGGACTTGGTAAAGGTGGAAACAGTAATACCACTCCACTGCTAAGGCAGCATGCCTCACTTCCTAGGCAAGTTATTGTATATAAAACTTACATACTTTATTACTATTGTTGCAATTTTTTTAGTTATCATGAGTACCTGCTACGGAAAACTTACGGGACCCAGTCAATACCCTGCTAACTAATGGGATTAGGTAACAAGCAGCTTCTGCTGGGCAGGTGGCCGTCAAGGGGGTTAAAGGTAGAACATTAGTGGAAGTTGGATTCGAACCTGAGCCCTTGCTGGAGGGATTCAAGTGCTTAGCACAACACCACCCTCTTGAAGGTTACCATTGTTACCTATTACACATGGAAGGAAAGCAAATACGGAACCCCAAGTGATTTGATGTGTGGTTAAATTGACAAGTCACACTAAATGTTGGGGTGAATGGATATAAGTGGTTATGGTTTTGATCTTCTGATTGTTTAGATTCAAAATAATCAGATTTGGAGAAGCAAGTAAGAAGTTGCTATAAGAAAATTGTTATTAAAAGTGTCCTGTGAAACAACATGTCTCATTAGAGGGGGCAATTTAGATCCGTTTGTATACAAATGGGTCGATTGGGTTCTTTTATTTTCTCTACTGAGTTGAGCGGAAAGATTTAACCGAAAAGGAAACGAGTCAACAAGATCAAACGGGTTGAAAGTCATAAAAAATGTATTCAAACGTTTCATTTGAAAAACATATATGTTATTGTTGTAACGAAGGCTGGATATTGAGGACCATGTTTTCTTGTGGGACACTGATCGAATTTTATGCTATTTGGGTCCAGGGAGCGAGTTCCTGCACCCAAGGAGGATGGTGGTTCTCAGGAAAACGACTCAGAAAAACAAACTTCAGAAGGTGTTGAAGATCCAGAAAATTCAAATGCACAAAACGAAGCTAATAAAGGAAATCGTAGCTTGTTAAAGAGCGCGAGTATCAGTGCTTCCAAGTGCATAGGAGGAAAAGGGACACGCGCTACAGAGGTAAGATTTTATGTTTCAAACTATGTTGTATTATCTTCAACATCGTGAAGTATTAGAACAATAAGCAGCAATAGACACAAGTAATCATCTATGGTTGACACATTTTTACCCATTGGATCGCTCAAATCAGCGGCCACCTTTAAATGCAGCAGATATTATAGAATATATCTGGGCCGTCGAGTAACTTATAAAAACTGGAATTTGGTCTTTAAAAGTCGCAGTTACATCGCCACCCAACCACACCCTGCTTTGCTCCTTTTTATATGTGAGTTGGGTTGACCATTCATAACAATATATTTGACCATTCCCGTTGTCTTTCGTAGGAAGAACCTGATGAAAATCAACCAGGCGAGCAGTAAGAGATGAGTTCTTTCGTTCCAAGAACCAAAAGGAAAAGATACTACACACATTATAGTGAAAAAGAAATTTTATACATAATTAACGCAACCTAACGTGTGCTTTTTGATTGTAAAATGGGAGAATTTCTTCCTCATTTAGCATTTGCAAAACTGCTCTAATTCTGAAATTTTGTCTGATTTTTTGCAATGGCTTCATCGTTGGTCATCATCTTTTCATTGTCACATTTCTAAATCTATGTCAAGGCTCGATAATACAACATTATTGCAAGAATAACAATGTCTAAGGGTGCACCTAGCTTGGAATTTGCTTCATATGAGTAACAACTCTTACTAGGTCAAACCGTTAGTAACAGTTTTCACTATTGTGAGTTAACCAAGCCGTCGAAGTTAGAATCAATATAATCAAACCATTACTAATGGTATGCTCTTAGTTGGCTTGTATCACAATAAACATAAAATACAAAAAAAAAAAACGATAATGTTTAAGTACTTAAAGTTTAAAAAAAAACAAAAAAAATGACTTTATGTAACGTATTGTCAAGCAAAGTTTAATCATGTGTACAGTTTAACTTAGAATAATTAAAGATCCAAATAAATATAAAAGGTTATTTAGCCCAAAAGCTAATTGTCCAGTTTGGTTCTTTTTCCCTATTTCAAAGTATAAGTTGTAAAACAAACCGTTTGGTATGGTAAGGCTTGAAAATTCATAAAGCGATTAATTAAAAAAAATTTAAATAACTAGTCGTGAAACCAAACTAATAACTAATAAATCCTAATCATGAACATTTATCCTAATCATGAACACTCAAACACTTTGAGGATTTTGAAGCTTATAAATATCAATCTCTACAATTGGGAATTGTCTATCTTTTAAAACCCCTAAAAGCATCATGAGTATATAATCAATCACACTACTGGACAAGTTTCTAATGATTTCAGTGTTCCCCATTATTTATATTTATTATAATAATACCGACCAATGAAAAAGAAAGATTAAAATTAATATTTGTTTTGTTACATACTCATGATTGGTTTATATCAATATTTGTTTAATAACTACATCTCTACACATCAAAGCTTTGTTACAAGTTGCTTGTTAAGATTATTCCTTTGCAAGTTCAATACAAGTATAAACCGATCATGACAAACATCAATGATGAATAATAGTGAACATCAAACGGAAGTAGGAACAAATGAATAATGATATTACCTTGTCGTCTCATTAACCTTTTAATCGGATAAGTGAACAATGATGTTTAGTAAAAAGAAAAACGTTTGCAGGTTTGCCTTCGATCATTTTGTGAAGATGGTTTGCGGGTTTGGCATTGATTGTCTTGAACTCTTAAGTCTCAACAGTCGAACTTGAACCATGCTAAGAAATAATAATTATGGGGTATAAATGTTACAAACACAAGTTAATGGTGCAAATTGTAAAATGATAAATCAGCAGGCAGTTAGTTGTTAATCATGTACTTAACTAAGAGGAAACACTCTCCATTACTCTTTTCATTCTCTTTTGATGTCAAACTCGAACTAAAAGCTCGTCAAAAGTGGAAACTCCTTACGAACACTAACATCTTCTTACGAAGAAATGAGATAATGTGGACCGCGGGAAATGTGATCTTCTAGTGGTTAACGAATGGTCGATCTTTTGTATCCTCTGGCATGCATACTTCAGTTATATGGACCGGTTCAGTTTTGTCATGGATGCAAACATAATAGACCGAACTGACCTTTGCATTTCAATTTTTTGTTTGGTTAAGTTTTGTTGGGGATAGAAACATGGAAACCGAAAGTTTCTAGATAGCTTAAATCTAAACATCATTTTTTTGTTTGGTTTGGTTTTATCTGTTAATTAGGATATGAATCGATTAATTATGTGGCAACACGTTTTCAGTAGCAAGTTACACTTTCAAGAGTAATCCACTCGTCAGCACCAAGAACTTTTTTATCGACTTACTCATCAACAACTCTTTTACTCACCAAAGCTTCATTAACAACTTTTCTTCACTAAAACTAAAGTTTGGCAATTATTAATTCTTTTAATCTTAAACCCAACAACTTCTCATAGGCATGCCTTTTTCCCTTTACATTTCGTACTCTCCTCCCCCTCTCATATACACTCGACCCAAACCCCATCCTCATGGAATTTACACTCCCTCCCTCCTTGCAACGTCCTTCATGTCCGCCTCATGATATCTACGAATGTCACTGCTGGAGACGTTCTAAATGATGAATAAGTGTGGTAAATATCTCGTTTATCAAATTAAAATGTTTTAGCAAGATCCACTTTTAATTTCTAAAAGGATTTTGTAAGGGTCCTAATATAGGGACACCCCAGCTGATAAATCGACACCCACCTATACGCTGCATATGGGTCCATACGCGGCGTATAGGTATCCACAATAAATGCCTGACATTCCATGTCACATCAGTTGTTGTCGTGGTGTTTATACGCCTCGTATAGTTTCATACGCCGCGTATAGCCTTTTTCAGACGACAAAACTGGACTAAGTCTAATCAATCATTCATCATGGCTATACGCGTCGTATGGCACCGTACTCCGCGTATAGCCCTGTGGCGTATGGGTGAAGGGTGTAGGTCCACCGACACCTATACGCGGCGTATGGCCCCATACGACGTGTATAGCCTGCTTTATTTACACTGAACGTTTGATTTCAAATTATTTGACGCGACGCAAGATTCCTTTCGTTACTATATAAACGGAGTGGATATCAAACGAACGCGCTCGTATTCAAAACTTATTCGTTTTCGCCGGAGGTAACATTTGATACTTTCAGTGATTAATAGTAATTATAACAATTAATCTTCTCAACAACATATTATCGCAAAAAGTTAGTGTTATGTGGTTCAACATTTTCTTCTGGCACATAATTTACTCGGTAAATATTTTATTATTATTTCACTATACATATATCTGAATTGGATACATAAGAATCGTTTCAACTGACTCGGGTTCCATCGATGCTAGCCGGTTACGGTTAACTTGAATAATTTTCAAGATTTTTTATCCTAACCGACTAGTATTATGGAACCCGAGTTAGTTGAAATGATTATTAAGTAATCAAGACATTTATGTGTACGTAAGTATGTATATAAATGAAGTAAGAGTTATAGTTTACGTGAAAAATTATTTTGAAGAAATAGTTAAACCACGTAACCCTATTTTCTTTCAAAAAAATCACACATGTCGCATAGTGCAATACGCTTCATAAAAGATTGCTTTATAGTACGTCTGACACCTATACGCAGCGTATGGGTCCATTACGCTACGTATAGGTGTCAGGCGTACTATAAAAGCAGTTTATACATGCTACAAATATACGCAACGTATAATGCCATACGTGGAATACGTGGCAAACCTATACGTGTATAGGTGTCAGACGAACAACCTATACGTGGCGTATGGGTCTATACGCCACGTATAGGTAATTTCAATCAAATTTGACGGGACACAAGATTCAAATTTGACGGGACACAAGATTCGTTTTCAAATATATAAAAACGCATTCGATCTCTCTAAATTATGAAAATCTCAAATGTATGTTTCTCTCAAAATATCATACGTTTTCATTCGTTCGCTATGTCGTTTTGGGATGGTAACTATTTTTTTGGTGAATATTCAAGCGTTTCGTACGTGGCGGATAGTAATCAAGATGATTCGTACGTTCAATCTTCTTATGAGACACGATTGCTAGATTTAAACCAATCGTATGTTCCAGATGATGAATTCGACTTTTGCCGAGAATCAAGTTACGACCCGCAACAGAGTAATATAAACTTTCTCTCGAGTGATGAAAATCAGAACACGAAAGTATCGTTTGAAACGTCACAAGAATTTTTATCACTCGATGAGCTAGTCTGTTGGGCTGTTAATAGGGGACGTGATAATGGTTACGTTATTATTACACGAAGATCAAAGAAAAAGGAGGTCAGGTCGTAAAGGTATGGCTTATCTGTGATCGTGGTGGCGAACACAAAAGTAAAGAAACAGTTAGACGATCTGGTAGCAAAAAAATCGGATGTCCTTTTAAATTAGTAGGGATATTCGACAGAAATGTCGTTCGTGGAAATTAGAGGTGAGAAATGACAAACATAATAAGGTTCGACTCAACATATGGAGGGGCACCCATTTGTAAGAAGGTTTTCTCAAAACGAATACAATTTGGTGGAGCAGCTTAACATGATGCCTCGTAACATACTATCAGCTTTAAAAAAGAAAAACCCTAATAACACATCCATAACCAGAGACGTATACAACGCTCAACAAAAGATAAAAAAAAAAAAAAAAAGAAAGTTGGTGAAACACCAATGCAAGTTTTAGAAAACATTTTATCTTCTAAAGGGTACGTTTATTACACCCGAGAAGATCCCGCTACAAATGCCGTAGAAGAGATATTTTTTTGTCATCCAAAATCATACTACACTTGGCGTGCATTCCCGCACGTGCTGATGATAGACACTGCATATAAAACAAACATGTACAAACTTCCATTTGATCAGATTGTTGGTGTGACCTCAACACACAAGACATTTTGTGTTGCTCATGCGTTTTTTAGTAGATAACGGGAAGATAATTCTGAATGGGTGCTTAATAGATTGAAAGATACGTTACACAGGTGTATGGAGCCGCGCATCATAATAACAGATAGAGATCTTGCTTTAATGAACGCATGTGTTAAAGTATTTCCGAATGCTTTGAAGTATTTATGCAGGTGGCATATTGATGAAAATATCGCGAAACACTATAAAGCAAGTTTTACGAAAGATGACTGGGGAAAGTTTAAATACGCATGGGCACGTTTGTGTGAGTCTCCCACGCCGGAGATTTACAAGTATAACTATAACATTCTTTACGAACGACTAGTTGAAGCGAAGCGAGGAAGTAAGTTTTCCTTACATACATACATACAATACTGTAATTACAGAAAAAATAATTTTGTTTATTATATTTTCAGAAGTTTTATCTTATTATAACAAAAACTGGCTAGGGAGTTACAAAGAAATGTTTGTATCAGCCTGGACTAACTCAAACCACAATTTTGGCCAGCATACAAAAAATAGAGTCGAGAGCCAACATTGCAAATTAAAAAGGTATCTTAAATCAACATATATCATCATGGATAGGACTGTGGAGTTGTAGACCAATTAGTAAATGCGCAAGAGGTAAATTTAAAAGAAAGTTTTGAGACAAGCAAAATTAAAACCATGAATCATCATAAACTCCGCTATTTGATTACCTACGAGGCAAAGTTTCACACAAAGCTCTTGATTTATTAGTTGCCGAAAACACTAAATTGCAAGTGATGCGCTCAGTAATGCAACGTGTGGTTGTCATCTTTCACGAGTTGTAGCTGCCTTGTGCTTGTCGGCTGGAAAAATATACATGTTCTGGTAAGGCCGATACTTTACTTACGTCTTTATACAGTAACAAATTATATTAATTATATAATTATAATGCAGCACTAAAATTCCACTAGATGCAATTGTCGTATTTTGGATGAAACTTGATAAGCTTAAACCGTCATTTGTGGTGGATAAAGAGTCGATGTTGAAGAAGATGGAACGCTTGAAACAACAACTAATGACATAACCCACGCTGTAAAATTTAGTTTGGTGGAAAAAAATAAGGAATTGTGTATCCATGGAAAAGTAACAAAAAGCGCATGTTGTTCAAACAGATATTCGCGGTCGTCCAACGTTAAAAGGTTCGACAGCAAAAGTATGACACTCAACAAGTACGTGTGACATGCCGAGACATAGGCCACTTATTGGTCTTGCATCACCGAAGAACAAGTTCAGCAGTAAAGCCTTAGAAGCCCGCCATGCAACGTAGTCGTTTAATGTCTTCTAAAGTAAAAGCAACATCAAATAGTGTCGGAGTATCACAAAGTACTAATGAGTTTTCATCGATTATCGAAGATCAACAATTAAACAATATAAACAGGTTAAAAAATTGGATTCCGTCCATCTTTCATCAGCATATTTCACGTATATAAGATGTCCGACCCGATGGAAATTGTGGTTTTTGAGTTATAGCTTTAGGCTTAGGGTTTAACAAAAATAAGTGGATTTATGTGTGGCAAAAACTTTTAGAAGAATTGGACACACACGAATTGGAATACAGAGAAGCTTTTGATATGTTGTACCCCGGACAGTATAACGACTTACGTCACACACATAAATTGCAATGTGTGGAACCTGCACCAGAAGAACATTGGATGATAATGTCGTATACGGGAATAGTGTTGCTCAAAGTTTTGTGTTATTCTGCATTATTAAGCAAAATGGTTGTCAAACATTTTTTCTCTTATGGGCTAATGCTAGAACTAGATGCCTCATCATGTCGTGTCGATTGTTCATGTCAACAATAATCTTTCGTTCACGTTAGTTAGAAGGATATTATCCGATGCCTACATTAAGTAATCTGTGGCTTCTTAACTGAAACGACGTGCTGCAAAATGGGAGATTATGTAGGCTTCGTATCTCGGAATATACGCAATAATAGATAATAACCGAGAAACCCCCAGCTTATATAAATTTGTTTTAATTCAAAACTTGTAATATTCGAATTATTTAATACGGTTGTATTATATTTTATTATTGTATCGTATCTCGCGATTTAACATTTTGATTTTTAAACATAACCATTTCGTACACGTTTGATTTTTATATAGTTTAACAATAAAAA